>JAVSCE010003118.1:0-84914 GCA_032199065.1 Smutsia gigantea | reverse complement strand
TTATCCATTCATCTGCTGATGGACACTTAGGTTGCTTCCATTTCTTGGCTATTGTAAATAGTGCTGCGATAAACATCGGGGTGCATCTGTCTTTTTGAAACTGGGCTGCTGCATTCTTAGGGTGAATTCCTAGGAGTGAGATTCCTGGGTCAAATGGTATTTCTATTTTGAGTTTTTTGAGGAACCCCCATACTGCTTTCCATAATGGTTAAACTATTTTACATTCCCACCAGCAGTGTAGGAGGGTTCCCCTTTCTCCACATTCTCGCCAACATTTGTTGTTGTTTGTCTTTTGGATGGTGGCCAACCTAACTGGTGTGAGGTGATATCTCATTGTGGTTTTAATTTGCATTTCTCTGATGATTAGCGATGTGGAGCATCTTTTCATGTGCCTGTGGGCCATCTGAATTCTTCTTTCAAGAAGTGTCTGTTCAGCTCCTCTGCCCATTTTTTAATTGGCTTATTTGCTTTTTGTTTGTTGAGGTGCGTGAGCTCTTTATATAATTTGGATGTCAACCCCTTATCATTTATGAATATGTTCTTCCATACTGTAGGATGGTGTCCTTTGCTGTACAGAAGCTTTTTAGTTTGATATAGTACCACTTGTTCATTTTTGCTTTTGTTTCCCATGCCTGGGGAGATATGTTCATGAAGAAGTTGCTCATGTTTATGTCCAAGAGATTTTTGTCTATGTTTTGTTCTAAGAGTTTTATGGTTTCATGACTTACATTCAGGTCTTTGATCCAATTAGAGTTTACTTTTGTGCATGGGGTTAGACAATAATCCAGTTTCATTCTCTTACATGTAGCTGTCCAGTTTTGCCAACGCCAGCTGTTGAAGAGGCTGTCATTTCCCCACTGTATATCCATGGCTCCTTTATCGTATATTAATTGACCATATATGCTTGGGTTTATATCTGGGCTCTCTAGTCTGTTCCATTCATCTATGGGTCTGTTCTTGTGCCAGTACCAAATTGTTTTGATTACTGTGGCTTTGTAGTAGAGCATGAAGTCAGGGAGTGTAATTCCCCCTGCTTTATTCTTCCTTCTCAGGATTGCTTTGCTATTCGGGGTCTTTTGTGGTTCCATATGAATTTTAGAACGATTTGCTCTAGTTCATTGAAGAATGCTGTAGGTATTTTGATAGGGATTGCATTGAATCTGTAGATTGCTTTAGGCAGGATGGCCATTTTGAAAATATTAATTCTTCCTATCCATGAGCACAGGATGTGTTTACATTTTTGGTTTCTTCTTTAATTTCTCTCATGAGTGCCTTGTAGTTTTCAGAGTATAGGTCTTTCACTTCCTTGGTTAGGTTTATTCCTAGGTATTTCATTCTTTTTGATGCAATTGTGAATGGAATTGTTTTCCTGAATTCTCTTTCTGCTAGTTCATCATTAGTGTACAGGAATTCACAGATTTCTGTGTATTAATTTTGTATCCCACAACTTTGCTGAATTCAGATATTAGTTTGACAGCACTTTTAAAATATATTTCCCTAAAATGTGCTCAAAAGCAGCAGGTTTCGAATTAAGTACATCACCTCCAACAGTGACTCTTCTGAAAGGAATAATATTCATTGGGTGTTATTCTGAGATGCTTGTTCTAGAATTTTTCCATGTTATTTTATATAATCACACCTCATAAGTGTATCTCAGGATTATTTCCTTTTAAGGATTACATACTTAAAATAAGAGAGGTGAGTCACAGTTGACTAAAAACCAAGTGTGTTTTCATGGCAATAGATGGACTGCAGCCACTGTCTTCTTTTTGTAGTTTGTGACTGTGTTTTAAGTCATAACCACCAGATTATTCAGTATGTATCAATCACTAAATCACCTTTGCTGAATAAATCAAAGCCTTCTTTCACTAATATCAAAGGCCTCTATACTTCTATACACCACATATCACAGACAACAAAACCACTCAAGAAATCTTTTGGCTCAATTCACAACTCCAGTTCTAATCACTATTATTGAAATTAGCCTTTTACCAAAATGACTTTCTACTTTCTAAAGGTAGAAATTTACAACTAATATAGGTACTGTAAAATGCAAATAATGTGAGCAGTATCAAAGATTATGAAGAGACTTGTATGAGATGCTAAGGAACATAGGATTTACCTTATTAGTTAGTGGTTTTTTGAACTGTAGGACCTACATAATGGAGTGGTATAGGAAATAGGTATTTAATAGTTCTGCATTTCTTTCTACTATTCTCTTTTGTTTACTGATTTTCTATTTAAAGTATAACAGAAATTTTCCTTTAAGAAAAAAGTTTTTTTTTAAAGTCAATAAAAATATTTAGAAAATAAAAATACAGACATTATGAAGAAGTGGCAAAAATCTCGAAGATGGTATACGAATGCCTTAAGAATGAAAACTTAGCTAAGAAAAGCACATAAAAGGTTTTATCTGGGAGTGACATAGTCATATTTTTGGAGATCACTCAGGCAGTAATGTGGAAGATGGAGGGGATGGGGTAGACGGAGGACATGTGGTAAAATGTTGGTGACAAAGAATCCAAGACCAGAGGTCAGCATCTACTAGTGATACCTTGCCCTTATGTTGCTTGTAGCCTGTTTTTGAATGGCCCAAAAATTAAGAATGGTTCTCATATTTTTAAAGAGTTATTAAAAATAAAAAAACAAAAAAAGAAAAAAGAAAACTGTATTTAGCTTGTAAAGCCTAAAATATTTGTTAACCAGTCCTCTGCAGGAAAGGTTTGCTAACCCCACCTTAGACAACTGATAAAACTACACACTGAGTCTGTAATATGAAAATAAAGCATACATTTTTTTCTGAAGCAGAATCAACAAGACTTAATAGCTAATCAGATATATGTGATTTAAGAAGTGAAGAGTGATGCTAAGGCTTCTATTTAAAATTCAAGGTAGATGGAGTTACCAATATCCAAGGGAAGGAAACAGAAAGGAGAGCCTCTCTTAAAAATTATTTTTAAAAAATCACTTTCTTAGGAATAATTAAAATTGTTAAAATGGCCATAATGTAGGTTAGCCAAAGCAATCTATATATAGATCAAATGTCAATGGCATTTTTCACAGAACCAGAGCAAGTAATCCTAAAATTTGTGTGGAACCATAAAAGATCCTGAATAACCTAAGCAATCTTGAGAGAGAAAAACAAGCTAGAGGTATCACACTCCATGATTTCAAACTATACTACAAAGCTATAATGATCAAAACAGTAAGATAGAGGCACAAAAAGAGATATATAGGTCAATGGAACAGAATAGAGAGCCCAGAAATAAACCCATGCTTATATGGTCAATTAATATATTATTACAAAGGAGTCAAGAATATACAATGGGGAAAAGTCAGTCTCTTCAATAAGTAGTATTGGGAAAACTGGGCAGATACATGCAAAAGAATGAAATTGGATTACTGTCTTACATCATACACAAAAATAAACTCAAAATGATTAAAGACCTAAACAGAAGATCTGAAACCATAACTTCTAGAAGAAAAAATAGGCAGTAAAATCTTGAACATCAGCAGAAGTAATTTTTTTCTGGATATGTCTCCCCAGGGAAGAGAAACAAAACCAAAAATAAACAAGTAGGATTACATTAAACTAAAAAGCTTCACACAGCAAAAGAAGCCATCAACAAAATGAAAAGGCAACCTACTGAATGATATTTTGAAAATATCACATTTTAAAATGATATACCCGATAAAGGACTAATACCCAAAATATATAAAGAACCCATACAACCCAACACCAAAGAAATTAAAAAATCTGATTAAAAAATGGGCAGAGGACCTGAACAGAAATTTTTCCATACAGATGGCTAATAGACACATGAAAAGATGGTTAACATCACCAATCGTCAGGGAAATACAAATCAAAACCACCGTGAGATATGATCTCACACCTGCCAAAATGGCTATCAAAAAAACAAGAATAAGTGTTGACAAAGAAGTGAAGAAAAGGGAATCCTAATACACTGTTGGTGGGAATGTAAATTGGTGCAGCCGCTATGGAAACAGTGTGGAGGGTTTCTCAAAAATCTAAAAATAGAAATATCATACAATCCAGCAATTCCACTTCTGGGAATTTATCCAAAGAAAACAAAATCACTAATTTGAAAAGATATATGCACTCCTATGTTTATTGTTGCATTATTTACAACAGCCAAGATAGGGAAACAACCTAAGCATCCATCAATAGAAGAATGGATAAAACAGCTATGGTACCTATATACAATGGAATATTACTCAGCTGTAAAAAAAAAAAAAGAATAAAATCCTGACATTTGCAACAACATGGGTGGACCTAGAGGGTATTACGCTAAATGAAATAAATCAGACAAATACCATATGATTTCACTTATATGTGCAATCTGAAAAACAAAACAAAACAAATGGGCTCATAAACATAGAGAATAGACTGGTGGTTGCCAAAGGGGAGTGAGGTGAAGGGATGGGTGAAATAGGTAAATGGGATAAAGAGGTATAAACCTCAAATTATAAAATAAGTTAGTCCTGGGGATGAAAGCACATTATAGGGAATATAGTCAGTAATATTGTAATACCTTTGTACGTTGACAGATGGTAACTACACTTAAAGTGGTGAGCATTTAGTAATGTACATAACTGTCAAATCACTATGTTGTATATACCTGAAACCAATATAATACCATACATCAGCTATATTTCAATTTAAAAAATTTAAATCATTTTTCATTGATATCAAAAAACAATAAATGACAAGCCAAAATTTGATAACAGACTTATAGTATTATGCCAATAAGACAAACTTGCTCAAAGATGGACATTTGCCCTCAGAACACATATTTTGCAACTAATGGGAAATGTGTTCTTTTTCCCATATTTCTAAAATAAAGAGGCTGATTTTTTGCAGTAGAAAAGTGCTTATGTACAACTTAAAAGGTAGTCACATTTAAGACTAACATAACAATACCCTTTTTTGGCATATTTGCATATCCACTTTCTCAGAAAGCTTCCAAATAATTTCTTGAAAAGTAATTGTCCACAATAAAAAGCCACTTGCTGTTACATACTATTGAAATGTTTTACATGTTCTACTTCTATTTTTTATTTTTTTAAGTATTTTTTTATTGAAGTATAGTTGATATATAATATTATATTGGTTTCAAGTATACAATGATTCAACAGTTACACATAAGTCATCCTCACCCCAACTACAGTGGTTACTATCTGTCAACATAGAAGGATGTTACAGAATCATGGGCTATATTCTCCATGCTGCACTTCCATCCCCATGATCAACTTGTATTATGATTGATATTTTACGGCCCTTATCCCCCTCACCTACCCTACCCACCCACCCCAACCCCTCCCCGTGGTAACCATCAGTCACTTCCCAATGTCTATGAGTCTACTGCTCTTTTGTCATTTTGTTTTTCTTTTTAGATTCCACACATAAATGAAATCATATGGCATTTGTCTTTCTCCACCCAGCTTATTTCACTTAGCATGATACCTTCTAGGTCTACGCAAGTTGTCACAATGGCAGTATTTCTTTCTTTTTTGTGGCTGAATAATGTTCCACTGCATAACTGTACCACAATTTATTTATATACTCATCTATAGATACCTTGATTGCTTCCATATCTTGGCTATTGTAAATAATGCATGAATAAAGATAGGGGTGCATCTCTCTTCTCAAATCAGAGATTTTGTTTTCTTCAGGTAAATTCCTAGAAGTGGCGTTACAAGGTTGTATGCTATTTCTATTTTTAGTTTTTTGAGGAGCCTCCATACTGCTTTCCATAATGGCTGCACCAATTTACATTCCCACCAACAGACTAGGAGGGCTCCCTTTTCTCCACATTCTTGCCAACACCTGTTCTTTCTTTTCTTTTGGATAGTGGTGAATCTGACTAGTATGAGGTGGTATCTCATTGCGGTTTTGATTTGTATTTCCCTGATGATAAGTGATGTGGAGGATCTTTTCATGTGCCTGTTGGCCATCTGTATTTCTTCTTTAGAGAAATGTCTGTTCAGGTCCTCTGCCCAGTTTTTAATCAGGTTGTTTTTTTGGTGTTGAGGTGTATGAGTACTTTATATATTTTGGATGTTAACCCCTTATGAAATAAATCATTTATGAATATATTCTCCCTTACTGTAGGTTGCCTTTTGGTTTTGTTGATGGTGTCCTTTGTTGTACAAAAGCTTTCTAGTTTGATATAGTCCCACTTGTTCATTTTTGCTTTTGTTTCCCTTGCCCAGGAAAACATATCCAGAAAAAACTGCTCATCCTTTATTCAAGGGATTTTGGGCCTATGTTTTTTCCTAAGAGTTTTATGATTTCACATCTTTTATTTAGGTCTTTAATCCATTCTGAGTTCACTTTTGTGTATGCACTTAGATGGTAAGCCAGGCCAGTTTCATTCTCTTGCATGTAGCTGTCCAGTTTTCCCAACATCATTTATTAAAGAGATTGTCTTTTTCCCATTGTATATTTATGGCTCCTTTAACATATTTAATTGACCATTTATGTGTGGGTTTATTTTTGGGCTCTCTATTCTGTTCCATTGATCTATGCATTGATTCTTGTGCCAGTGCCATACTGTTTTGATTATTGTAGCTTTGTATTATATCTTGAAGTCAGGGAGTGTAATACCCCCAGCTTTGCTCTTCTTTCTCAGGATTGCTTTGGTTATTCAGGGTCTTTGTGGTTCCTTATGAATTTTAGGATTACTGGCTCTAGTTTACTGAAAAATGTCATTGGTATTTTGATAGGGATTGCATTCAATCTGTAAATTGCTTTGGGTTAGGATGGCCATTTTGACAATAATAATTCTTCCTATCCATAAGTATGGGATAGATTTCCATTACTTGTGTCTTCTTTAATTTCTTTTATCAGTGTCTTACAGTTTTTTCAGAGCACAGGACTTTCATCTCCTTAGTTAGGTTTATTCCTAGGTATTTTTTTCTTTTTGATGCAGCTGTAAATTTTCCTGACTTCTCTCTCTTCTCTTTCTGCTGAACCAAGTGGGATTTATTCCAGGGACGCAGGATGATACATTATTTGTAAATCAATCAGTTAGTCATCATAAACTAAATTCTGTCATAAGTAACCCTAAAATATCACTAAGACAAAAGCTTATCTTCCTTACATCAGTCATCTGGTAGTTCTACCATCTTCTAGGGTCTCAGAGACCTCCTACCTGTTTTTACTAGGCACTGACAGAAGAGAGCAAAAATAAAAGACTGGTGAGAGGTTAGATACCAGGCCTTGAAGTGATATTTATCACTGGAATCTATATTTTACTGACCAGAGCTCAAATACATAGCATACCTAACTAGGAGGATGCTAGAAGTGGTATGGTGATGGGCCTGGAAGGAACATGAGATAAACAAATATAAGTCCTAGCCTTACTCTGCATCTGTAATACACCAGTGGAATTTGAGACAGCACCCCAAAATCAACCTCACTATATCTGCAGGGAAACATCCACACTAAGTGGGACAAATACAGATGATAATAAGAAAGATAACAAAAAGCCTCACATTAATGTAGTGTAGGTGTTTCCATCAAGTAAGTTTCGATGTCAAATTTTTTTTGACAAAACTTTAGGTTCAGAGGATTTTGGATTTCAGAATTGCAGATAAGGGATTATAAATGTGCATTATTAGTGTATTATACAAATGAAGAAACCTCTAAAAACAGCACCAAGAAAGTAGAGATGGGACTTAAACTCAGGCCTGTGACTCACACGTTTATGCTCATGATGCAGGGAAAACGGCAAATGACAAGTGTCTCTTATTATTTTAGACATCGGTGATGCTATCAGCCCCTAGACATGAAGAAACCAAGGGGAGATTATTTCAGTAAATTCCAATGTTTACTGTGTCCTGTTCTGTACAAGCACTCACTGTACTAGCAGGCAGAAGGAGTACCAAGAATAAGAGGTAGTACCTGACCACAGAAAGCCAGGATGTGGTGGAAAGATTTGGGAGTGAAAAGCGGACTCTGATAAATGCTCCAGAAGTAAGAAATTCTAAAATGACTGATTCTGAAGTGCAGAATTAGGGAAGGCTCACATAAAAGGTGATGCCATCAGAGATAGACCTAAAAGGAAACACAGAATTCTGAACAAGGAAGAAGTACTTTGGGCAGACAGGGAACGCGGCACAAAGACAAGGAGGTGGGAGGTATTTAAACGCCTGAATAATGGTGAATGATTTTTGTTTGTTTGGCAGCATCTGAATGCTGGAGCATCCAAATTTTTAATTTTACTTAATTATCATCAAGAGGCCTGGACAACTTAAGATCAGTAAGTAAAAGAAGATAATGAGAGATTCGAGGTTGGAGTGCCATTTCAGTAGGTAATGATGCAATTAACTGAGAAAGAGATTATGAGAAGAATTTGTCTGGATCCAAGAACGGCAAGGGGGAAATGTTGAATTTTAAGTTTTAAACAAGTTGAGAGTGACGCATTTGAAGCATTAATAAAGAGTTATCTGAGTACTTGGACTTATAAAATCTACTCTGGTTGCTAAGAGGCTTTTTATGTTTACTTCTTATATTTGATAATGCTAACCTCCAGTTAAGTGAGGTTTTTGTACCATAACATTTAGTAACCACTGGCTCTATTCATTCAGGAGAAAAATTAATCTTAATAACAAAGTAAAACAAGTGAGGAACATGTACTGACTTGTATTTCTGCCATTTATGTAGCAATTTCCTTGTATATCAACACCATTGTTCACAGCCCTGCAATTTTTAAAGAGCGCTGGCCAATGTGACGAAAACACTAGCACAATACAACCCAACTTCCCTGTATGCTAGTTAATAAGGAAAACGAGTGATCAAAAGATGAAATTCCTTTAAAGAATATACTTAATGTGCTTCAATGTCAGAAGTTTTTTTTTTTTTTGGCTTAGTACAACACAAATTTATTATCTTACAGCTCTAGAAATCAGAAATCCTAAAAAACAGGGTTGTCCTCCTTCTGGAGGCTCCAGGGGAGAATCTGTTTGCTTGACTTTTCCAGCATTCAGAGGCTGCCCGCATGCCCTGGCTTGTGGCCCTCTTCCATCTTCAAGGCCAGGAGTGTAACATCTTCACATCTCTGACTCTGACCTCCACTTCCATCATCACATCCTCTGACTCTTAATGTGGGTAGTTTTTTAACGTATTTTTAAAAATCTTTGTAAACTCAGAATACAAGTATTACTTTCATGTGTAACCCTTTTCTTATTAAGTTAGTTTTATACTAATAGAGTTTAGCTTCTTTTCTAAGAGGTTATTTTAATTCTTTACTAGAAATTAATTTCCTGACTGGTATATTCCTGAGTTATTTTTGATACTTCAAAATAAAGATGACCAGAAACTACCCTATGAACATATACATGATGCATTAAGAAAAAAAAAAGACATTGATCTCTAATATCTTTGATTTTAAGTCATGATAATCAAAGCAGGCAAAATAGCATATTCCTCCAAGTAGAGTCAATCCAATGAAGAAATTCACTAATGTTTACATGGATATGAGGAATAAAATAGTGGTATTAATTGGGTTCTTTAAGGAAGCAAGTAGATTTTAGAAAGACTTCATTTGAATTCCTTGATCTCTGCCAAAGACATCTGTTTACACCATTGTTTGGAAAACACCCGACAGTGTATTTCCAGAGAGCAAATGGCAGGTCAGGTTCACAACACGTGACTTCCTCATTGATTATATTTAAACAGCACCCAGGAAGAAGCTATATTGCCCACAGGACACTGGAAGAAGCTTGAATTCTTTCCTATTCAAAGAAAAACATCAAAAGGTAATATTAATTTGAAACCTTCTCAAGTTATATATTACGTATTAGAGCCCAAATGTAACTTTTAGTATATATTAGATTTCTAAACTTAAAGTTCGAGCTTCAAGTTAAAAAAAAAAGAATATTTAACCATGCCCAACATGGGCTAGTTGCTTTATCTCAAATGTGACAAGCCATTAGATTTGAATATAGCATAAAAGAAAATAAGCCTTTCTTTAAAAATGGTTCACTATTAAACTTTTGATTTATGTCTATACTATGTTCTCATAGTCTACATCTACTAAAGAACACTGGACTAAGACTCAAGTTCTTGTTCTGGTCGTTTTTAGATATGGATCCTCAGGAAAGTGATAGCCTTTGTCTGAGCCCATTTATAAAATGAAGGGGTTGATATAGATCACTTCTAAATTTCCTTTTATCTTAAAAACTGTAAAATTTGTTAAATCAAAGGTTGGCATTTTCCCAGTGCTGGAATGAGGTTTCCTTCATTTTTCCCCTTTAAAAAGCTAGTTCTTAGATTTGCTTGTGAACCCAGTGTTAAATTTCTGTAATTATTTTGAAACAGGAAAATGATGTTCAAGTTATCACTCATTAGCCTGTTTCTCCTGTTTGTTGTTAAAACTTCTGGGACAATTACAACACCGATCACCTCAAGTTCTATGGCAGTCTCGAGTCCCAGGACAAGTCTGGATTCTAAGACAACCCTGAATTCCAAGAGAAGCCTATATTTCAACACAACCCCAAACTCCAAAATGACCCCAAATTCCCAGACAACATCAAATTTCAAGACTACTGCAAATCTCCAAATAACCTCAAATCGGAAGATTACTTCAAATCCCAAGATAACTACAAAAACAGTAATGACCCCACAGGTACTCACAACCCTGAATATGACGACTAAGGAAAGTGATGGCACCAAACTGAATCCAATGGACAATACTGACTTTCTTTTCTATATAATATTTTTGCTATACTGTGTCCACTCGGGCTGAAGTGGAGTTAACTGTCTACATTGTTTTCTTAAGTTCATTACTATCTGTTGAATACAACACACTAGGAAAATCAATTTATTTCAACTTACTTCTTAGTAAATTATCATTATCCTAGCTTGATTTGGTTGTTTGCAAATTTTAATTGTGTAAGTTTAATTAGTACTTTAATGATTGTTTCCTTCCTTACAAATGCTAAAACAAGCAAAGTATCACATATTTGCCCTTTAAATGTTTGCAAACTTGAATTGAAACTCAGATTTTTACATTAAAGGTATACGAGAATAAATTATGTTGGAGACATTTAACCAAAGTATTGCCTGTGTGTGTGTATGTGAGAGAGAGGGACAGAGGGTAGGGAATGAGGTATAAGGTAGTGATATGTGTTGTTCTTATTTTATTTATTAAATAGACAAAAAAGTGCTAATCTTGTAAGGAGAAACTACAGTGCTCTATAGGACAATACACCTATGTGTGTCACTGTATTTCATGAATGTGCAATAGTAATATGTTGTCACAGTAAAAAAAGGTGCCAATTCTGCTATCCTTTGAAATACACAATACAGCTGCTCCAATGTCAAGATTATTTTTCTGAGTCTCGTACTTCAAAAGGTCATTTGTAAATTAGATGCCTGGAATTCAGAATTCTTCCCAATAGATATGTATCTCATAACTATTGGTGAGATTTTCATGGTCTACAAAAGTTTATTTAAGCCCCCAAAATAGTACATAATTTTAGCAGTAATAATAACCATGTTATTAATAGTGCAGGTGTTAAGGTTTAAAACTCAATTCTGATTCTAACAAGCTATGCTAACACGAGCTAAATACATGACTGAGTGGGATTCCCAAACAAACTCAGGTAATGAACTAACTACAAATGAATCACTTGAGGTGCCAGTTAAATATATAGACTAGGTTCTACCTGTGATATTTTGATTTGGTAGCCCAAGGATACAGCCTGGGAATGTGTTTGTTTGGATTCTCCATGACATTCTCATAGGTAGGTTTGGGAATGACTAACAATTTCTCTTAAGTTTCAGTTTACACATATGTCAATCACTATTAACAAATGTCATAAATACGTCAGAAGACTATTGCAAGGGGTTAAAAGAAAAATTATAAAACATCCACAATTTGCCTGATATAGAAAAGGCTGTCAGTAAATGTTAGCTGCTATCAGTATTATTACTACCACCCAAAAAGCAACTGCCAAGTATCACAATATTCCTAAGAGGAAAAACCTTCATTGTTTAACTTTCAGGTTTTATATTTTTAATTATTCTTACAAAAATTGTATGCACTCCTGGCAACAAACAATACATAAATATGTAACAAAAATATTATAATTGGTCCTCTACCTCCTCCATTCACACTCCCCTGAAATAAGCAATGTGAATAGTTTAATGTGCATACTTTCACACATTTCTCAGTCTGTATATATTATGTAACGTGCACGCACACACACACACACACATACACACACACACACCTATATTACTCTGAACCTTGTATGATAAGTGACAGAGGCATCCTGTGGGTCTTGTTAAAGCCGCATGGAGGACTTCTATTACTTTTGTCTGCTCAGAATCCATTTTCCCTAAGGGCTCTGGTCCTGCAATCCAATTTTCCTTTGGGAGAATATGCCCTGTGCTCCCCCTTGCAGTTCATGCAATTCAAGTAGGGCTGGCGTCACCACTAAGCTCCCGTGATAGGCATGATTCAAGCACAGACAACCAAGAAATTCCATCCTCCCTGCCACAGTGATTGCCTCAAGAACTGGCATGTAACTCAAGCCAGGTCAATAAGACCAGTAATTCTGCTGTAAGTACTCAGAAAAAGGTGTTTTTCCACTGGGGTTGTTAAGCTGGGAGAAGACAAATATTGCTGGTAATAGCTTAGGAAGAGCTTCCCAGGAATAAAATCAACATAAAGAAAGTAGAGCTAAAAGACAGAGAAGACAGATGTTCTCCAGATTACATTGTTCAAAGCTCTGTACTTGGTGACTGATAATGAGGAGGATAAAAAAAGAGAGAAGAATTTTAAATGATTAGGGTTTCAAGAATGGGAAGGGATGGTGAAGCTATTGAGAAAGAGAATATATGTGACAAAGTTGAGTTGAATATGCTCTGAATTAAGTTTTGGACACTTCAAGTCTGAAATGTCTATGGACTATCTGTTAGAAGACTGGAATTCACAGAGCAAAAGACATTAATACATGGTAGTCTAAGCCACAGAATCAGGAATATCAAGAGAAGGGAAACCTAAATGCTCTTTGACAAAGCTGGCTGTAGAGATAAGGGCTTCAGCATCTCCTGGACTTACACAGTGGAGGAACTGGGCCTCTCTGCTGAGCTTCATGTGTTCCCTGTCCCGGAGCTAAGGCTTGACCCCAGGTGGAAATGAAGGCTAAGAAGAACTCCCGCAAGGGCTGAGTAAGAGGCTGAAAGGGTTGGAGATCTGGAATGGTAGTCATATCCAAAGACAAACGAGAAAAAGGAAACCTCAGACATAGTCTGTACAGAACTTTATAGGTCACAAAATACTTTACGGGAGAGGGAGACAGGATAGTTTTTATAAGTGCCTCGCTCTCTTTTATTTTTTAAACATACAAAGAAACAGATTTAGAAGAATTAACTAGTCTAAGATTAGCAGCTAATAAAACAGCAGAGCTGGGAACACTTAGCACTCTCAAGTCACTATATTACATAGATTTCCTGGAAATCCCACTGATTTAATCCCATAGCAGGTGTCTGTCCATCCTACTTTCCTTTGGCCTTTTCCAGGCAACCACAGAAAATGAACACAATCTTACAGTTTTCTGATCCTAAAGAAAAAACCCAGCTTTGAGGCTTTCCAGAAATCTTTGCTACTTGTAAACTAAGAATAATTTAAAGGGGAAAAAGGACACACATATATTTACCTCTCACCAATGTTTCACTTTTAGTTACTTAGACAAAATAAGGAAAGTCAAATACACTGGTTCTATTAGAGGTTGGTGTTGGGATACAAACACGGTCCATCCCAATTACAAAAGAAAACTAACATTATTTTAGGCAATTTAGAAATAGTAACTCAGATAAAAGTTGGAGAGAAGACTTACATGAGAAGGTGAGGAGATGTACTCCGAGTTGTTAAAGAGAAAGAGTTAAGGATAAATGCAAATGTTTATACTATTTTGATTCCCTAACAACCCAGTTCTTGGGATTTGCTGGTCTTAATGCTATCTATCTGATTAAATAAGTTTCCCATATTCACCTTCCTTTTTTCACTCTTCTCTATTTTTCAACCTCCATTTGTTTCCAATACAATGCCAAACTTTTGCCACCCATGACCATTAAGTCTGCTGACAAAATTCCTTGATTTAAATTGAAGAAACTCAGAAAGATTAATTCCTACAGCTAGTGAACAGCAGAACTAAGATGAAACATAGTCCTCGGGATCCAAAGCCAGTTGGTCTATTATATCACATTGTCTCTAAGGTTCAATTACCATGAGTTTCTGTCATGCTAAAAGGCAAGAAGTAAAACTGACCAAATAATGTCACAGATGAGTTCTCAAAAGGAAGGCATAATGAGGCAAGAAAAAAAGACAATGCAGGGAAAACAATGCAAGCAGCCTACCTATTGGTAAGGAGGAGCTCACAGCATTACCAAGGAGGCCTTCTAGGAACTAGTCCTGAGTGAAGACAGCATGAACAAACACAACCAATTTTCTCGGCTGTCACCTGCACAATCTTTATAGAGATTTCCCACAGCTTCTCTGAATTCTTTGTTAACGCACCCTGATACTGTTATACGTGGCATATTACTAAAAGTTCTCAGAAACAAGACTTTTCAAGTTTTATTTCTGCTTTAAAAAAAGAAATCGCTGATTGTTATGTTGTGAATATTATTAAATCAAAATACACCTGAAAGCAAAAGATTCTTTGTGATTTTTACTCCTGGTAATTAATCCCTCATAGGTAATATTAAAAAAACTGATGTAGGAAAGAGAAGCCAATATGAAAAAGGTAGTCTGAAAAGCAGTTTCCTATATACTGAACATCATTTTGGGAGAAGGTGGCTGTTTACCCAGCTGTATTCTCCCAGATAAACTTGTCTTCAATTCCTGTAAAGCCAAATGGGAAAAACCAAACTGGCTGTGTCTACATTCGCTATCATTTAAAAAACTCTTTCAGGAGAAACTAAAGAACAGTATTTCTTACCTCCGTGCAACATAATAAAATATAGGATTCCCAGCTTTGGAAGTACCAGCTTGGTAGAAAATACTTAACGTTTTCAAAGCCTTGAACTCTTCTTTTTCATGCACTTGATGCCTGAAAGAAGAAAGAACAGAGTTACTCATAGGTTTTACATCGACCATTGAGTATTTACAAAAATCTACGACAAGACGGATGATAAAATAAACAAAATGACAAAATATAGAAAAAGCAACACACTTTCTGAAGGGTAATTTGGCAACATGCACCAAAATTGCAAGGCGTTAACACTCTTTGAAACACAGAGTGGTTTTTAGCACTATCCTAAGAGAACTACTGGATAGGAACTATTAACCACAGGATTGTTTTTAATTGTGGTATTTTTTTACACAGTTTTTTATTATTTATTTGTTTTTTTAACAGTTCAGTTTATCAACATTTCTTTCCCAGTTTATTGATTATGAATTACTGAGAAGGGCTTTCCTTTGCCCATGTTTTCTTCTTCATTGGCATACATACTCAAGAATGGTATGAGCACCTTTTCCCAGATGGTTACTCTACCAACACCATTTATTAAAAGTTCATTTTAACCTCCCTGATTCTGAATGCCACTCTTATCATTTATTAAATCACCATATGTATTTTTAAATACTTTCAAAAAAGAATGATTTAATTTTTATATATTCTGCTCACCACTTCAGTGTGTGTCCTTAACCTCAAGATTTATGTCATTTGCCAGCCCTGGAAAACTCTCATCTGTTGTCTCTTCAAATATTACCTCTTCAACTCTTCTCTGTAAGTTCTACTTCTGAAACATCTACTAGACATGTTGGTTCTTTTCATTCTATCATGCGAATCTCTTAACCTCTTTCTTATTTCCCATACCTTTATCTCTGTACTGACTGTATGCTAAGTAATTTGCTCAGAAATTATCTTTAGCTATGTATTAAAAAAATTTTTTAAATATATTGTCTTTTACCTAGTATTTCTATTTGCTTGTGTCTTGGGAGGACAGGGTAGAGAAGAAGTTGTGTTATCTCAGTTCATCATGCTGCTGCTACCACATAAGCATTTATTTATTTATTTTTAATAATTCATTTTGGTATCATTAATCTACAATTACATGTGCAATATTATGGTGATTAAACTACCCCCTTCCTCAGGTCCCCCCCACCAACTCCATTACAGTCACTGTCCATCAGCGTAGTGAGATGCTATAGAATCACTACTTGTCTTCTCTGAGTTGTACAGCCCTCCCCGTGCCCCCCCAACATTACTTCTGCTAATCGTAATGCTGCTTTTTCCCTCTTATTCCTCCCTTCTCACCCATCTTCCCCAATCCCTTTCCCTTTGGTAACTATTAGTCCATTCTTGGGTTCTGTGAGTCTGCTGCTGTTTTGTTGCTTCAGTTTTTTTTTCTTTGTTCTTATACTCCACATATGAGTGAAATCATTTGATACTTGTCTTTTTCGGGTTGGCTTATTTCACTGACCATAATACCCTCTAGCTCCATCCATGTTGTTGCAAATGGTAGGATTTGTTTTCTTCTTATGGCTGAATAATATTCCATTGTGTATATGTACCACATCTTCTTTATCCATTCATCTACTGATGGACACTTAGGTTGCTTCCATTTCTTGGCTATTGTAAACAGTGCTGCGATAAACATCGGGGTGCATCTGTCTTTTTGAAACTGGGCTGCTGCAGTCTTAGGGTAAATTCCTAGGAGTGGAACTCCTGGGTCAAATGGTATTTCTATTTTGAGTTTTCTGAGGAACCTCCATACTGCTTTCCACAATGGTTGAACTAATTTGCATTCCCACCAGCAGTGTAGGAGAGTTCCCTTTTCTCCACATCCTCGCCAACATTTGTTGTTGTTTCTGTTTTGGATGTTGGCCATCCTCACTGGTGTGAGGTGATATCTCACTGTGGTTTTAATCTTCATTTCTCTGATGATTAGCGATGTGGAGCATCTTTTCATGTGCCTGTTGGCCATCTGATTTCTTCTTTACAGAAGTGTCTGTTCATGTCCTCTGCCCATTTCTTAATTGGATTATTTGCTTTTTGTTTGTTAAGGTGCATGAGTTCTTTATATATTTTGGATGTCAACCCTTTATCAGATACATCATTTACGAATATATTCTCCCATACTGTAGGATGTCTTTTTGTTCTACTGATGGTGTCCTTTGCTGTACAGAACCTTTTCAGCCTGATATAGTCCCACTTGTTCATTTTTGCTTTTGTTTCCCTTGCCCGGGGAGATATGTTCATGAAGAAGTTGCTCATGTTTATGTCCAAGAGATTTTTGCCTATGTTTTTTTCTAAGAGTTTTATGGTTTCATGACTTACATTCAGGTCTGTGATCCACCTTGAGTTTACCTTTGTGTATGGGGCTAGACAGTAGTCCAGTTTCATTCTCTTACATGTAGCTGTCCAGTTTTTCCAACACCAGCTGCTGAAGAGGCTGTCATCTCCCCATTGTATATCCAAGGCTCCTTTATCAAATATTAATTGACTGTACATGTTTGGGTTAATGTTTGGATTTTCTATTCTGTTCCACTGGTCTGTGGGTCTGTTTTTGTGCCAATACCAAATTGTCTTGATTACTGTGGCTTTGTAGTAGAGCTTGAAGTCAGGGAGTGTAATTCCCCCTGTTTTATTCCTCCTTCTCAGGATTGCTTTGGCTACTTGGGGTCTTGTGTGGTTCCATATGGATTTTAGAATTATTTGTTCCAGTTCACTGAAGAAAGCTGTTGGTAGTTTGATAGGGGTTGCATTGAATCTGTAGATTGCTTTAGGTAGTATAGCCATTTTGACAATATTTATTCTTCCTAGCCAAGAGCATGGGATGCATTTCCATTTGTTAGTGTTCTCTTTAATTTCTCTTAGGAGTGTCTTGTAGTTTTCAGAGTACAGGTCTTTCACTTTCTTCGTTAGGTTTATTCCTAGGTATTTTATTCTTTTTGATGCAATTGTGAATGGAATTGTTTTTCTGATTTCTCTTTCTGTTAGTTCATCATTAGTGTATAGGAAAGCAACAGATTTCTGTGTATTAATTTTGTATCCTGCAACTTTGCTGAATTCAGATATTAGTTCTAGTAGTTTTGGAGTGGAGTCTTTAGGGTTTTTTATGTACATATCATGTCATCTGCAAATAGTGACAATTTGACTTCTTCTTTACCAATCTGGATGCCTTGTATTTCTTTGTTTTGTCTGATTGCCGTGGCTAGGACCTCCAGTACTATGTTGAATAACAGTGGAGAGAGTGGGCATCTCTGTCTTGTTCCCGATCTTAGATGAAAAGCTTTCAGCTTCTCGCTGTTAAGTATGATGTTAGCTGTGGGTTTGTCATATATGGCCTTTATGATGTTGAGGTACTTGCCGTCTATACCCATTTTGTTGAGTTTTAATCACGAATGGATGTTGAATTTTGTCGAATGCTTTTTCAGCATCTATGGAGATGATCATGTGGTTTTTGTTCTTCTTTTTGTTGATGTGGTGGATGATGTTGATGGATTTTTCAATGTTGTACCATCCTTGCATCCCTGGGATGAATCCCACTTGCTCATGGTGTATGATCCTCTTGATGTATTTTTGAATTCGGGTTGCTAATATTTTGCGAGTATTTTTGCATCCACGTTCATCAGGGATATTGGTCTGTAATTTATTTTTTGGTGAGGTCTTTGCCTGGTTTTGGTATTACAGTGATGCTGGCTTCATAGAATGAGTTTGGAAGTATTCCCTCCTCTTCTATTTTTTGGAAAACTTTAAGGAGAATGGGTGTTATTTCTTCTCTATATGTCGGGTAGAATTCAGAGGTGAATCCATCAGGTCCGGGGGTTTTGTTCTTGGGTAGTTTTTTGATTACTGATTCAATTTCGTTGCTGGTGATTGGTCTGTTTAGTTTTTCTGTTTCTTGCTTGGTCAGTCTTGGAAGATTGTATTTTTCTGAGAAGTTGTCCATTTCTTTTAGGTTTTCTAGCTTGTTAGCATATAGATTCTCATAATATTCTCTTATAATTGTTTGTATTTCTGTGGGGTCCGTCGCCATTTTTCCTTTCTCATTTCTGATTTTGTTTATGTGTAGATTCTCTTTTTCTCTTAATGAGTCTGGCTAGGGGTTTATCTATTTTGTTTATTTTTTCAAAGAACCAGCTCTTGGTTTCATTGATTTTTTCTATTGTTTTATTCTTCTCAATTTTATTTATTTATTCTCTAATCTTTATTATGTCCCTCCTTCTGGTGATTTTGGGCCTCATTTGTTCTTCTTTTTCCAATTTCAGTAATTGTGTCTTTAGACTATTCATTTGGGATTGTTCTTCCTTCTTTAAATAGGCCTGGATTGCAACATACTTTCCTCTTAGAACTGCCTTTGCTGCATCCCACAGAAGTTGTGTCTTTGTGTTGTTGTTGTCATTAGTCTCCAAATATTCTTTGATTTCTGTTTTTATTTGGTCGTTAACCCTTTGATTAATTAGGAGAATGTTGTTAAGTCTACATGTATTTGTGAGCCTTTTTGATTTCTCTCTAAAATTTATTTCTAGTTTTATACCTTGGTGATCTGAGAAGTCGGTTGGTAGGATTTCAATATTTTTGAATTTACTGAGGTTCTTTTTGTGGCCTAGTATGTGGTCTATTCTGGAAAATGTTCCACGTGCACTTGAGAAGAATGTGTATCCTGTTGCTTTTGGGTGTAGAGTTCTGTAGATGTCTGTTAGGTCCATCTGTTCTAGTGTGTTGTTCAGTGCCTCTGTGTCTTTACTTATTCTCTGTCTGGTTGATCTGTCCTTTGGAGTGAGTGGTGTGTTGAAATGTCCTTAAATAAATGCATTGCTGTCTATTTCCTCCTTTAATTCTGTTAGTATTTGTCTCACATATGCTGGCACTCCTGTGTTGGGTGCATATATATTTATAATGGTTATATCTTCTTGTTGGACTGGCCCCTTTATCATTATGTAATGTCCTTCTTTATCTCTTGCTACTTTCTTCGTTTTGAAGTCTATTTTGTCTGATACAAGTACTGCCACACCTGCTTTTTTCTCTTTGTTGTTTGTATGAAATATCTTTTTCCATCCCTTCACTTTTAGTCTGTGTATATCTTTGGGTTTGAGGTGAGTCTCTTGTAAGCAGCATATAGATGGGTCTTGCTTTTTTATCCATTCTGTTACTCTGTGTCTTTTGATTGGTGCATTCAGTCCATTTACATTTAGGGTGATTATTGATAGATATGTACTTATTGCCATTGCTGGCTTTAGATTCGTGGTTACCAAAGGTTCAAGGGTTGCTTCTTTACTATCTAACAATATAACTTAACTTTCTTGTTAAGTTATTGTAAACACCGTCTGATGTTTCTTTATTTCTCTCCCTTCTTATTCTTCCTCCTCCACAGATAAGCATTTATTTAATATTAATTAAAACAGCCTTGGTATCATTTGATAAGGGAAAAGGGTATAGATATGTATAGATAATGACTGGGAGGTTATCTGCCAAATGTTAACTGAATTATCTCTAAGAGGTAGAATAAGTGAGAATTTTAATTTTCTTCTTTAGATTTCTATGCTCAGAATAATTTAACATTTTTATTTTTGTAGTTGAGAAAATTACAAAGCTACATGCATTTTTAAAAAAGAAAACTGAGACTCAGAATCAGTGGGAACTTAGAAGAGAATGAAAATAACACCTAACATGTATTAAACACTTAAGATACTGTTCTAAGTATCTTACACGTATCACGCCAGTTAGTCTTCGAAAAAGCACAGAAGATTGTTTTGTAAGGGAATGTAGGATTTTAAGAAAAAGGAGTGATGAAGAGGTTTTCTTAGAAAAATGGAAATATGCTAGGATGTCCTCAGTAATATTGATAAAAAAATAGCTTAATATTTTTGTATTACATAATTTTACATTAGGTAATATGAAAATTTCACATGGAAAATATCCCTTTAATTACATGGGAATAAACATTTGTACACCAAGAAAAATATAATACAGCCAAAGATAAAAGTTAAACTGGAAAGGAGATTGTTAAATATTCATACATTCTTTTAAGAATATCAAAGAATTGGAGTCATGTGTACAAAACTGAGACCTACATGTATTGTGATTAATAACAGGCACTTACAATGCAAGTTATATGCAAATCTTTAGTGTAAGTTAATTTCTGAATGTCAGATTCTTTTTTTCTTTCTATGTCTGGCACACAGTATGAATAAAACACTTAACCCACAGTAATTATGAAGCACTTATTAAGTGACTAAGTGTAAAGTACTTTGGAAGATACTTGAAAGATTAAAGGATTCAGCAACATAACTTCACTGTTACCTCACAGGTGTAAATGTCTAACAATGAGGATCTTTTAGCTCAGAAGCTAAATCTCTCTGAGATTCAAAACAAATGTCCATAGAAATTTTAGCAATACTGAAGTATATTATATTTTCTGAGTCTCAATCTAAAAGAAGTTAATACCATTAACTTTTAGGAGGGGCTCTGAAAAATGGAACAGTGTGGTAGAAAGAGTGCAGCACTTAGAACCAAAGAACCTATGAATTAGGAACGAAATCTTGGATAAGTTAGTTATTCACTTTGAGCTGTACTTTCCTTAACTGTAATATGAAAATAATGTAGTCCTCAAAACACCTCAAAGCAGCAAAGTACTATTCAATAAAAAACTCTTCTTTTCATAAGAAAATCACCTACAAACTATATTTCAACAATAGAGAGGCTAAGAAAAAGCACGGTAACGTGCTTAGGTATATTTTTCCTGATAATCCTCAATTGAAAATGCAAGCACATCTAACATGTGGCCTCGTGGTAAGCTCTGCACCTCAAGCAGAAAGAAAGCAGTCATCATTTTGAGGTAGTACTTTACCTAGTCATAAATTCTTCAAACTTTGAACTGGTAAGGTTAAGGCTGGACCAGTGTGTATCTGCCACAGGTTTGTGCTCTGGAGGACCCAGGTATGCGAGAAGTGTTGCCATCTTATCAAAAGGTCGTCTTCCAACAGCTTTGTGATCCCTAGAAACAGCAAACTACTTAGAACAGAGGTACTTCACATTTAGCAGTACATGTTTCTTTAGACTGCCTCTGGTTGGTTTTCTTTCTACTGTCAGCTAGTGGTTCCTGCTGATTCATAAATAACGTCAGAAAGACCTCTGGGGTACACTGAGATATCTTAGAAATATGACGACTCCCCAGACTATGAAATTTACATAAAAATTCATTTTTTCTAGTATTCTTAGTGTATTGCCATTAAATGGGCAACTAATAAGTAAAAATGACATTCTAATGCCCTTTTTCTCAGAATGAACTCTTTTTGAGAAAACACTTTTGAAGAACTGGACATATTTGTCCCTGATATCAGAATTCTGCTTAATCAGGGTAAGTATGGATTTTCAGTAACTACTCAACATTTCAAACTATATAACAAGATACTATTTTGAAAGATCAAGTTGGCAAAAATAATGAAGTTTGTTAATGCCAACTTTGGTGAGGATGTATATAAAGAGGTACTCTCTCACAGAGTGGTCAAAGTTAGCACGTACACTTTGAAAAGCAACTTGACAATATCTAGCAAGCTGAAGCTGTAACCCAGAACCCAGCAATTACACACTTAGGAAATGCACAAGGAGACAAATAGGAAGAATATTTATTACATCACTACTTAAAATAGTGAAAAACAAACCTAAATTTAGGAAATAAGCCTAAATACCCATCAATTAGGAAATACAAAAACAGTGATATACTCATTCAATGAAATACTAATATAAGTTAAATAAATGATAAATCTCAAATAGAATATTGTGTGAAGAGACTACATCAGTATGTCAATTCTGTAAAATTTTTAAATGCTCAAAACTGAGTTTTAAGTACTTATAATTTCCTTATTTTGTCAGTTACATAGAGAGAGATAGTATCATTTTTCCCCAAGAAATAAAACGTTGTAAAGATCTAAAGTAGTATAAGAAAGTAAATAATGTTAAAGTTAGGTAGTAAACATGGGTCTCTGTTACATTATGTCCTACACTTTTTGTATATTTAGAATGTGTATATTTTTTCAAAAACCAAATAGAAAAAAAGCTCTCTAGCATTTATACATGAATGTGTATATGAATTATATAAGAGAAATGAATGTTTATATTTAGAAGTTCCACAGTTTATTTTACTGTTAGATAAAGCATCTTCACCTTTCTATTTTAGGGCATCAGTCATGCCCATGACTACTTTAATCCACTAACAATTCATAAAGGATTAAAATGCTCTCTCTTTTAAACTTCCATCTAATTAGATTGCCTTAGCTTCAGGATCTTATTCCTTTCTGGTGAATGGGCAAACCACAGTTATTGGCATTTAGAAATAATTTGGTCTCATTTTACTTTTTTAAGAGAATTCCTCATACATAGGAATTTGAGCCCTTTATAGACATACATAGCTAGAAAGGATAGCAAGTGATTCAGGTTCTAAGGGACTTTAAAAACAGCTAACAAACAATTCCCAAATTAACAATTTTCAATTAATATTTTCTATATAAAGTTTTATTTGTATATATTTAGTGTACCACAAATGGGATTAGTACAGAATTAAAACACTGGCAATGTTTTAATTATTAAATTCCTGAGAATTAGTTGCTATCAGATTCAAATGTCAATATTCATTTGATCCCATTTGCTAAAATAGTAAATTTAAGCTCCTGTGTTTTATTGCACACTGTATTTGACAGTTTGCACACTATGTGTTCGTTTACTATGATTTAACCTTTTGCCTATATATCTTTAAAAAGAATCTACATTTCTCCTTCTAAACCATAATTATTATTCTAAGATACAAGGCAAAAAGCATTATTCATGACCAATAACTTTATTAATATAAATTTAAACTGGGAGTTTTCAATATACTCACAACTAAGAAATCTTACCTGTTGCTGGAAAGATACTGGCCAATTTTCTCTTGATTGTTCCAGAGTAGACGATGTAAAGCAAGCACATTGCCATCACTGATGAAGGAAAGACTATGATTTACTGCATCACTTGTAGGGCAGTCAGACGCTATATCAAGAAAAAACCTTAAAAAATGCAAAGTCGTTAGAATTTTAAAAACCAGATACACTCATCTATGCTTGAATTAAATCTATATGAAGTAACTTTGTGAAAAAACTAAAATTACAAGTATGGAGGGCTTATTCATACATGTGACTATCATTAAACAAAACAAGAAGAGACAAGGAGGAAGTTGGTTTTCCATTTCAGGCTTCAGTTTCAGGGTGAGCTCTAATGTCAGACGACAAAACTTAGATGGATGAGACTTTGGAGAGAAACCAGTACTTTACTGATAAAAAAAACAAAGGCCCAGACAAGAAAAAAGACTTCCCTAGTTATTTAGCCTGCATTCATTTTAGGAGATTTCAACACACCACTCACTCCAAAGGACTGATCAACCAGACAGAAAATAAGTAAAGAGACAGAGGCACTAAACAACACATACAACAGATGGACCTAAAGGACATCTACAGAACACTCCATCCAAAAGCAACAGGATACACATTCTTCTCAAGTGCATATGGAACATTTTCAAGAATAGATCATATATTAGGCCACAAAAAAAACCTCAGTAAATTCAAAAAGACTGAAATTGTACCAACCAGCTTCTCAGATCACAAAGGTATGAACGTAGAAATAAATTACACAAAGAAAATGAAAAAGCCCACAATCACGTGGAGGCTTAATAACATGCTCCTAAATAATCAATGGATCAATGACCAAATAAAAACAGAGATCAAGTAATATATGGAAACAAATGACAACAATAATTCAACACCACAAAATCTGTGGGATGCAGTGAAAGCTGTGCTAAGAGGGAAATATATTGCAATACAGGCCTACCTCAGGAAAGAACAACAATCCCAAATGAAGTCTAAACTCACAATTAATGAAACTAGAAAAGGAAGAACAGATGAGGCCCAAAGTCAATAGAAGGAGGGACATAATAAAGATTAAAGCATAAATAAATAAAATTGAGAAAAATAAAACAATAGAAAGAATCAATGAGAGCAGGAACTGGTTCTTTGAGAAAATAAACAAAATAGCCCCTAGCCAGACTTATCAAGAAAAAAAGAGTCTACACACATAAAGAGAATCAGAAATGAGAAAGGAAAAATCACTATGGATACCACAGAAATACAAAGAATTATCAGAGAATACTATGAAAAATTATATGGTAACAAACTGGATAACCTAGAAGAAATGGACAACTTTCTAGAAAAATACAACCTTCCAAGGCTGACGCAGAAAGAAACAGAAAATCTGAATAGATCAATTACCAGCAAAGAAATTGGTAATCAAAAAACTACCTAAGAACAAAACTCCTGAATCAGATGGTTTCACTGCTGAATTTTATTAAACATTTAGTGAACACCTAATAACCTATCCTTAAAGTTTTCCAAAAAGTAGAAGAGGAGGGAATACTCCCAAACTCATTCTATGAGGCCAACATCACTCTAATACCAAAACCAGGCAAAGACACCACAAAAAAAGAGAATTACAGACCAATATCCCTGATGAACGTAGATGCAAAAATACTCAACAAAATATTAGCAAACCGAATTAAAAAATACATCAAAAAGATCATCCATCATGATCAAGTGGGATTCATCCCAGGGATGCAAGGATGGTACAACATTCGAAAATCCACCAACATCATCCACTACATCAACAAAAAGAAGAACAAAAACCACATGATCATCTCCATGGACGCTGAAAAAGCATTCGACAAAATTCAACATCCATTCATGATAAAAACTCTCAACAAAATGGGTATAGAGGGCAAGGACCTCAACATAATAAAAACCCACAGCCAACATTATACTTAACAGCGAGAAGCTGAAAGCTTTTCCTTTAAGATTGGGAATTAGACAAGGATGCCCACTCTCCCCACTTTTATTCAACATAGTTCTGGAGGTCCTAGCCACGGCAATCAGACAACACAAAGAAATAAAAGGCATCCAGATCGACAAGGAAGAAGTCAAACTGTCCTTGTTTGCAGATGACATGATACTGTACATAAAAAACCCTAAAGAATCCACTCCAAAACTATTAGATCTAATATCTGAATTCAGCAAAGTTGCGGGATACAAAATTAATACACAGAAATCTGTTGCATTCCTATACACTAACGATGAACTAGCAGAACAAGAAATCAGGAAAACAATTCCATTCATAATTGCATCAAAAAGAATTAAATACCTAGGAATAAACCTAACCAAGGATGTGAAAGACCTATACCCTGAAAACTACAAGACACCCTTAAGAGAAATTAAAGAGGACACTAATAAATGGAAATTCATCCCATGTTCTTGGCTAGGAAGAATTAATATTGTCAAAATGGCCATCCTGACTAAAGCAATCTACAGATTCAATGCAATTCCTATCAAATTACCAACAGCATTCTTCAATGAACTAGAGCAAATAGTTCTAAAATTCATATGGAACCACAAAATACTGTGAATAGCCAAAGCAATCCTGAGAAGGAAGAATAAAGCACAGGGAATTATGCTCCCTGACTTCAAGCTCTACTACAAAGCTACAGTAATCAAGACAGTTTGGTACTGGCACAAGAACAGACGCATAGATCAGTGGAACAGAACAGAGAGCCCAGATATAAACTCAAGCATATGTGGTCAATTAATATACGATAAAAGAGCCATGAACATACAATGGGGAAATGACAGCCTCTTCAATAGCTGGTGTTGGCAAAACTGGACAGCTACATGTAAGAGAATGAAACTGGATTACTGTTTAACCCCATACACAAAAGTAAACTCTAATTGGATCAAAGACCTGAATGTAAGTCATGAAACCATAAAATTCTTAGAAAAAAATATAGGCAAAAATCTCTTGGACATAAACATGAGCAACTTCTTCATGAAGATGTCTCCCCGGGCAAGGGAAACATAAGCAAAAATGAAAGAATGGGAGTATATAAAATTAAAAAACTTCTGTACAGCAAGGGATACCATCACTAGAACAAAAAGACTTTCTACAGTGTGGGAGAACATATTCATAAATGACATATCTGACAAGGGATTGACATCCAAATTATATAAAGAGCTCATGCACCTCAACAAATAAAAAGCAAATAATCCAGTGAAGAAATGAGCAGAGGAGCTGAACAGACACTTCTCCAAAGAAGAAATTCATAAAGGCCAACAGGTATATGAAAAGATGCTCCACATCACTAGTCATCAGAGAAATACAAATTAAAACCACAATCAGATATCACCTCACACCAGTTAGGATGGCCACCATTCAAAAGAAAAACAACAACAAATGCTGGCGAGGATGTGGAGAAAGGAGAACCCTCCTACACTGCTGGTGGTAATGTAAATTAGTACAGCCATTGTGGAAAGCAGCATGGACGTTCCTCAGAAAACTCAAAATAGAAATACCATTTGACCCAGGAATTCCACTCCTAGGAATTTACCCTAAGAATGCAGCAGCCCAGTTTGAAGAAGATATATGCACCCCAATGTTTATCACAGCAGTATGTACAATAGCCAAGAAATGGAGGGAACCTAAGTGTCCATCAGCAGATGAATGCATAAAGAAGATGTGGTACATATACACAATAGAATACTATTCAACCATAAGAAGAAAACAAATCCTACCATTTGCAACAACATGGATGCAGCCAGAGGGTATTATGCTCAGGAAATAAGCCAGGTGGAGAAAGACCAGTATCAAATGATTTCACTCATATGTGGAGTAAGGAACAAAGAGAAAACTGAAAGAACACAACAGCAGCAGACTCACAGAACCCAAGAAAGGACTAATAGTTACCAAAGGGAAAGGGACTGGGGAAGATGGGTGGGAAGGGAGGGATAAGGGGGAAAAAGGGCTATTACAATTAGCACACATAATGTAGCGGTTGTGGGGGTGGGGTGGGGGGATACGGGGAAGGCAGTATAACACAGAGAAAACAAGTACTGATTCTATAACATCCTTCTACGCTGATGGAAAGTGACTGCAATGGGGTATATGGTGTGGACTTGATAACAGGGGGAGTCTTGTAACCACAATGTTGCTCATGTAATTGTATATTAATAATAGCAAAATAAAAATAAAAATAAAAAAAGTTATGTAGCCTGTTAAGTCTGAGCCAGGATCGACCCTTTGTCCTCTTAACTAGTCAATCTGCTAGAATATGAATCCTATACTGACATTCACTTCCTCTCCAATATGGAGAGCAGTCCAACAACGCACTTTTTAAATTGCAATTAGAAAAAAGTTAGTTAATATGAACTATAATGAAAAACTGGAAGAGAGAGTTGTATAAGTCTTGCTTAGACTATGAGTCAGATCAATTAGATTCATACCACATGAAAAGTAGAATTCTGGACATAATTTAGATTTACACAGCACTTTCTCAAAAGTTATTTCATTTGTTTCTATAAAATCAACTCGCACAAACATAATATTATCCCTAGTTTGAAGATAAACTAACAAGTCAAGCAAGATAAAGAGAAGCAACTAATTAGTTATGGAAACCTAACAGAACTCAAGTTTTCTAAAACCATAAAACTTCAATAGCTGTCTAGTTACTACAACAAAATCTTAAGTATCTGCGTTTCTTGGTTTAACGAGTAACCTTTTAGCTCAGATAAACTTCCACATTAAAATATCAATAAAATATATTCTAACTTTAAAAAATCGTATTTATACACTTATGCAATGTGGTTTTAGTTTTTACTCAAAGGAATTTCTTCCTTCCTCTCCTCCACGTTGTAGCAACCTCAAATCCTTTTATTTTAGTAGACATGTCAAAAAAATCCCTCCTGGTTTTCAAAGATGAAGATCACTACCAAATTATAAAGAATACGGATTTACTTCATCACTATCTTTTATAGTAAAATAAAATAAGATTAACTATGTTTTTGACCTAGAGAGGGAAGAGAAAAAACCTACACAGGTTTTGAGCTTATTTAGACCAAGTACACAAACTTAAGTGAAACTAAAAAGTAACTGGAAAAATAGAGCCATCAACTAAGTGGCAGGCTGCTTACCTCCGTGCTGCATCAAAGTTGCTTTTCACAAAATCATTAAAAGGTCGCATATGCTCTTCTTTTGTGAAGAGAACATGATTGGCAATACTCTGAAGTATCTGAACAATAAAACAGAGTTATAAAGATTCAGATTACTTATTGTATGAACTCTATACACTTGTATATTCTTTGAAAAATATTTTCTTATCAAAATGATTTCTACTGGGGTTAAAATCAATTGTTTCTCATTCTATAAATACCAGGTACTATTTCTTTTCTCACCCAAATATAAATGTATTTACTGTACATACACATATATATTTACATATATAAAAATACATATTATAATTTTTCATGACATTAAAAAAAACCATACAGTATACATTTTGGTCTCCGTTTTTAAGTTTCCAGAATTATTACATAGAAAACTATTTTCAGAAGACATCAGCTAAAATATTTTCATGTGCTAAGTCTCATCAGGTATCAGTGTAATTTATTTCTTTATAATATAAACAAAAATTAAACAAAAGCATAAAGTGAGGACCATAGGATATTTCAAGAACAAATTCAAGAGTAATTACAGTGAATATAAAAAACTAAAAATTTAGTCAGAAGAGAAATTCAAAATAGATTATTAAAACAATTCTTCACCTTTGACATTAACTTCAAGCCCCTTTCGATTCTAGGTGGTGGCTTTTTATCTAAAATCCCTGCTTCATATGGA
Source organism: Smutsia gigantea (assembly GCA_032199065.1). Lineage (NCBI taxonomy): Eukaryota > Metazoa > Chordata > Mammalia > Pholidota > Manidae > Smutsia > Smutsia gigantea. The sequence continues at coordinate 55,193 of JAVSCE010003118.1, read as the reverse complement.
GAGACAATGGCAGGATTGATAAATCTGAGGAACATGGCACTTCCTACTGCACCGATGCTGTTCTGAGGGAAACGCTGGCTAACCACCTAAAAACAAGGAGTTGAGAATTGAAATCATGGTTTGAATTAAAACAAGGAAATGTGAAAGAAGAGCTGGAAGGTCAGACTGCATAAAAACCCCTTAATAGACCAATCCTCGTAAGTAACACATTTCTATTTTTTCCAACTCCCAAAACACATCAGTAAATAAAGTTTATCCTCAATTCTTGCTTTCCATCATTTTAACTCAATAAAGGTATCTAAGAAAAAAGAAAAAACCCTCATGTTGGTTGTGGAGAAGAGACCTGAAAAAAAGATCTTAATTTTATTACCATTGTTTATACTACAGGTTTCATGAGGAACAAAAGCAAACCAAATTTTTACGCAAAGATTATCTTACTAAGATTAATAGGAGATGTGTTCAACCATTATAAGGTAAAGCTAAGTTTTCAACAGCACACTCCTGCAACATCCATACCTACTAATAATAGTAAATACTTACATTTTGTTGTGTACCAGTTACAATTAAATTTCTTGAGCAAAATGCTTGCCATATACCAAATGAAATTGAGTTTTCTTAGATTCCTATTGAAAGAAAAAATTTACTTACAAGTAACATTATTGCCAGTTCCTTTTCTTCATCAGAATGCTTTGCAATATAAGGACCTACCTATTATTTAAACCATGGAGGAACAGGAATTCTTGGGGACCTAAAAGAAAAAAGGATGCTACCAGCAGAAGAGAACCCCTGTGTATACCTCAACTGATAATTCTGTCAAATAAAAAAAGTGAAGGATTCAAGAAATGGTTGCTCACATGGAAAAACAATGTGAGGCCAATATTTAAAACGGATTCTCTTTCTCTCTTAATAAAAATATTCTGCCTTGAAGGTAAAATAATAGGTAAATTGCATTGGGATAAGTGTTATGCAACTTGCTCAGCTCTATCTCTTTCCAGTGCCTGTTATAATGTATGAAAATTAGATTATTCTGAAACTTACATTTTTTACAGGTAACGCACAGATTTATTTTTGAAGAGCACTTAGGTAACAGTTTGATCTCTACAACTTATTTTGTTTGGTCTAGCTAACTGCTGCTGGAAGCAGGAACACTCTAATGGCAAAGCAGCTGCACTCCACTCAACTGGGACTCCAGGGATAGGCCTGCACTTTAAGGGATAGTGGGGAAATTGAGAAAATGGGATTCATGCACACACTCTCATAACTCTGGTTTTCTTCACAAGGCCTCAATAAAGTAATGCGGCTTGGCATGAATTCACATGGCTCACTGACTCCAGATTAACTGTGGAAAGGATACAGACTTTTTCCTTTCATTCTATTCCCTTTAGTGCTTCATGTACACATTTTAAATGTGTGCTTGTTCACTGCTTAAGATCTCAAAATAATTTTCTATCCTACCTGAGAATTAATAAAAATAGGACTTGAGAGAATAATTTTTTTAAGCAGAAGAAAATCTTTGTAAAGGGTGGTAACAGAAGTGAGTTCTAGCTCATTTGTATGTTTACCTTCACTTATACTGTGTTGCTCAGGAAGGTTTCTTTGTGTTAGGGTCCTTGGAGTGCTATCATATAAACAACATTTACACATTAAGTAGGGGAAACTGGTGAAGGCGGCTAAAGATAGAAGCCTTAGTAGAACGGTTTTAAAACCTAAATATACCTTTCTAAGTACACTACCTACATGATCTAAAGGTTTTCTTTACATCTTTCTCTTTAAAATTATTTTTAGCTGAAATACAGTTTTAGAAATAGAATTAAGAAAATTCAAGTGCTTTTACTACTCTAGCACAGTGTTTAGCCTTTTGGGGAGTAGGAACAGAAAAATGAACATACACATGCATACAGACAAAAAAATTATCATACAATTTCAGAATGTTTATAAACCACCATTGCTACAGAGTGGTTCTTTAGAACTCCCAAGTTTTAATCTTAAAACAGGAGAAACATCAACAAAACCACAAAATTTTAAAGCCTTCAGCATAAGTAAGCAAGAACGAAGAGATTAAAAATTGCTTTATATTTAATTTTAAATAGGTTGTTTTAAAAGAATTGGCATTCAGTTTAATCCATTAAAATCCTGAAATGGCTTTAAAAAAGCTAAAAGCCATAGTTTGGTTTCCAAAAAACCAGTTAGTCTATAAAATATTAACCAGCTATGAAAGTGTCTCATAAAAATCAATAATTTATATGCACATTTTGAAGGCAGCTATTTACTGGTTTTCTCTAGGACAAAAAAGTTTTAGAGTTTGAATCACATTTATACTTGATACATGCTGAATACTACTCAGTCTCAGAATTTAATGAAAATCTGAGTGAATTATTCCCTAAAGGGAGAATATTATAAAACTTACAAGAACACTACACTTTCACAGTTTTCTACATCTTCAAAAATAATTCGTGTCAAAACTCAAAAGTGTTCACATCTCAGGAACATAGTTTCCTCTATCATATATAAGTATCTCACTGATGACAGTTTCACTGTATTTTTGTAACTAAAACCTGATTAAAATGTAATCAATATCATTGAAAGATGCTGTATAACAAGTTTCAGGAGTCAACTTATAAAAATACTTTTTTCTTCACTAATTAACATCAATGTAATTTTACCTCATAATATACACATACTCAAGTATTTTGTTCTGTTCTGAATTTGTAAAAATCTAATTTGGATCCAAAAATTATTCTGCATAAGAGGTCAAAGTTGGGCCAGTCTGTAGGCTGAAACCAGTTATCAGTCAAATGCCCCTTTTACTGCCATTAGTGAAAGTTGAACTACACGTCACAAATAAGTGCATCCATTAAACTGTACATCAGCAAGAGGATCACTGCTCATACACGCTTAATTACCTGAGTTAGGTAGACAATTAACTTCTCAAAGGAGATCTAAATTATACATGACGTATTTGAATATAATAAACACAATTATCTGTAATATGACTATTACAGATAAGTTTTATAATATGACTATGCAGCTATATACCAGAAGCCAGAACCTTCTCTATGTATTTTACATATTCCAATCCATGATACATACACCCTAAAGGAAAAAGTTAGCTTGCTTTAAAAAGAAAACATCATTTGATTCTTTTAAACCTACAACTCCATAACCAACATTTTACATTTATAATAACTATACTGTTTTCATACTTTGCAATGTGTTCTAAAATATCTCAAATTACCAATCAGATTCCCTCTGTTTCCATAAGGACCTCATATAATTTGTGCTGAGAAATACATTCCAAAATTTAGTGTTACCAGAAATTTAAAAGAAAATAACACTAGTAGGGAAAAACATTTCAAGGAACAATTTTAGACAAAATCTTAAATAAAGCAATGTTAGGAAGGCTGGAAAACATGCTCTAGAAAAACACAAAGCCTGAATTGTATATTATGTGATAAGCTACACAATGGCATTAGTAAAGCATTGAACAAAGTGTTAGAAAGAGTAAATTAATTTCAGCAGTGATGGTGTGTATTATGTTAAACCCACATACGGTGAGAGGCTGAAGCATTAAAAGGAAATTATTTATTAAGCAAGATGGCCATCCAATCTCATCTGCTCACAGCTGACCAAATTTACTTAACATACTCAAAAAGAAAATCTTGGACATAAAATTTTAATTTAGTTCTGAATTTAAAACAGATTTATTATATGTAAAGCTTAGACAAGGAATGAAAGATGAAACCAGATGAATACTATATTTGAAAATATACCTTGTTACACTACCTACATTATCTAAAGGTTTTCTTTACATCTTTCTCTAAACTTGTTTGCATTATATAAATGATGGTTCTCAGCCTAATGGGGATAAGTCATACTGACAGATAATGGCAAATTTAAAATGAATGTATGCTATATTTGGGAGAAATTCCACTCGCGGGAAGAAAATAATTATGGGTACCATAATTTTCTTCCTTTTAAATTAAGGCAAGTTCATGAAGCAGGCAGTATATATATCATGTTTGCAAAATGAAGTGTTTCTCTACAAATATGGACTCAATTAATTTTCCTTTTTCTCAAAAGTACTGTTACCAGTCCCAATAGTTTAATAACGATTTTCTCAAAAGAAAAAGTGGTTTATCATAAGGGTTTTTATAATCTAAGCACAAATTCTGGCTGAGACTTGTCTAGATAAAAACATAAGGAGTAAAAAAATAAAATTTAGCAACTTTCAGGTAAGATTTAGAAAGTGACACTTTTCCTCCCTCCGAACACTTCTCTAATAATTAAAGTAAACTTTCACCTCTAGGAAAAGAAACCACTCACATTACCTGCAAACAAGAAGCAAGAATGAAGAGAGTCAGCATTTCCTAAGGCCTTGAAATTAAGTTTCTTTTGCATTCATTTATAATTTTAAAAATAACAGTAAGATTAGGCCACGAAAATCCAATGCAACAAATGCCTCCAAAATGCCTTTGGGATAAATCAAACCAAAGGAACACAGAGAATGTTTCAATGTAACTTAATTCCAGGGTTAATTGAAATGAAAGCTATTTTGTGCCAGAATTAGTAGAATGATTTTACAGTGAAGGTCAAATAGGCTGAAGTGAAGATGTTCTTAACAAACAGCAAAAGATTTTTTGTTTTGCTTTGAAAGAAACAGCTAATAAAAAGTTCTCCAAACTTACTGATTTTTTGTTTTCCTTTTTTTCTTTTACTGTAGCTTTATTCAGTAGGGAGTGGCAAGTTGCCTACAGAACAGAGATGAGCACAAACAAGTCACAGCACCAACTACACACAGCAACAAAAACAATGTTGGCTTGTACATAAAATTACATGATAAAATGTAACACAAATAGAATCAACAAAAAATTAGAAATCAACTGAATTTTGAGGGATGAATTTTATTTCTGGAATTTATTTATTTTTTTTACATTGTTAAGGCAAAGCCCTAAATTAACAGCAGATGTTGAGACAATCATATCTACTATTTCTGGCTATAAATCACAGAAAAGTTCTCCCCAAGCAAATTTGAGGATATTTAATATTTACATTGCAGTTAATTTCTAGCTTTTGGTAAAATTTTATATACAATGTTCATTGAAAGTAGATCACACACTAAAAACACTTCTATGTGACTACGTAATTTTTTCTTGATATGTAAATACTTCTCTGTGTATCCTTCAATTGACTTAAAGTTCATTTTTTAATAGCTGGCATTTTATTTAGATGCTACTGATTTTAACAATAAGCATTAAATGGCTAAATATAACAGAAAAAAACTTTAAAGATTCTGAATTAAAAATCTCTCTTTAAGAAAAATTACTCTTAAAAACTTCACATTTTTTTATTTGCAGGCTACTTCCTAAGAAAGTTCTAATCAGAGGAGGTTAAAAGCTCTGCAACATTTGGGAGAAGAATGTTATCAGCTTAACTAGAAATAAGCATTAATATTAAAAGTGAAGAAACTGCAGAGAAAATTATAGAATAAAACTGTAAGCCTGCTTACAGTTTTTCACATAATTGACTATTTAACAGAATATATCAAAAACAAAAACAAACCCCAAACCCAAAGAGACATATTTGTTTCATTTCTCAGAGCTCTTCCTAGGCCAAATAGTTCTTTTAAAATTAAAAGACTCCTGATTGGACTATACAAGGCACAACAATTATTCTAAAAATATTTTAAAAACCAAATTAAATTATTTGATCCAGCATATATAGCATTTTATCTAGGAATTCTGTGCAACCAGCACCATAATCCATAATATATTGGGCTTACAGTTTGACATTTTTTCATGTGTTCATCTATTCATCCAAGTAGTTATTATGCATCTATATGCTAGATACCATTCTAGTCACTGGGAGACAGTAATAAAACAAGAAGACATAGTCCTTTACTCAAAATGGAGGTCTGGTCCAAACTTTAGACTATATACAAAAGCACTAGTAACCAAAAAATATATCACAAAAATGCAGTTTTACACTTTTTTTTCAATTATGGTATATAACTATCATTGACACCTTTAAAAATCTGTGTAAATTACTTCTGTTTCAAGAAGCAGGTTTACTGGGAAAAAATGACATTTATTTTGAATATTTAGCTCCTTCTTTTTAGAACTTTTCCAAAGTTCACATCATACCACCTTGCTTTAACAAAAGAATGTGATTTTGTTAAAGTAAAGAAATCTGAAGAGGATTTTTGCTTTTATGAAAAAATGTGAAAAGTTTTCAGCGTGTGTTTTGCAGTAAGCTGTTGTAGAGGCCGTATGCACTCCCAACAGCGAGTGGCATTGCCAAACTCCTTCCCCAGAACACTACACTCAGCATTTCAACATTCAGCTGCCACAGCTTCGAATCGTGTGAGCATCTCTGCTTCATCTCGATATTGCGAATCTGTTAGCAAGATGCGCCCTAAGGTTTCAGAAAAGCCTAAGGGAGTTCATAAGGGTGTTTACACTTGGCATAAAACTGGACCAATTAAGTGTCTCAATCATGGTGAATGAAATAAAGACACTGTGTATGCTTTGAACTTGTCTGTGTCCACCACTCATACTGTTGCCATGCAGAGAGAAAGAATCCTGAAAGCTGCTAAAGGAAGCTACTATTGGCTCTGCTAGTAGCAGGGTCTCTTTTAGTCAGCAACCAGTAATGGACAAAATGCAAAGTCTCTTACTTGAGTGACTGAATGGGTATACAAAGGGTGATGTTCTGTTATATGAGAAATCACTATTTTTAGTAAGCTGAAACAGAAAGCACTGGACAATGGTGTCCCAAGTGTTGCAAATGTGGAATTTAAAGGTAGTCATGGGTGGTTTAGCATGTTGAAATGAGGGCAGCTTCTAGCTTAAACAGTACTGCCAGAGGGTGCTTCGGCTAATATTGAAGCTGCTGAAAAGTTCTCCAAAGAACTGAAGACAATAGGTACAGAAGGTGGTTATTCATATAAGCAAGTGTTTGACTTCAACAAAACTGCAATTTATTGGAAAAAACTGCCAAGCAAGACATTTATTTTGATAGAAGAAAAACAAGGCTAAAGGGACACTACATCAAAGGACAGGTTTATCGTAATGCCTACTATTAACGCCACTGGTGATGCTGTCCTTAGGCCTCCACTGGTGCACCACTCAAGGAGCTTAGGGCACTCAAAGGCGTTGACAAGAACATACGTCCTGCTGTTCCGTTCACATCCAAGCCATTGGAATACCCAAGTGATTTCTTCTAAGTATGCAAGTGGATATGTTAGTCCTTTGTTTGAAAAATACCATAGAGAAAACAGCCTTGAAAACAGGTATCTTCTGACTGTCAATAATTGTTCTGCTCATCCACCTGGCATTACTGAATATGGTGGTAACATTCATGTTGTGTTCTTACTACCGAATATGATGTTATTGCTGCAACCATGTGATCAAGGCCTAATAGCCACAACGAAGGCTTACTCTATGCAAAATGTTATGTTTGTAAGCGCCACTGACACAGGGCAACTCCAAAGAGCATCTTTACAAGAGATCTGGAAAGACTACTATATAAAATTGGCAATAGCCAACCTTGGAGATGCTCTTTATAGGCTAACAGTCTCAATGAGAAATGGTGTTTGAAGGAAACTGTGTCCCAAAGCAGTGAACAGTTTTAAAGGCTTTGAACCAATAACAATAAATATGGCAACAGTGACTTTGGCTAAGGAAACTGGGTTTGTGGAAGCTGATGAAGATGATATTGAAGGTTTTGGCATCCCATGACCAAGAACTGACAGAGGAAGAGTTGATGCAATTCCAAAGGGAAAGGACATGAATTGAAATGGAACACAATAGTGAACACCCTAAAATGAAGTTGTCCAGGAACTGAACGTGAAGCACTTGCACTGAAATTTTTGCTGCAATTGACAGTGCTGCAATCTTTGCAGAAAAGTGTGGCTTTAATTATGAAAGGGCACATAGGTTTAGGGCAGGTCTGCAGGATGTTCTGAGTGCCTACAAAGGATTGTATTATAGAAAAATGCATGAGGCCAAGCAAACATATCATTGCATTTCAAGCCTTCCACATGTAGCCACATTAGCCACAGCAGACAGTGAACTTTGGCCTTCAACATCGAGGCAGGCAGACACAGAACAAAGTGTAGATGGTGGTTACCCGTCTGCCCTGATGGATTCAGATGATGATGAAATGTTAATAGATGACCCTCTTCCTCTTTCTCTAACACCTCAGTCTCCTGTACCTCCCATGACCCAACCTCTGATGATAGCCTAACACATCATCACCACCTTTCTGCTTTCCAATGTGCTGTCTTCCTGATTCTGGTAAGTGAAACTACACTGCAGATACATTATTTTTACTTTATACAGGCTGTGTATTTATCATGCCATTTCTGCTTTTACTATATGTTAGTGTTATTTTTGGGTTTTATGTGTTATTTGGTATGATTTGGTAGGTTATTTTTTGGGTCTGGGAATGCTGAAAAATGTTTCCCATCTAAATTAATAGTAATTGCTTCTTTGCTTCATGTCATTTCAGCTTACAAAAGGTTTCATAGCACTGTTCTACTTAATGCTATAGGGGGAAACCTGTATTCTAAAACTATTAGGAGAAAAAGTGGAAATAAATACCTGAGAAAATACCTTAATTACAAATCTAACATATAGTCACAGTTGGCTATTCCTATATGACCAAGTAAAGAGGCATACGAAATAAGAAAGCTGGTTAAAGCGTGATTCAAAACATATGAACACAAGTAAGAAAAGCTAAAGCTCACAAAAACCTTATTAGCTAGCAATACACTCACTTAACTTAAAAAAATTTCCCAGTAAATTCCAAAGAACAAGCCATGTTTACTAGAGGAAACAACCAATTACTATCCCTCCCAGCAGAATATAAAAGTACAAAGGTACCACTATGTTACTGCCAAAGCTAAAAGGGCAAGAAAAAGCCAGAAGAGGGAAGACGAATAAAAATAAAAGACCAAACTAAGGGAAAAACTATATTTGGAAGGAGACTCAATGAAAGAGCATCTTGAGATCAAAGCTGTTTTTCTTTCTTTTTTAATTAGTAAATGTAAAATTCCCTGCTATCAGTCACTTATTAAAAAACAAAGCCTTATTTATAAGTAAGTGTACCTTTGCTCCAAAGTACTCTACGTTTCAGCAATGTTTACCCATTACTTAAAACAGTGCACTGACACATTTAAATATTCTTAAAGAAAATAACTGTATGTGAAATTTTAATATGATAATTTAGGTGTGTTATAATACAGGATGTTTATTATGGAATGCTTTAAAAAGCATAACACAGAGTGTTTAGTAAGTCAATAATTATCCCCTGGCTCTATTTTCTGAATTATTTTCACTACCTCCTTCCCTTTCTAACTATGAAAGCTGGCAAGAAACTTGTTTACTTGGGTGGGATACATGGGGGAATTTATTCCTTCAATAAATATTTCCTAAGTACTTACTAAGTACCAAGCCCTGTTACTTTTACCTTATGAGAGTCATGGTCTCAAACTGGACTCCAAGTTTGCTGGTGATACAAAAAAATTTTCTTTTAGGGTGACAACCACATGAAGAATTTCTGTTAAAATCTACCAGACCATGTAATCAGGTTGTCAGTGTCTACTCACTTTTAACTAGCTAAAGTCGAAGCCACTGCCACTTTAGAAATCTATTTGCTCTATGAAAACAGTTAACTATCAGGCCAACCACGTAATTTTTAATATGAATGTGTGCTCACCATTTCTGTCTTCCTAGTTTTATAAACAGAAGAATGACTGAATTAGACTTAAAGAGAAATCTGAATAATGCCCAAACTTAAGATATTATTCACTGTATTGGATTTCATGTAAGTAAATCACCCTGTTAGTCTCAGATTTAATTAGCTGAAAAACTGGGGCTTCTCCTAAGCTTTTTTGAGCTATTTTGAAAAGGCAGAAAAAGCAATGATAAATTAAGATAGTTTTAATGCTAAGTATGCTTTATCATCTATGTAATAGGGTGAAAAGTATTTTTTTTCTAGTTTTACTGAGAAATAATTGACATACATCACTGCATAAGTTTAAGGCACAGACCATGATGGTTTGAATTACATATATTATAAAATGATTACAATAGGTTCAGCTAACATCCTATATGCTCACATGGATACAATAACAATATATACGGTTTGCAAATACTTTTTCCCACTCCATAGGTTGTCTTTTCACTTTGTTGATAGTTTCTTTTGTTGTGCATAAGCTTTTTCATGATATAATCTCACTTGTTCTTTATTTTGTTGCTTGTTCTTTGGTATCGTATCTAAAAAATCATTACCAAGACCCATGTCAAGGAGCTTTATTCTTATGTTTTCTTCTAGGAGTTTCATGGTTTCAGGTCTTACATTTAAGTCTAATCTATTTTGACTTAATTTTTGTCAGTGGTATAACATATGGGTCCCATTTCATTCTTTTACATGTGAATATCCAATTTTCCCAGCACCATTTATTGAAAAGACTATCTTTTCTCCATTGATATTCTTGGCTCCCTTGTCAAATATTAGTTGACCATATAGGCTTGGGTTTATTCCTGGGCTTTCCATTCTCTTCCAGTGGTCTATGGGTTTGTTTTTATGCCCAAACCATACTGTTTTGATGACTATAGCTTTAAGGATAACTTGAAATCAGGAAGTGTGATGCCTCTTGCCTTCTGTTCTTTCTCAGGATTTCTTCGGCTATTCAGGGTCTTCTGTGGTTCCATGTAAGCCTTAGGGGTGTTTTTTCTACTTCTGAAGAAAAGAAGAATCTTGATAGGGATTGCATTGAATCTGTAGACAACTTTTGTTCGTACTGACATTTTAACAGTATTAATTCTTCTGATTCTTGAACATGTGGTAACTTCCCATTTATTTGTGCCTTCTTTGATTTCTTTTATCAATATCTTGCTGTTTTGAGAGTAGAGATCTTTCACCTCTTTAAATTTATTCCTAAGTATTTTATTGTTTTTGATGCTATTGCAAATGGTACTTTTTTTTTTCAGAAAATTCATTATTAGTGTACAGATATGCTACTGATTTTTCTATGTTAACTTTGTAACTTGCAACTTCATTTTGTTGATTAGGTCTAGCAGTTTTAAGGTTAAGTCTTTGGGATTTTCTATATATAAATTGTATCATTTGCAAACAGAGACAATTTTACTTCTTCCTTTCCAATTCGGATACTTTTTATTTCTTTTGCCTGATTGTTCCAGCTAGGATTTCCCATACTATGCTGAACAGGAGTAGTAAGAGCAGGCACTCTTGCCTTGTTCCTGATCTTAGAGGAAAAGCTTTCAAGCTTTCACTATTATGTTAGCTGTGATATATGGCCTTTATTATATTGAGATATGTTCCTTCTATGCCTAATTTTTCAGAGTTTTTATTATGAATGGATGTTGAATTTTATCACTTGCTTTTTTGTGTCCAAAATCATCTGAGAAGCATTTGAGAAGGACTGGTGTTCTTTAAATGTCTGGTAAAATTTATCAGTGAAGCCATCAGGTCCTCAGCTTTTTTTCATTGGGAGATTTTTAGTTACTGATTCACTCTCCTTACTAGTAATTAGTCTATTCAGATATTCTATTTATTCCTGATTCAGTCTTTGTAAGTTGTATGTTTCTACAGATTTTTCCACTCCTTTCAGTTTGTCCAATCTGTTGGCATATAGTTATATAGCAGCTTCCTATTATCCTCTTAATTTCTATGTTATCAATTGTAATGTCTCCTTTTTTGTTTATAATTTTGTTAATTTACATCCTTTCTCTTTTTTTCTTGGTTAGTCTAAGGGTTTGTCAATTTTATTTTTCTTTTCAAATAACCAAGCTTTAGTTAATCTTTTATATTGTTTTTCTGCTATTTCATTTATTTCTGCTCTAATTTTTATTATTTCCTTTCTTCTGCTAACTTTAGACTCAGTTTGTTCTTTTTTACTTCCTTAAGTATAGAGTTAGCTTGTTTATTTGGGACCTTTTTTGCTTCTTAATATAGGTGTTTACTGCTATGACCTTCACTCTTAGAACTGCTTTTGCTGCATCCCTCATGCTCTGGTATTTTGTTTCCACTTCCATCTGTCTCAAGAAACTTTTTTTATTTCTGCTTTAATTTCTTCTTTGAGCCATTGGTTGTTCAAGGGAGTGTGGTTTAATTTCAATATGTTCATGAATTTTCCAGTTTTCTTTTTATTACTGATTCTAGTTTCATGCCACTGTGGTCAGAGAAGATACTTGGTATGATTTCAATTGTCCTGAATTTGCTAAGACTTCTTTTGTGGCCTAACATATGGTCTCTCCTGGAAAATGTTCCATGTGCACTTAAGTAGAATGTGTGTTCCCCTGTTGTTGGACAGAATGTACTGTACATGCCTGGTAGGTCCATTTGGTCAGTCTACAGTGCTTGTCAAATCTGCTGTTTCCTTATTACTTCTTGGTCTGGATGATCTACTCATTTTTGAGAGTGGGGTACCAACGTCCTCAACTATTATTGTATTAATATTTATTTCTCCTTTTAGCTCTGTTAAATGTTTGCTTTATGTAGTTGGATGCTCCAGTGCTGGGTGCATAAACATTTATAATTGTTATATGTTCTTGAGTTTTGACCTCTTTAATCATTATTTAATGAACTTGTCTCTTTTTACCATTTTTAATTTAAAGTCTATATTGTCTGATATAACTAAGCTACCCTTGTTTTGTTTGGTTACTATTTGCTTGAAATGAATTTTATCCATTCCTTCACTTTCAGTTTTTGTGTATCTTTAAAGCTCAAGTTAGTTTCCTGTAGGCAGCATACTGTTGGATCTTTTTTTTAAAATTCAGTCATTCTATGTCTTTTAATTGGAAAACTTAATCCATTTACCTTTAAAGTGATTACTGATAGGTAAGGACTTAATTGTCATACTGTCAATTATTTTCTAGTTTCCAGTTTTGTTTTGTTATAGATACAGCAGATAAATTTTTATAAATAGCAATAGGGGGAAAACACAGAGCAGCCTGAAACAGTTTTTTTTAAATGGTGATTTCACTGAACTTGCTAATGTCTCCAAGCAACTGAAGCCCTGTGCTAAAAAACAAATGGCTGAGGATGACTCTGCAAAGAAAAAGACATAAAGGCATGGGTTTTGGTAAATGCAAAAATTCTTTCCCCTATACCCACCCCATCCCAAACTCTAGACCCACTAATGTCTCTTCCAGAATCATGCTTTAGACAGGCTAATAAATGTGGATTTGCATTAATCTCCCACGGAATGACTAAATCACTCCTGAAACGGCATATGCAATCCAAAAACACAGTGGGAACCATAGAAGAACAAAGACCTAATTTCCTCAACAAGTAGGGGATGACTGTGGACATCTAAACTCAGAAGCATTATTTGCAGTCCAGTGTTAGAAAGTCTAATAATTTGATCTGAATGATGATGCAATATATTTTTAAAGTAGCATTCTATATAAAATAAATAGACCAATCTGTCCTGGGAAAATCTAACACAAATACATACATCTTAATGAAGAAATTAAAGTTATAGATCAAACATTTCACAGTGCAAAAATCAAAGAGTAGACCTGTCGCTATGTGAAAGACCCTGAGTAATTTAGGCAAAAGATAACCAATTCCATATATATCTCATTTCAACACATCTATTATACCTACTAGATCTGTTGCATTTTAAACTTGTTCCTGATGCATGAAAAATTTATTATCTTTAGTACCCCCTTAAAATACTTCAAAATGTCTCATAAGCTAAGTTCTTTTCAAAGCCAATTCCAATAATATATAGTGTATTATTCATCCAAATTGACTCAGTTTTATCATCTAATCCCTCCCTGGTAAAGCATTCTTTTTAATTTAGCTTTAGATTAATAATGGTAATCTCTAACCTTAAGCATACCTGGTATAAACAGTGGCACACACTTCGAAGCTGAGGAGGGAATTCTGAGGAGGAACTGATGATGGCGTGGAAGAACTTCTCAGTCATCTGAAGGAGATTCCGCTGGTTTTCCTCAAGGCTCTCTGAGTGTTCTAACCTGCAAGAAAAAAAAAGATAAAATCAACTAAAAAAAAACAAAATGCTCCTTAAAAGAGATGACTTAAGAGACATTCAACCAAATGTAATATTTCGATTTTGCTGGGATCCTGATTTGAACAAAACAAGTGTAAAAAAGACAATTTTGAGAATTGTACATGAAAATTCTTAGCAATCTATATTCTCACAAATTTAGTATATGATATTTATTTTTTTGCCAATCTAGTAGGTTGGAAAGAGCATCTCATGTTCTAAACTTTTATTTCTATGACTTCTGGTAAAGTTAGACATGCTTTCATATATTTTGTGGCCATTCAGGTTTCCTCTATTTTGAAATGCCTTTTATATCTAGTCTAATATTTCTAACTGCTAGGTGACCCTCCTGTTAGTACTCAAACTTAACTTTTTTCCCAAATTAACTCCTTTTCCTCCTACTCTTATGTCTTATTCTGTGCTCCCCATGCTGTCAGTGTCACGATCACTGTCTCAGTCATGTCATTCCAGCAGCCTCTGGTGTCTTCTTTGCCTGCTGTGCTCCGTTCCTCCCCACATCCAAACAGTGTTGCTAATTCTTCAGTTTGGCCTCTAAAGTTTTTGTGTTGTGATTAAAGGCAGAGGTTCAGAAGTCAGACTTAGTAGGTTAACTATCAGCTATACCACTTACTGACCATTATGACCTTGGTCAAGATTCTTAACCTCTCTGGACCTCAATTTTTTCATCAGTCAGACAGAAATAATAATACTACCTATATTATGGAGTTGAATTTTACTCAATGGCTACCAAATCCACAAAGCTTTACATAAGCTGCCAAATGGTAGTCTCTGTTAGGACCTTAACATTATTTTATTTTTAAGGACCCAGAATTTGAAAGCCTAACAGAAAAGACAGACAAAAGACATGACTTGGAAAAAGCAAGCATAATATGATTGTTTAAAATTCATTCAGTCAACAAATATTTAAGAAATGCCAACTATTAGCCAGATGCCATACTATATATTTATAGAGGGATTAAAAATGTATAAAATGTAAGAGACAACAGTCTAGATGGGAGATACATTCATAAAATACATCATCATAATTACATGTTACAATGATGGCACAGAACAGAGGACAAAGATTTCTTTGTTCATGCGCAGTGTGTGTACACAGGCAGTACCTGGCAGCAGGTAGAAAGCTTCACAGCAATGGTGGTTTTAAAACTTCACCCTGTTTAACCCTTTGGCCTCTTTCCCTTCTCTTGAGTCACTGCTCATTATAGGAGGAGTGTATTACATAAGAAAAAAGGTCAAGCATGCTCAGCTCAGTGTCATCCTCTTCACTCTAGAATACTTGCATTCTCCATGCTTACAGAAAAGATGTATTCTGGTCTGCTCTCTACTTGTGTGTAAAAAGCTTGCAGTCCCTGAGAAGGAAGCCTGAAGTTATACAGCTGTGCAAGGGACAGGGTAGATGAGTATAATTCAAGGGAAGTATTAGCAAGCCTACTTGCCCACATTCTAAGGATCTAAAGCCACATTCTCCAATTATTTCTATCAGAAATAAAGGGGATAGTCGATTCCTGAGTGCTTCCTTCCCATCCCTACTCACTCCACCCTTCTGGTTTTGAATTGGGCTGGGAAGAGAGAGATTATTAGGCATCTCCAACCCCAATGAGCTCCATGTGTCAAGGGGTTTAAAATATATAACATGCACATATTTCACTGGAGCTACAGTCCAAAGAATACATGAAAGAATGATGAGGTAATGGATTATAGTCAGAAAACACTATACTTCATTTTGCAGTCAGTGGGGAATAATTGATGGTTTCTAAGAAAAATGTTTAGGTTTCAGAATAATTCCTACAGCAAATGAGCTAAAAATGAAAAAAACAATGCTGGAACAATAATTAGGAAGTTACTACAAAAGTCAGTGGGTTCAATATGGCACTTGCTAAATAAATTATGATCTAGCCAAACTATGAAATATTATGCAGCAGTTAAAAAGATTGAGATTAATCTTTCTATGTTGACATAGAAAGATCTAAGAAATAGTTTAAAAAATTAACCATTTATATTAAGCACACATTATAAAATATGGTTTCTATAACTAGATATATGTATATGCAAATGCATTGAAAAAGGACAGTAAAAAAAATCACTGAACTAGTAATAGTGCTATGTCTCTAGAAGTAGTAGTCAAAGACACCTTTAATAATATCTGTAATGTTTTTTAAGAAAAATGCATTCATGTGCAATAAAGACCAATTTTAAGAATCAATTGTGAGGTCCCTGCCTCATGCAGTGGTAAGTGAAAAAATAGAGAGCAGTTGTAGTTGAGAGGATGACAAACCTGGTAGGATCCACTTCAAAGCTAACATGCTGCCAATCAGAGGATGTGATCACAATTCGTAATAAAGGATCTAGGAGTTTTTGTAGGTAGGTAGCACCATATACCTAAAGAAATACACAAGAATGACTTATTATGCCTGCTCCAAATATCTTGCATTAAAGGAGACATTCTGCTCTCTACATTCTGCACATAATCCTTGCTTGGCATACCTCCACGCACAAAAAAAGATGAACGGTACAAACCTTGAAACAGAAGGTCATTATTTTACTGGCTAAGCTGTTGCCTCGGAAAAGAGTCTGCATGGAGTCGGCCAATTCTACTTCCTTAGAAAACATATTCCAGAGCAGTTGGTAAAGTAAGTGCCGAGAATCAAATAGAGTCACTAGAACTCGAGCCAGTTCATCCTGAAGAAAAACAAAATTCTGTTAGTGTGAACAGTGCCATTTTTTCTTAAGCAGGGAACTGAAAGGCAAACCCAAAGTTGATAACCACCTGCTGAATCGAGGTAAATGGTGACTGATTAGTTTTTTTCCCTGGGATTTATCTGTGTACACATGTCTATTAGATTTAACTTAATATTGGGTTTGAAGGTAATTTTCATATGCCAACAGCAGTTGCTAATTCTAAGGATTAGCTGATAAAAGGTAAGAAAGACCTAGGCTTACCAGGAAATGGAAAAAATCCAGGATTCAGTTCAAATTATATGACAAAATGAAAGGGAGTAGAAATAGAAGATGAAGGTGAAGAGTTTAGTTTCACATGCACAGGTCATTTTCTTAGAAAGTCAGTGAGCAGAATAAGATTTTGGTGACCACAGGAGCTCTCCTGTCTTCTCATATGGTCGGGGAGACTCAGGGAGCTCTGAATGTGGGCTAGGCAGAGAAACAAACGTAACAACTACAGGGTTTGTAGGAAGTCAGGAGAAATATCTGGGCTGTGCATTCAGAACTAAGAAATTAACAAGATTTATGTACAAAGCAGGGGTAGGTAATTAATTCTCACCTGGTACCTAAATGACAACCATCATAATCCCCCATGGTAAAGTATTTTTTGGTACACTCAAGAAAAATGATGTGATAGTATATCACTTTAACCATACACCTTGGAAAGAGATTCAGAGAGAACAGGGGCAGCCATAAAAAGATGCCCTAACCCTCAAGCAGTGACAACAAAGGCCAGGATCACAGCCAAACTCTTCTAATTCTTGTCTGGTTCCAGGATTACAATAATCTGATATTTGAGTAAAGGAAAAAATTTAACAATCCTAACCACAGATAACCTAGAAGCCAAAGACCCAATATTCTGTAGACTCCATAGTTACACAATACATATTTGACTAGATATAAAAATTCTATACTGCATTTTAAAGTCAAATATAATTATGATAGATAATTCAGTTACAACATAAACCCATTTTTAGACTACGGTGCTAAATGTTTTTTTCCACTCTAATCCCTTCCCTGCAAAATTCTGAAAACTTTAAGCATCAGAATTTAAAATGTATAAAACAGAATTTAAAATTTTTTAAATTATCCTGTATTTTGCTCTCCTTTAGATATATCTCTAATAAATCTGGCTTAATATAAAAGTCCTTCTCAAAAAAAATCATTTAATATCAAACTCAATAGAAATGAATTACTGAAGGAAAACAATATGAATTAAACGACTTAATGGATTCTTTTTTATTACGAAACTTATTGATAATTTTTAGTGCTGAGTAATTAGGTAGATGCTAAAAAGGTGACTCAGAATATCTATTTTCAAAACATGAAAGTTTGTGAAATAATGTTAGTTTTCAAGAGGATTTCAATAATTTTCCTTTTCCAACTCCTTTGCTACAAGCAGGACTCCATCTTCATTCACTAAACAATTATTTACTCAGTCCTTGTTATGTCAGGCACTATTCCAAGAACTGGAATTACAGCACTGAACAAGACAGACAAGGTCTCTGCTCTCATGGAGCTCACATGCTAGTGGAATGCGAACAAATAATCAAATAAACAAGATAACTTCTCACAGTGAGCAAGTGCTGCAAAGAAAATACAACAAGGTAATGTGACAGAATGACTATAGGTGTGGTTCTGACTGTACCAGAAAAGACCTCACCGAGAAAGCACCATCTGAACTGAAACTTGAATAACAAGAAGTTGGCCACTTAAGAGGTCAGGGAAAAAACATTCTAAGCAGCAGCAGCAAGGGTGCTCTCAGGTGGAAATAAGCCTAACATGTTTGATGGCTAGTGTGGTTTAAACCTGGTGAAGAAGGAAAGCAATGTCAGAGATGAGGACGGGCCTGTAGGTCACGTTAAGGAGTTTGAATTTTATTTTGATTATGAGGAGTAAGATACTACAGCTTTTAAGCAGAAATACATCTATAGGCAAAAACATTACCTTATTAGTTATAATTTACTAAACTGAAATACAAACTAACTCTTTAACATAGAAAGGGACAATCCTCAAACTTATGGCATGTATTATTTTTTGTAATATATGAAGATTTTACAGAATCACTGACTATATTCTCCATGCTGTACTATAATCCCATGGTCAATTTATATTATGATTGAAATTTTTGTGCCCCTTTATCCCTCTCACCTTCCCCACCCAACTACCTCAACCCCTCCCCCATGGAAACCACCAGTCACTTCTCAGTGTCTGTGGGTCTACAGTTGTTTTGTTTCTTCTGTTTTGCTTTGTTTTTATATTCTACAAATAAGTGAAATCACACAGAATTTGTCTTTCTTGGCCTCGTTTATTTCACTGAGCATGTATTATTAATGGTATGGTTTTAGGAAAATTTTTTTATTGAGAGGCCAAATAGCCATATTATACCTTCAGTGTTGAAAAAAAGCAGTATCGTAATTTCAAATGCAAATAGGTTGATTAAATTAAAAAAAAAACTGTACACTGCACTATAGAAAAAAAGAATTATGAATGGAAGGTAGTAAATAGGCACAAGTCTTGAATTCTAGTTCTATTATTACTAACATCTAAATATGAGATTTAACCCTGATTATCTCATTTAATATATGAAGACACCAGACCAGATCAGTGGTTTTAATTTTTTCTTCACCAGTGTTTAAATGTTGGGGCGAGTAGGGAGTTTTGAGTTTTATCTAAGTAAGATCCTCATACTTAAGGCAAGAATACTCCAAACGTTTCCCACAGCTGCAAACCACTCAATAATATCTGAAGCTTCTTCTAACCCTAAAGTTTTAGCAATTCATTCAACAAACATTCATTGAATAAATGAACTGTGAAGTAGCTGTTATGTGCCAGGCACCATTCTTTCCCACTTACTCAATGAACTTACCCACTGAGAACAAGGGACCACATTGGCCAGAGCCATAGCTATAGGGAGCTCTCCCTGGTCACCCATCATTGTGACCAACTCCACCAGTCTTTCAAACCGATCTGCCAACACTGTTTCTGCAAGTGTGTCAAATTCTGTGCCTTGTTGGAGGATCTTTGTTAGAACTTCCATAAATGTAGCTCTTGTCTGGAGATCTTTGTGATAACCTAGACCTGACATGGACAGACAGATGCGAATTTACTAATACGGCCTTGTTGAAGTAATTTTACTTGTTTTACATGCTAGTTCTCTGGGTTTTAAACTTCCGTATGCAGCTTTCATTTCACCTCACCTATGGAGTGCATGAGGCCACTGTCCACATTAGCATTGAGTAAGTTTGACATTGCCAGGACTGTACAGTGCCTCAGGGATGCCAGCCTCCGAGACATGCCACGTTTTCTGCCACCTGTTTGTGCATTTTCATCTTCAACTTCACTACAGTCGTTCAAAAGGTTCATAAACAATGTGAAATACCTAAGAAATAAAAAGACCAACTCTTACACAGTGAAGGCTACAACAGTAAGAAAGCTAATTAGATATTCTGAAACCGTCTCATGTGCATCATGTGAGTGGCTTTGGTTATCTACTTCTCTCCAATCTTGGGGTAATGAGCCTGTGTGGCGGCTCCTTATGGACTATGTTATGTTGAAAATGATTTTATCCTGACAAAGCCCAGCACATGCATCATAACATAAGCACCAAATAGATGCAATGTCTCCTGTATAAATGTATCACACTTAATGTTCAGCATATAAAGTTAGTGGTCCACATATTTTAGACAATGTCATTTTGAATGACTTAATGAGGCCATCTGGGTTTTATTGCCAATAATTCACTGGTCAGATTATTTTCTTTAAAAACCATGAAACACAGCTGTTTTCCTATCCCAGTCTTGTCATAGGAATATTGCTTCACGCATGTGTTGTATTTGATGAGACAGTAGCTGGTGACAGTACTAAAGCAACAAGGTCCATTTTCTGAGTATAATCATTTGGTTACACTTTCTCTGTTGCTGCTCCACAAAAAACTGAAATTTACTTAAGAAATAATTGTGATTTGGCTTCCATCAATTCCACACCATCTCCTTCCTCAGGCTGCAGTGGAAGACCAGCCAGGAGTGAAACTACTGCTTCCATGCTTGCCTGGTCCAAATCTCTGAAGAAAAAAAATGTAAAGACCATATAAGTCTTTTAGGTTCTTCCACTCCACCCTCTCCTCAAATAAACTTCTTCCTCACAGACACAAACTTCAGGGACTACCTGTTTCATTAAACAAATTATTAGGACAGCTAAATAATTTGAGTTAATATGCAGACCTCAGAAAACAAAAGCATTTTAAGTTAGGGAGTAGAAAATAATTTTCCACAAAGTAATTTTGGCAAAATGAATACCTTAAATCAAAAGCAAGTACTATAAAACCATACCTGGCTAAAGATATGGATATGGATGGTTATCATATAATTCATAGTATTGAACTATTTTCTGATCTGTGGCAGTATTTACCATTAGAACAAACTTAAGCAATTACTTTTTGGAAAAACTCAAAACAATTAAGTTCCTCAAATGATACCATTATCTATGTAATCATAAGATAAACACAATCTAAGCTCTCTTTATATTTTCCAATAGACTATTGTTCTTAGACAACAATAATTTTCTAAACATAACAAATTTGTATTTACTGAAAGTCTTTCAGTTAAAAAAAAGAAATGATAAAGGTCAGTATCTTATGTAATTGAAATGCAAAAAGCTTATACCCAAAAACATAATTTTAATATATATAAAATACATGTATAATAGCTATAATCAAGTAGTATTCATGCCTAGAGTAAACCTGCTAATAATTACAGGTCATCCTCTTTTCTCACCTTGTCAGACATTTTACATCATCATCTGCCGCTTGGTTTGATGTTCCCATAACCCAGTCTGTCAGGTATTCCACCATCTTATTCCTATAGAGTGGCAGAGAGGAGGAATATAGCAAACAACTTTTTTTAAACCACGTATCTTGTCATACAAATTTTTTTAATAGTGCAACTTATTTATCAAATCACCCAAGTGACATGAGAATTTTATAAAAGGATACTGCTACCACAAATCTAGCAACCAGAAGGACACAAACCCAGGTGACTTTGGATACTGACCCTCCACATTCTTAGCTATGGTAACACTTTGGACACAGAATCACTTCTCAGCTCAAGTACAGTATAACCTTAGAAAAACGGAGCACTGTTATGGGCACAAAGCTTTTGGAAATTTGAGAAGACATTAAGAGAAAAGTAAACATGTAAAATGCTCCTTTTCCACCTACTATTTTTCTGTACTTTAATGTAAGATTCACAAAACCTGATTTGTTCTTTTGAGAACTCACCTAAATTTCATCTCTTGACAAAATGAGAGGTCATCTCTCCTTGCCATCATAACCTCGACTAACTGACACAGTTTCGTTTTTATCTGAATGGCATGGACCATATTGCCAAGCACACGAACATATCTAGACAAGGAAACATTAAAACAATTTTATCAGATATAAACAAAAGGTTTTCTAAATGCTTTAATCTCTAAGTAAAATGGTTAAATGGAACTACAAAAACTGTAAGGCTTTTATTTTATTTATGTGTGAACATACAAAACTTCTGGTTACCTTATTGTCACACCCCAATTTGGGTGCAATAACGAAAAGAATGGCAGATTATTTCACTAATAACTACCAATACCATTATATTTCTGCTGCATTTCAGTAGAATGCTTACCTGACCAGATTCAACATCATTGTTTCAATACTAGCTTGCCCCAGATGTTCGGAGCTGCCTTCAGTATGATTATCTAGTAAGTTCTTCATTATAGCTATGGTTTGCTCTACAAATTGAGTATTGGTGTCAGTCAATAAAACCTAGACAAAGAACAAAGTACATTCTGGGGTCAATATACAGCAGCCACACCAGAGGGAGATGAAGCTACCTGACCTAAATGTCATACACATGTGGAAATGTACCCAACAAGCATATATCCAAACAAGCATATAGGTACACACAGACATGTACACCCACATCCAAGACACTCACAACTCCAGGCACACCCACAACCTAGAGTTCCTAAAAAACAAACTGATTCCTACATTATTCTTCCCTCTGCAATTTTAACCTATTTTCAAAAAAACTGTGAGTGAATGTTCATGCCAGTATCTAATTAAGTAATCTAAAGAAAAAGGCTTCATTATTTCAAACAAGTCATTCTATTCATAGGGAGAGTGAAAAATAAAGCAAAGAACACTTTACCTGTCCTTGAGAATCAAAAAACTTGCTGATGGTATTCTTCAATTTGTTAAACAGCATTGGATAAAGAGCAGGACTCAATTCTAGACCCACAAGATCCTTAACATTGGTCCGTATTTGAAGTCCCACTTTCTCATGGTTACACACCATTAAGGATAGTAGCCGATCCATAAATTTGCTCACAGGTGTATCTGCGTTTCCTTCTGAGGACATCACTGAGATCATGGAACCCTTGCGTTCACTGACTGGGCCCATGGGTGGGCTATAGGTTGCCAGGCCAGAATTGCTTCTCTGCTGCAAGCACACTCCCCCAAGGGCACAAAGGAAGCCAGTCATGTTGATCCATTCCTGCAGGGAGTCTGTGTCAGACAAATCTATGGATCCACCTCCACTCACATGAGACATTCGCCTCTTAACAATGGTCTTGTGAAGGCTTTCAGCAGCCTAAACACAAAATTTTATGGAAAGAGTGAATTCACTCCAAATTGGTTGAGAGACTTAACAAATTACCTTTTATCCAACACTTCTTAACTGACAAAAGAACACTTTTTTACATTAAAAAAAATTTAAGTCTTCACACTGTCATCTCTAGTCACATCAAGGTGTCTTGCTGCTCAAGGACAAATGAGCCCTATAAAACTGAGGGTAGCAATAAATACAGAAGGCAATATGAGATATAGAAGGTGGTGATGGACTGCAGCTCAGAAAGGAACATACAATCAAATTATCTGCTTATATGAATTCCTGGACATGGAGGCAATGTCTCTGCTGCTTCAAGGAATACAAGCATTTAGAGATATTTAACCAAGTTGTGTGCGCACTTATTAACTTAGTGATAGCCCAAGTTCAAGAACTCTGGGACCAGCTTTGTAAACATTATTCTACTATTAACAATGGAAAGTTTTAAAAGAATACATTCCACATGGCAAGCTGAGAGTAATAGAGCAGAACCACTAAATATTGAAAACTAGTGTAATAAAGGAAGAACAGAAAGACAAAATGCTATAGAAGAAAAATCAAACTCTACAAGAATTTGTAATATGACTGAACAGGAATCGTCAAAGTTCTAATCCTTTTAGTTTATGGAATAGAGGTAAGAAAGAAAAACTCTTACTATGCGTGTCAAATTTTTTTTTAATTCAATTTCCCATATATATTCCTTACAAGCATAACACTCATCCAACTCTAGAGGATCTATCAACCCAAGAAATAACATTAGGGGCATTCTGTGATATAAATGATGTAGAAGTGCCATTGCATTTGCTTTGCTATGTTTGTTTTTTTGGAAAAAATGGCCTTTCCCTTATGAAGGATTGCTGTGAATACAGAACTCCTGAAATTTTGCCATTTCTCATGGCGCATGTATTACACTTGTAGTTAACATTAGAATATGGCTACTTATCTCTGCTGTCAGGCAACACATCCCTTTTAGGACCTATGTTATCAGGTATTAATGTTAAGTTCTCTGATCAAGAGTTAAGACACTGCAGGTGGCCATGTGGCTAATAAAACATGGAGCATAGTGAAAGAATCATTGGATATGATGTTATGCTTTGATAAAGAAAGCCTAGGAAGTGTTAAAGATTAAAGATGGTGGTGTGAGAGATGAGACACAGGCTGCCTCCTAAAACTGCATATAATAAAAAAATATAATTAATACAACTAATCCTGAGAGAGCAACAGGGAAGAGATCTGAGCCAGACTGCATACACCTGGAGAAAAGAACACCTCACGGAACAGGGTAATGTACCAAAGCTGTGGCCTGGCAGGACCCAAGTCCTTCCCCCACCCCAGCTCACCGGCAGGAGGAAGAGAAACAGAGCAGGAATGGAGTGTAGGCCTGGGACTGCTGAACACCTAGCTCTGGAGATCTGCTCTGGGAGCACAAACCTACATTGCATAGTGCTCTGGTGATTATGGGGCTTGGAAAGCTAAGATAGGCAGAATACCTGGAGAGATTGAGATTCCAGCCACATGCGGAAAACAGGGATTCATATCCAGCTGCTCTGGGACAAAAGAAAGAGTGGCAGTCTGAGAGACTTCCTAACAGCGAGAGAGATGCTAAAGGGGCAAGGATTGAACAGAGCTTATGCTCAGGAGAAAGGACAGATAGACAAAATTGTCTGGTGCAGAACTTTCACAATCTTCAGGTGTTCCAGCTCCCTGGCTGACTAGAAGATCCAAGGCCCCCTTACGTGAAATGCAGCCTGCTGCGCCTTCCTCCCAGCCAGCCCACACCTGGCTCGCAAACTGGCAAACCCTGCCCTGGCATCAGGCCAGCCAGAGGGAAAACCCATCTACAGCAACAAACTCAAAGCATAGAGGCTTATACCTGTGTGTGCAGCCCACTGGTTATGGCAGTGGAGACAGGCATAGCAGTTGGGAAGCAGGAAAGAGCTCTTTCCTCCCCCCAGGCACCAACACCACTCCACTGCCAACCCCAACATTGCTCCAGAGGCTAAGTAGCTCCAGAGAGTAGAGCTTCTGGGCACTAGAGGGCACCACATACAAATATGAAATGTCAAAGGAACCTGGTTCTAAGCAAAACATACATACACCACAGAGTCAAATGAAACTGAACTCATGAATCTTCCTGAAAGAGATTTCTAAATAAAAATCATAAACATGCTCATGGAGGTACAGAAAAATATTCAAGAATGCAGGAATGAATTCCGATCAGAGATCCAATCATTACGGAACACAGTTATCAGACATGAAACATACAATGGAAGGTTTTAAAAGTAGATTAGATATGGTGGAGGTGACGAGAAATGAAAAAGAAATTAGAGAAGAGGAATACAAAGAAGCTGAGGCATAGAGAGAAAAAGGATCTCTAAGAATGAAAGAATATTGAGAGAACTGTGTGACCAAGCCAAACGGAACAATATTTGTCTTATAGGGGTACCAGAAGAAGAAGAAGAGAGAAAAAGGGATAGAAAGTGTCTTTGAGGAGGTAATTGCTGAAAACTTCCCCAATCTGCGGAAGGAGATAGTCTCTCAGGCCATGGAGGTGCACAGATTTCCCAACACAAGGGACCCAAGGAAGACAACACCAAGACATATAGTAATTAAAATGGCAAAGATCAAGGATAAGGAAAGACTATTAAAAGCAGCCAGAGAGAAAGATCACATACAAAGGAATGGCTATCAGGCTATCATCAGACTTCTCAGCAGAAGGGAGTGGCATAATATATTTAATGCAAGGAAGCAGAAGGGCCTCAAACAAAGAATACCTTATCCAGCAAGATTATCATTTAAATTTGAAGGAGGGATTAAACAATTATCAGATAAGCAAAAGCTGAGAGAATTTACCTCCCCAAAACAATCTCTACAGTATATTTTGGAGGGACTGCTATAGATGGAAGTGTTCCTAAGTTTAAATGGTTGATTCCAGAGGTAATAAAACCACAGTAAAGAAAGTAGAACTGTTAATTACTAAGCAAATGCAAAATTAATATCAACTACCCCCAAAGTCAGTCAAGGGATAGACAAAGAGTACAGAATATGATACCTAATATATAAAGAATGGAGGAGGAAGAAAAAGGAGAAGAAAAAAAAATCTTTAGATTCTGTTTGTAACAGCATACTAAGTGAGTTAAGTTAGACGCTTAGACAGTAAGGAAGATAACCTTGAGCCTCTGGTAGCCACAAATCTAAAGCCTGCAATGGCAATAACTACGTACCTATCGATAATCACTCTAAACGGTCTGAATGCACCAATCAAAAGACATAGAGTCACTGAATGGATAAAAAAACAAGACCCATCTATATGCTGCCTACAAGAGACTCACTTTAAACCCAAAGACATACACAGACTAAAATGAAGGGATTGAAAAGGATATTTCATGCAACTAATAGGGAGAAAAAAGCAGGAGTTGCAGTACTTGTATCAGACAAAATAGACTTC
The DNA here is from genome assembly GCA_032199065.1 of Smutsia gigantea. Classification (NCBI taxonomy): domain Eukaryota; kingdom Metazoa; phylum Chordata; class Mammalia; order Pholidota; family Manidae; genus Smutsia; species Smutsia gigantea. The sequence goes on along the minus strand of JAVSCE010003118.1, from coordinate 28,324 downwards.
AAAACAAAGAAAGTCACAAGAGACAAAGAAGGACATTACATAATGATAAAGGAGTCAGTCCAACAAGAGGATATAACCATTATAAATATCTATGCACCCAACATAGGATCACTTACATATGTGAAACAAATACTAACAGAATTAAAGGGGGAAATAGAATGCAATGCATTCATTTTAGGAGACTTCAACACACCACTCACTCCAAAGGACAGATCAACCAGACATAAAATAAGTAAGGAGACAGAGGCACTGAACAACACATTAGAACAGATGGACCTAACAGAAATCTACAGAATTCTATACCTAAAAGGAGCAGAATACACATTCTTCTCAAGTGCATAAGGAATATTTTCAATAATAGATCATATACGAGGCCACAAAAAGAGCCTCGGTAAATTCAAACAGATTGAAATTCTACCAACCAGCTTCTCAGATCACAAAGGTATGAAATTAGAAATAAATTACTCAAAGAAAATGAAAAATCCCACAAACACATGGAGGCTTCACAACATGCTCCTAAATAACCAATGGATCATGACCAAATAAAAACAGAGATCAAGCAATATATGGAGACAAATGACAACAATAATTCAACACTGTGAAACCTGTGGGGTTCAGCAAAGGCCGTGCTAAGGGCAAACTATATTGCAATACAGGCCTACCTCAGGAAAGAATAACAATCCCATAAGAACAGTCAAAACTCACAATTAACGAAACTAGAAAAAGATAAAGAAATGACGCCCAAAGTCAGTAGAAGGAGGGACATAATAAAGATTAGAGCAGAAGTAAATAAAATCGAGAAGAATAAAACAATAGAAAGAATCAATGAAAGCAAGAGCTGGTTCTCTGAGAAAATAAACAAAACAGATAAACCCCTAGCCAGACTTATCAAGAAAAAAAGAGTCTACACAAATAAATAGAATCAGAAATGAGACAGAAAAAATCACCATGGACACAACAGAAATACAAAGAATTATGAGAGAATACTATGAAAAATTATATGCTAAAAAAACTGGATAACTTAGAAGAAATGGAAAACTTTCTAGAAAAATACAACCGTCCAAGTCTGACCTGGAAACAGAAAATCTGAACAGAGCAATTTCCAGCAAGAAAATTGAATTGGTAATCAAAAAACTACCTAAGAACAAAATCCCTGGATCAGATGGTTTCACTGCTGAATTTTATCATTTAGTGAAGACCTAATACCCATCCTCCTTAAAGTTTTCCAAGAAGTAGAAGAGGTAATACTTCCAAACTGATTCTATGAGGCCAATATCACTCTAATACCAAATCCAGGCAAAGACACCACAAAAATAAAGAAAATTACAGACCAATATCCCTGATGAATACAGATGCAAAAATACTCAACAAAATATTAGCAAACCGAATTAAAAAATATATCAAAAAGATCATCCACCAAGATCAACTAAGATTTATTTCAGGGATGCAAGGATGGTACAATATTAGAAAATCCATTAACATCATCTACCACATCAAAAAAAAAGAAGGAAAAAACAACATAATCATCTCCATAGATGCCGAAAAAACATTTGACAAAATTCAACATGCATTCATGATAAAAACTCTCAACAAAATGGGTACAGAGGGCAAGTACCTCAACATAATAAAGGCCATATATGACAAACCCACAGACAATATCATACTTAACAGTGAGAAGCTGAAAGCTTTTCCCCTAAGATTGGGAACAAGACAAGGATGCCCACTCTCCCTGCTTTGATTCAACATAGTACTGGATGTCCTAGCCACAGCAATCAGAAAAAACAAAGAAATAAAAGGCATCCAGATTGAAAAGGAAGAAGCCAAACTGTCACTGTTTGCAGATGACATGATATTGTACATAAAAAATTATAAAGAATCTACTCCAAAACTACTAGAACTAAATATCTGAAATCAGGAAAGTACAGGATACAAAATTACTACACAGAAATCTGTTGCATTCCTATACACTAACGATGAACTAGCAGAAAGAGAAATCAGGAAAACAATTCCAATCATAATTGCATCAAAAAGAATAAAATACCTAGGAATAAACCTAACCAAGGAAGTGAAAGACCTATACCCTGAGAACTACAAGACACTCATGAGAGAAATTAAAGAAGATACCAATAAATGGCAACACATGCCTTGCTCATGGATAGGAATAATTAATATTGTTAAAATGGTCTTCCTGCCTAAAGCAATCTACAGATTCAATGCAGTTTCTATCAAAATACCAACAGCATTCTTCAATGAACTAGAGCAAATTGTTCTAAAATTTATATGGAACCACATAAAAGATGCTGAATAGCCAAAGCAATCCTGAGAAGGAAGAATAAAGCTGGGAGCATTATGCTCCCCAACTTCAAGCTCTACTACAAAGCCACAGTAATCAAGACAATTTGGTACCGGCCCAAGAACAGAACAATAGAACAATGGAACAGACTAGAGAGCCCAGATATAAACCCAACCCTATATGGTCAATTAATATATGATAAAGGAGCTATGGACATACAATGGGGAAATGACAGCCTCTTCAACAACTGGTGTTGGCAAAACTGGACGGCTACAGGCAAGAGAATGAAACTGGATTATTGTTTAACCTCATACACAAAAGTAAACTCGAAATGGATCAAAGACCTGAATGTAAGTCATGAAACCATAAAACTCTTAGAAGACAACATAGCCAAGAATCTCCTGAATATAAACATGAGCACCTTCTTCCTGAACGCATCTCCTCCAGCAAGAGAAACAAAGCAAATATGAACACATGGGACTATATCACACTAAAAAGCTTCTGTATGGCAAAGGACAACATCAACAGAACAAAAAGGCATCCTACAGTATGGGAAAATATATTTGTAAATGACATCCGACAAGGGGTTAACATCCAAAATATATAAAGAACTCACACGCATCAACACCCAAAAAGCAAAAAACCCAATAAAAAATGGGCAGAGCATATGAAGAGACACTTCTCCAAAGAAGAAATTCAGATGGCCAAAAGACACATGAAAAGATGCTCCAAATCACTAATCATCAGGGAAATGCAAATTAACACCACAATGAGATATCACCTCACACCAGTAAGGATGGCCAGCATCAAAAAGTCTAAGAACAACAAACGCTGGCAAGGATCCAGAGAAAGGGGAACCTTCCTGCACTGCTGGTGGGAATGTAAGCTAGTTTAACCATTGTGGAAAGCAATATGGAGGTTTCTCAAAAAACTAAAAATAGAAATACCATTTGACCCGGGAATTCCACTCCTTGGAATTTACTCAAAGAATACAACTTCTCAGATTCAAAAAGACATATGCATCCCTAAGTTTATTGCAGCACTATTTACAATAGCCAAGATATGGAAGCAACATAAGTGTCCATCAGTAGATGAACAGATAAAGAAGATGTGGTTCATATACACAATGGAATACTATTCAGCCATAAGAAAGAAACAAATCCTACCATTTGCAACAACATGGATGGAGCTGGAGGATATTATGCTCAGTGAAATAAGCCAGGTAGAGAAAGACAAGTGCGAAATGATTTCCCTCATTTGTGGAGTATAACAACGAAGCAAAACCGAAGGAACAAACTAGCAGCAGACTCACAGACTCCAAGGGACTAGTGGTTACCCAACGGAGGGGTGTGGGAGGGTGGGTGGGGAAGGGAGGGATAAGTGGATTGAGGGGTATTATGTTTAGTACACCTGGTGTGAGGGGTCATGGGGAAGACAGTGAGCACAGAGGGCCGACAGTGAATCTGTGGCATCTTACCACACTGATGGACAGTGACTGTAATGGGGTATGGGTGGGGACTTGATAATATGGGTAAATATAGTAACCACATTGTTTCTGTCATGTGAAACCTTCATAAGAGTGTATATCAATAATACCTTAGAATAAAAAAAGAAAGCCTAGTAGTTGTATTGAAGTACTTATGTCACCTACTTTGACTATGAAGTTGGCTAGACTAGTCAGATAATCAATCAGTTTCACACCTTAAATGAGGTGTGCAATAAGGAACCACTGGTGTCAGTCACAGTAACATCAATTGCAAAAGATGTTATAAGCAACGATATTTGAACCAGTTTTACATATTGAGATTATCAAACAGTGACAAGTGACTCCAAATTTTTTGGCAGTGGTAGGGTGACTGATTTCTCAAAATACTGACTGTATTTGAGCTGCACCACAATTGAAACACTGTAGTAGGTATACATAACTTCCTTTACTTATCAAGAATTTGGATCCAGTACTACTTAGACATCTCCTTAATCCGGTCTCAGTTCTTGAGCTAAATGTTCATACTGAACAGACACTACTTGGCACTGATGTTCATTAAAGCATTTTGGAATAAAACACTAGTAGTTAAGTGCAGCTATGTAAACAGAGTTCTTTCTGCATCATTATTAAATACTAATCTTCCCACTGGAAAAAAAAGAGAGGGAAGAAGGGCTCAGAAAAGCAGCTCCATCACCGTGGTCATGGGCAGCTGGTACTCTAAGCAGTGATAACAGTGATGACATCAAAGTGGAGGCAGTGACACTGAAATGGATGAGCAACTCATTAATAGAATCAAACACATGCAATGGCAATTTTAAGATGAGGAATCCATGTAGGGAAGTTCTGACGAAAATGCCTGCAGTGGTGAGGATGGAAGCAGTGGTCTTGGTAGCAGTAGTGGACATAGTGATGGATCCAGAAATGAGGTGAAGTCTAGCCATGCAAGCAAGTCAGCTGGGAGCCCTGGCAGTCATGTACAGTCAGATGATATGGCAGATACTGAAGACCTTAAAGAAGATGAAGATGACAATCATGGCCATAATCCTCCTAAAAGCAGCTGTGTACACTACAGATCTTTGGAATGGAAAGTTAGGAAGTCAAGGAGGCATGTGCTTAGGGGAGTCACAGTGTCCATCAGAAAGAAGTGGGACAAGCAATGGAACAGGAAAGGACCTGGTTTTAACACTGAGTCAGTGCCATTGGTAGATAATCTAATATGAATGCTAGATGGATGTTAACACTGAAGACCCAGAACATAGTATTTTAGGGGAAATGAATGCTGCTCATATAGCACAAGCATCCAGAAATCTTGTATTACAAACAGTGGGGACTCTCTTGGAAATGAATTATGTAATTGTCAGTAGTTTACTGGCCCACAGCAACACCACCACCATCCTCTCATCACTGCCATGATGCACACATGGTTGATAATATGCAAAGCGATGACGATGTCAGTTACAGCAGCTACCAGGTCAGAGAAAATCAGAAAAAAATATGACTGGTTATTTGGTGAAGAATCTAGGTGTGAAAAGGAGCTAATTCAGATTAATTCTTGTGCAGAGCTAACATCTCATCTATAACGTCTTCCCAATTTAGCATCTATTTAACCATAAACATATTAGTCAAAAGCCTGCAGTTCATAAGCATCAATTCAAGAGTAATGCTGTGACAGACATTAATCTGGATAACATTTTGCAAGAAAGGGACACTTTTTTGTGAGATATAGTCCAAGATGATGCAGTTAATCTTTCTGAAGGACTAATAAATGAAGCAGAGAAACTTCTCTGTTCCATGGACAGACAACTTTTTTTGTTTTTTGAAGTATCACTGATATACAATCTTATATTGGTTTCAAGTACACACACAACACAGTGTTTCAACAGTTTCCAAAGGACAGACAAATTTTAATGATGTTCATTGAAGGCTGCCTTGAAAATTAAGGAAAAAAAATGGTAAATAGGAATGAAAAAAATTGTATGCAGTAGTCAAAATTCATTTTGTCTGTTCTTATTGATTAGTTGTGGTGGACTCATAGATTTAATGTACTTTTATCAACCAATTTTTTTTAGTAATTGTGGTTTTCATATTAGGTTAAAGACTTCTCTCACTAGGTTCATATTTTATCACTCAGTCTCGCTTTTTTCAGCATTTTTTGGCATCTTGATTAGATCCCCTGCAACAAAAACAAAGAAATAATAATACTTATTCTCTTCTTGACTCTGGGAACATAGAGCTGATTACTTTGTTTTCAGACTACAGTTAAATGTTCTTGAACTGTGTCATATTTAAAGAAAGCTGGATTTGCAAGATGGCGGCATGAGAGGTGAGATGGAGAGCTCCTCCCAAACCACAAATTGTACAAAAATATAGTTAATAAATACAACTAACCTTAAAACAGCAACAAGAAAGAAGGCTGAACCAGACTGCAAACAGACCTCACAAACAGAGCAGACCTCACGGAACAGGGTAATGTAGGAAAGCCTTAATCTGGCGGGACCCAAGCCGTTCCCCCACCCCAGCTCACCAGCTGGAGGAAGAGAAATGGAGCAGAGGAGGGGGTGGAAGACTGGGACTGCTGAACACCTAGCCCTGGACATTTACATTGTGAGCAGAATCCTGTAGTGTGTGGTGCTCTGGATGTTGGGGAGCTCAGACAGGCAGAGTGCTAGAGGAATCAACATTCTGGCCGTTTGTGGAGAAGGGGATCCACACCCGGCCTCTCTGTGTCAGAGGAAAGGCAGGCAGGCTAACAGGCTTCCTGGAAGCCAGAGGGCTGCTGAAGGGGCGGGGTTTGCATGGAGCTTGCTGTGCGGGAGAAGGGAGAGCTGGACAAGGTTGTCTGAGCGTGCTCTGCCCAGCTGCTTGGGAACTTCGGGGAGCTGCAGGAGCTCCATCCCCTGGCTGCCTACTCAGCTCCGAGGCCCCCCACTGTGACACACAGCCTGCCAAACCTTCCTACTGGACTGCAGGCACCTGCTCGCAAACCGGCAGTCACTGCGCAGGTGTCAGGACAGCCAGAGAGGCCCTGCCTACAACAGCTAGAGACGCAAAGCACAGAGGTTTACACGTGTGTGCTTGGCCCACTGGGTCTGACACTGGAGACAGGCACTGCAGATGGGAATCAGGAAACAGATCCTTCCTTCCCCCAGGCACCACCTCCATCCCCTATGTCCCCCAACCTCACTCTAGGGGCTGAGCAGCTCCAGAGACTGGAGTTTCTGCGCACTAGTGGGCACCACACAGAAATATGAAATGTCAAAAGAACACGGTTCAGACCAAAATCTCACAAACCCCAGAAAGAGGGCCAAATGAAACTGAAAGAGGGTTCAGAATAAAAATTATAAACATGCTTATGGAGGTAGAGAAAAATATTCAAGAACTCAGGAATGAATTTAAGTTGGAGATTCAATCACTAAGAAATTCCATATCTGAAATGCAACATACAATGGAGGGATTTAAAAGCAGATTAGATGAAGTAGAAGAGACGGTAAATGGAATAGAAATTAGAGAAGAGGAATACAAAGAAGCTGACACACACAAAGAAAAATGGATCTCTAACAATGAAAGAATATTGAGAGAACTGTGTGACCAATACAAATGGAACATTTTTCGCATTATAAGGGTACCAGAAGAAGAAGAGAGACAAAAAGGGATAGAAAGTGTCATTGAGGAGGTAATTGCTGAAAACTTTCCCAATGTGGGGAAGGAGATAGTCTCTCCAGCCATGGAGGTGCACAGATCTCCTAACATAAGGGACCCAAGGAAGACATTAAGACATATAATAACTAAAAGAGCAAAGATCAAGGATAAAGACAGACTATTTTTTTTCTAAGCTCTTTGGGGTCCTCAATAATTTTTTTTATTTTGCTATTATTAATACATAATTACATGAGCAACATTATGATTACTAGACTCCCCCTATTATCAAGTCCCCACCACATACCTCATTTGCTTGTTGAGGTGCGTGAGCTCTTTATATAATTTGGATGTCAACCCCTTATCGGATATGTCATTTATGAATATATTCTCCCATACTGTACGATGTCTTTTTGTTCTACTGATGGTATCCTTTGTTGTACAGAAGCACTTTAGTTAGATAGAGTCCCATTTGTTCCTTTTTGCTTTTGTTTCCCTTGCCCGGGGAGATATGTTCATGAAGTTGTTCATGTTTATGTCCAAGAGATGTTTGCGTATATTTTTTTCTAAGAGTTTTATGGTTTCATGACTTACATACAGGTCTTTGATCCATTTTGAGTTTACATTTGTATATGGGGTTAGACAGTAATCCAGTTTCATTCTCTTACATGTAGCTGTCCAGTTTTGCCAACACCAGCTGTTGAAGAGGCCGTCATTTCCCCACTGTATATCCATGGCTCCTTTATTGTATATTAATTGACCATATATGCTTGGGTTTATATCTGGGCTCTCTATTCTGTTCCACTGGTCTATGGGTCTGTTCTTGTGCCAGTACCAAATCGTCTTGATTACTGTAGCTTTGTAGTAGAGCTTGAAGTCAGGGAGCGTAATTCCCCATGCTTTATTCTTCCTTCTCAGGATTGCTTTGGCTATTCGGGGTCTTTTGTGATTCCATATGAATTTTAGAACTATTTGCTCTAGTTCATTGAAGAATGCTATAGGTATTTTGATAGGCATTGCATTGAATCTGTAAATTGCTTTAAGCAGGATGGATATTTTGACTATATTAATTCTACCCAGGCAAGAACATGGGATGAATTTCCATTTATTAGTGTCCTTTTTAATTTCTCTTAAGAGTGTCTTGTAGTTTTCAGGGTATAGGTCTTCCACATCCTTGGTTAGGTTTATTCCTAGGTATTTTATTCGTTTGGATGCGATTGTGAATGGAATTGTTTTTCTGATTTCTCTTTCAGCTAGTTCATCGTTAGTGTGTAGGAATGTAACAGATTTCTGTTGTATCCCACAACTTTACTGAATTCAGATATTAGATCTAATAGTTTTGGAGTGGATTCTTTAGGTTTTTTTATGTACAATATCATGTCATCTATAAACAGGGACAGTTTGAATTCTTCCTTGTCAATCTGGATGCCTTTTATTTCTTTGTTTTGTCTGATTGCCGTGGCTAGGACCTCCAGTACTATGTTGAATAACAGTGGAGAGAGTGGGCATCCCTGTGTTGTTCCTGATCTTAGATGAAAAGCGTTCAGCTTCTCGCTGTTAAGTATGATGTTGGCTGTGGGTTTGTCATATATAGCCTTTATTATGTTGAGGTACTTGCCCTCTATCCCCATTTTGTTGAGAGATTTTATCATGAATGAATGTTGAATTTTGTCAAATGCTTTTTCAGCATCTATGGAGATGATCATGTGGTTTTTGTCCTTATTTTCATTGATGTAGTGGATGATGTTGATGGATTTTCGAATGTTGTACCACCCTTGCATCCCTGGGATGAATTCCACTTGATCATGATGTATTATCTTTTTGATGTATTTTTGAATTCGGTTTGCTAATATTTTGTTGAGTATTTTTGCATATATGTTCATCAGGGATACTGGTCTGTAATTTCCCTTTTTTGTGGTGTCTTTGCCTGATTTTGGTATGAGTGATGTTGGCCTTGTAGAATGAGTTTGGGAGTATTCCCTCGTCTTCTACTTTTCAGAAAACTTTAATGAGGATGGGTATTATGTCTTCACTAAATGTTTGATAAAATTCAGCAGTGAAATCATCTGATTCAGGAGTTTTGTTCTTAGGTAGTGTTTTGATTACCAATTCAATTTGTTTGCTGGTAATTGGTCTATTCAGTTTTTCTATTTCTTCCTGGGTCAGCATTGGAAGGTTGTATTTTTCTAGAACGTTGGTCATTTTGTCTAGGTTATCCAGTTTGTTACCATATAATTTTTCATAGTATTCTCTCATAATTCTTTGTATTTCTGTTGTGTCTGTAGTGATTTTTCCACAAAAAACCCTAAAGAATCCACTCCAATACTACTAGATCTAATATCTGAATTCAGCAAAGTTGTGGGATATAAAATTACTACATAGAAATCTGTTGCATTCCTATACCCTAACGATGAACTCGCAGAAAGAGAAATCAGGAAAACAATTCCACTCGCAATCGCATCCAAATGAATAAAATACCTAGGAATAAACCTAACCAAGGATGTGAAAGACCTATACCCTGAAAACTACAAGACACTCCTAAGAGAAATTAAAGAGGACACTAATAAATGGAAATTCATCCCATGTTCTTGGCTAGGAAGAATTAATATTGTCAAAATGGCCATCCTGCCTAAAGCAATCTACAGATTCAGTGCAATCCCTGTCAAAATACCTACAGCATTCTTCAATGAACTAGAGCAAATAGTTCTAAAATTCATATGGAATCACAAAAGACCCCGAATAGCCAAAGCAATCCTGAGAAGGAAGAATAAAGCATGGGGAATTACGCTCCCTGACTTCAAGCTCTACTACAAAGCTACAGTAATCAAGACGATTTGGTACTGGCACAAGAACAGACCCATAGACCAGTGGAACAGAATAGAGAGCCCAGATATAAACCCAAGCATATATGGTCATTTAATATACAATAAAGGAGCCATGGTGTGGGGAGCGGATATTGTCAAACAAGACTCCATTTTGTTTTAAGACTCCATCTTGTTGTACTTAGGTTTTAGGTTTCGATTACTTTTGCGCCACAGCTTCCCGCCGAGTGTTCTCACTTAGGTCCACTGCTTACGTCAGAGACAACTGCGCATACACACAACTCGGTGCATAATTGAAATTTGAAGATCGCTTCATTAGCATAAGGTGTAACCAATCAGAAGAGACCACACCCTGTAATGTGTTTATATTCCGTGCTCTAAGCTGCAATAAACGAGACTTGATCAGAGTCCCGTCTTGTCTCCATTCCTCGCGTCCCTAGTCCCCCTCATTCCCTCTCCCTCTCTCCAGGTTCACGTTGCAGACCTGTAGGCCGGGTCAAGTGGCACCCAACGTGGGGCTCAAGAACGGGGGATCCAGAGAGGAACACAGATGAAGGGGTCTGCAGCCTGATAAGAAAATTGCTGGCGAAAGCAAAAACAAGTAGCCGCTGCTGATTGAGCAAGTCGGCCGCTGCTCCAGCACAGTGGTAAGTGAGTCTTTGAAAATGGGAAAAGGCATGAGTAGTAGAGAAGCTTTTCTTGAATGTTTGAAAGAAGCTTTGCAGATGCGAGGAGTAAGGGTAAAAAGAAAACAGTTGTTAGAATTTCTTCAGTTTTTAGATAAGTTCTGCCCTTGGTTACCTCAAGAAGGTACTATAGATGAAAGAAAATGGAAGAGGGTAGGGGATGCTATGAATGATTTTTATAATTCTTTTGGACCAGAAAAGGTCCCTGTTACTGTATTTTCTTATTGGAATTTAATTAATGACTTGCTGGTCCACCGCCATAGTTCAGAGGAGGTTGCAGCCATAGTTCAAAAAGGGGAAGTCATGCTCAAAGAACTCAAAAGGACCTCCCAGTGCAATTCCCCAGACCCCTCTCTGGCACCATCGCACTCGAAAACGGTAAAACTTATTGAAAGGGACAAAAATGTGAAGAATACTAATAGAGACTGGGATTTAATATCCTTGAATAGTGAGGATGAAATGACCGAAACTGAGCAGAGTACAGGGACTAAAAAGCACAAAAGGTCCTTGTATCCTTGCCTGCAAAGATTATTTACCCTTATTACCAAGCTATTGCAGATATTATTATTTCAGGAAGAGAACAAGGTAGGAAATATTTTGGAAAAGACCCAGACACAATCATCCAACCATATTCACAAACTCAGATATAGTGGCTATTTCAAACCACAGAATACTGGCCTATCGCCTGTGCCTCCTACGCAGGTCAGATAGATAATCATTATCCTCCTGATAAGCTTATTCAATTCATCAGTACTCATGAGTTTGTTTTTCCCACTAGAACTTCTTCACAACCCATCAGTAAAGCACAAGTCATATTTACTGATGGGTCCTCTTCCGGCCTAGCTGCCTATAGTGGTAATAATGACATTGTAAAGTTTGATACCCATTCCACATCAGCACAATTAGTAGAACTTCATGCTGTTATTGCTGTTTTTTCAGCATTTCCTAATGCTCCTTTCAATCTATATACAGATAGCTGTTACATTGCCAATTCCGTCCCTCTTTTAGAAACTGCAGCACAGATAAAACAAATTTTTGAGGCAGCATCTCTTTTCAAACAACTAAAAGGATTAATTCAGAAGAGATGCGCCTTGTTTTTTATTGGACACTTGAGAGCTCATACGGGTCTCCCAGGGCCACTCGCAGAGGGAAATCACAGAGCTGATCTAGCAACCAGAACAACTGGCGGTGTAGTTACCTCCTTACAAGATAATATTCAGGCCGCATCACAAGCCCATAAGCTTCATCATCTTAATGCTTATACTTTGAGATTAATGTTCAAAATTACCACGGAACAAGCGTGTCAAATTGTTAAACAATGTGCATCCTGCGCTGCATTTGTGCCCGTTCCTCATCTAGGCGTTAACCCACGTGGCCTAGTCCCCAGTGCCTTATGGCAAATGGATGTTACACATATGCCCAAATTTAGTATTTTAAAATACCTTGATGTTATTGTAGATACTTTCAGTGGATTTATATTTGCTTCTCTTCAATCTGGAGAGGCCTCCAAACATGTTATAGCCCATGTATTACTTGCAGTATCTACACTTGGACTGCCCACGAAAATAAAAACGGATAATGGTCCAGGATATACTGGATGCAATTTTCAAAAGTTCTGTGCACAACTCAACATTGCCCATGTTACTGGTATCCCTTACAACCCTCAAGGTCAGGGGATAGTGGAACGGGCCCACTTAACCATAAAAGTTTCTCTTGACAAAATAAAAAAGGGGGAATGGTACCCCGTAAAAGGCTCTCCAAGAAATCTGATTGCACATACTCTTTTTATTTTGATTTTTTAATTTTGGATACAAACGGGCATTCTGCTGCTGACCGATTTTGGCACCCTAATAGAAAATCAACTTTTGCTACAGTACAATGGAAGGATCTGTTAGATAATCAATGGCATGGACCCGACCCAGTACTGATCTGGGGACGAGGTGCTGTTTGTGTTTTTTCACAAAAACATGATGCTGCTAGATGGTTACCTGAAGGGTTGGTGCAGCAGGTAGACAATAACTCCTCCAGGGAATAATACAACCCTGAGAGAGTCTCTCCTTTTTTACAGGAATGCCTGTCCCACATCGCCCCTGGTGGACGCTCTGCCTGGTAGCGACCGGTTTTTCCATCGTCACCTTGATTATTGCTACTGTTGAACAGATTGTTTATAACCTTCTAGAAGAATTACAGCATAACAACTTTACTAGAAACTAAAGCAATTCGTAAAGATGATGCAGTTGGTCTGGTTTTTGATAATAAACGCTGACATCCTGTCGTTCAGTGATGGAGGTTTTGAAGACCCCAGTAAAGCACGAGAAATTCTCGCCGCCCAGATGGGTAAGCCATGTGACTGTGGAGGAGGCAATCTGCCACAAATGCCGATGGGAAGGGTCAAACCAATACAATGGGTAGACTGTGGCACAAAGATTGCCTATAATTTTATTGGAGAAGGCTATACCCCAATTGAAAAAGGCATTGCATACACTGTTAAGTCCGATACATGGCAATGTGTTCAAAAACCTACCATCATTCCTTCCATAAAAGGGCAACCTATAAAATGCCCCTGTACAGTGTTTCATTTATCTATGCACGCCACCTGTTATACAACAGTGCAGAGTTGCGCAGCTAATAACAAAACCTACTGGACAGCCACTAAAACTGGAGACTTTGCAGGGACTTTTGGCAACGCCGTGGATGGAATCCACCTTGCTCAGTCAAAATGCCATGGAAAATCCGGAGACCCGGTATGCTGGAACCTGCAGGCTCTGTTACATATCTCTGACGGAGGAGGCGTCCAAGATCAGGCTAGACAAATACAAGTCAAAAAAAGATTGGAAAAAATCATAGAAGCCCAATATCCCGAGCTTAATTATCATCCTATTGCTATTCCCAAAAACCGAGGAGATTTAGCTTTAGACCCTCGCACTGAATCGATGTTGGAAAGCAGCTTTTCCATGCTAAATCAGTCCAACCCAGAACTGGCAAAAGACTGCTGGCTCTGCATGCGCTCTAATGTTCCCCTGCCCCTGGCCTATCCGATCAACATGTCAACTGTTAACATAACCTATGGCAATTTTAATAATTGCTCCTCCATTCCTCCTACAGCCGCGCAGCCCATGCCTTATAGTACAGGCCTGTGCTTTAGTAACTCCCATGAAGACAACCTTACAGCCCTCGATGTAGGCAGTGTGTCCCAAGAGCTATGTGCCAATGTTACTAACTGTCCAGAACCCTATTGTGCCCCACCTGGGTTAGTTTTTCTATGTGGAGGAAGTTTAATATACACCTTCCTACCACAAAATTGGACTGGATCGTGTGTCTTGTCTCTCATTCTTCCTGATGTTGATATCATTCCTGGAAGTGAACCTGTTCCTGTTCCCTCCCTAGATTACTTGGGAGGGAGACACAAGAGAGCTGTCCAAATGATCCCTCTCCTGATAGGCCTGGGTGTAACTGCAGGAATAGCCACAGGTACTGCTGGTTTGACTGTCTTCGCATTTGTATACCAAATTGTCTAAACAATTGATCTCTGATGTCCAAGCCATCTCTGAGACAATAAAAGATCTGCAAGATCAGGTAGACTCTCTAGCCGAAATAGTATTACAAAACCATAGGGGATTGGATTTACTAACTGCAGAAAAGGGCGGCCTCTGTTTATTCTTACAAGAAAAGTGTTGCTTTTATGCTAACAAGTCTGGCATTGTTAGAGACAAAATAAAAAGGCTTCAAGATGACCTGGAAAAAAGACAAAGAGAGCTCAGAGATAAACCGTTCTGGACAGGACTTAATGGATTTTTACCCTACCTTTTGCCTTTTCTCAGCCCATTGATGGTGTTTCTGATTGTCGTTTCGGTAGGACCTTGTATAATCAACAAATCATTGCAATTTATAAAACAACAAGTGGATTCTATCAAAATTTTCAAAATTCAAGTACATTATCAAAAATTAGAGACTGAAGATATAGAAAAGTATGATGATGCACGCCTTAACGTCTAATGTACCCCATTCCAAAGGTTTTTTTTATTTTGCTGCAGTTTCGCCTTGCTTTATATATCTTCTGTTGACCGAGTTCTTGTTTTCTCTTTTAGAAATAAGTTGTGTTTGCTGTATTTCCATAGATATATATAGTTTTGGGAGATTTCCTTGTCTGACAATTCTGCCACCCTGCTCACACTGTCATCTTCTCAGACCTTGATATTGTTCTCCTTACATAAACGTGCGCTACACGTTGGTACAACCACCATTCATTATCACTGAATAACATCGTGTGGGCTGGTCAGCCAATGACGGGTAAGAGAGAGTCAGTCACCCTACCAACCTAAGACAGGCATACAACCAATGCTGTTGTGATCGCCAAAGATGGGTAAGGAGGGTTGACAGTTCTCCAACCTAAGACAGGCACAGTCCCTTTGCAATTATTAACTACAGATCTTTTTCTGTGGTTTATGGTGGTTTGTTTAGCCACTGCCTAACGTGATGCCTTTTCTTGGGCTGTTTGCCCATTTCATTTTATTAAAATTCAGAAGGGGGACATGTGGAGAGCAGATATTGTCAAACAAGACTCCATTTTGTTTTAAGACTCCATCTTGTCGTACTTAGGTTTTAGGTTTTGATTACTTTCATGCCACAGCTTCCCGCCGAGTGTTCTCACTTAGGTCCGTTGCTTACATCAGAGACAACTGCGCATACACACAACTCGGTGCATAATTGGAATTTGAAGATCGCTTCTTTAGCATAAGGTGTAACCAATCAGAAGAGACCACACCCTGTAATGTGTTTATATTCTGTGCTCTAAGCTGCAATAAACGAGACTTGATCAGAGTCCTGTCTTGTCTCCATTCCTCGCATCCCTTGTCCCCCTCATTCCCTCTCCCTCTCTCCAGGTTCACGTTGCAGACCT
The DNA here is from genome assembly GCA_032199065.1 of Smutsia gigantea. Taxonomy (NCBI): domain Eukaryota; kingdom Metazoa; phylum Chordata; class Mammalia; order Pholidota; family Manidae; genus Smutsia; species Smutsia gigantea. The sequence goes on along the minus strand of JAVSCE010003118.1, from coordinate 12,501 downwards.
GCAGGCCGGGTCACCATGGATATACAATGGGGAAATGACTGCCTCTTCAGCAGCTGGTGTTGGCAAAACTGGACAGCTACATGTAAGAGAATGAAACTGGATTACTGTCTAACCCCATATACAAAAGTAAACTAAATGGATCAAAGACCTGTATGCAAGTCATGAAACCATAAAACTCTTAGAAAAAAATGTAGGAAAAAATCTCTTGGAAATAAACATGAGCAACTTCTTCATGAACATATCTCCCCAGGCAAGGGAAACAAAAGCAAAAATGAACAAGTGGGACTATATCAAACTAAAGTGCTTCTGTACAACAAAGGATACCATCAATTGAATAAAGACATCGTACAGTATGGGAGAATATATTCATAAATGACATATCCGATAAGGGGTTGACATCCAAATTATATAAAGAGCTCATGCCCCTCAACAAACAAAAAGCAAATAAGCCAACTAAAAATGGGCAAAGGAGCTGAACAGACACTTCTCCAAAGAAGAAATTCAGATGGCCAACAGGCACATGAAAAGTTGCTCCACATCATTAGTCATCAGAGAAATGCAAATTAAAACCACAATCAGGTATCACCTCACACTAGTTAGGATGGCTGCTATTCAAAAGACAAACTGCAACAAATGTTGGCAATGATGTGGAGAAAGGAGAACCCTCCTACACTGCTGGTGGGAATGTTAATTAGTACAACCATTGTGGAAAGCAGTATGGAGGCTCCTCAGAAAACTCTAAATAGAAATACCATTTGACCCAGGAATTCCACTCCTGGGAATTTACCCTAAGAATGCAGCAGTCTAGTTTGAAAAAGACATATGCACCCCTATGTTTATCGCAGCACTATTTACAATAGCCAAGAAATGGAAGCAACCTAAGTGTCCATCAGTAGATGAATGGATAAAGAAGATGTGGTACATATACACAATGGAATATTACTCAGCCATAAGAAGAAAACAAATCCTTCCATTTGCAACAACATGGTTGGAGCTAGAGAGTATTATGCTCAGTGAAATAAGCCAGGCGGAGAAAGACAAGTATTTCACTCATCTGTGGAATATAAGAAGAAAAAAACTGAAGGAACAAAACAGCAGCAGACTCACAGAATCCAAGAATGGACTAACAGTTACCAAAGGGAAAGGGTCTGGACAAGCGAGGTGGGAAGGTAGGGATAAGGGGGAAAAGGGCTATTACAATTAGCACACATAATGTAGCGGGGGTGGGGTGGGGTGGCGTGGGGGGATGCGGGGAAGGCAGTGTAACACAGAAAAGACAAGTAGTGATTCTATAACACCCTACTATGCTGATGGACAGTGACTGCATTGGGGTACGCGGTGGGGACTTGATAATAGGGGGAGTCTAGTAACCATAATGTTGCTCATGTAATTATATATTAATAATAGCAACATAAAAATAAATAAATAAATAAATAAAAAGTAAAAAAAGAAAGGTAAATAAGTTAAACTTAACCTGAAATATAAACATTTTGATAATAAGATTGTCATTCCATCTGGGTGGATCCTTTGTGTCTTGACTTGTGTAGTACATAAAGAACTAAGTTAAGTGTTTTTTCTTTAGTTTGAATTCTGCCATATATTTACATACTTATCAGGGTTCAAATGATTACCATAAGTTTCTTGATTTCCAGGTCCATTCCATTGGTACAATTTTAGTTTTTCCTTGTCTTGTTACTGCTTTGATATTGTTCCATTCTCTGCCACAGTGAATTCAGTTATTTTGAATATATTATATTACATTAATATAATGTTTTCAGCTTACCTCTGGGTAGATATGATATAAAGGTCACATTTTACTCAATATTTAAGTGCTTCAATTTTTTTTTTTTTTACCTAACTGAACTAGGAAAAGTATGTGCAGTATTTTATTTTCTAGCTTGGGTCTTTAAAAAGCTATAATTTGAACAATCACAATAGAAAAATTGGTTTTTCATGCAGGTATAAGAAACTACTTCTACACCTTTGTTAGTGAATCAACTGCCTCATTTAGCATATATTCTTTAAATGGAATGCTTTTAGTGGCTGGATAATATTTCATCATTTACATAGGCACTACATAGGTACTACAGCAGTTAACTTAAAAATATTCATTGTCGACTTCCGGGAAGATGGCGGTGTGAGCAGGGCGGCAGAAATCTCCTCCCAAAACTATATTTATCTACGAAAACACAGAAAATACACCTACTCCTAAAAGAGAGACGAGAATACACAGGAAAGCACACAGGAAAGCACACAGCGTGCAGCGACACCCGAGAGGACTCGGCACCCCAAGAGGCGGGTAAGATACGGAGCCGCGACCCAGCGGGACCCGAGCACTCCCCCACCCCAGCGCACCGCCGGGAGGAGAGGATTCAGAGCTGGGAGGGAGTGGAAGTGCACCCCGCAAAGTAGCCAGCCCCGGTGATCTGCACGGGGAGCGCAGACCCACATTGCGCAGTGCAGCGGAGATTGGAGAGACAGAGGGGCAGGATCTGAGCGGGGAACGCGCCAGGGTGCTTGCAGCCGGCTCCCGGGAAGGAAAAAAAAAAAAGGGTGCGCTTTCTTCAGCGGTCTTAAAGAGACAGGAGCCCAGCGGAGGAGCCGGATCGCCCCAGCACACTCAGCCCAGCACGCTGGGAGTCCTGGGGAGTTTCAGACGCCTTAGCTGGCGACTGAGGAAGCGTAGCCATACTTAACACTTCTCACTGAGATCAACAGCCTCCTATTCGTCCCCACCCCTGCCAGAGCGATAAAGGGCCCTGCGGAGCGGCGCAGTCACAGCTGTGGAATAGTGGGGCAATAGCGCCACCTAGAGCATTCCCACAGAATCTACGTCCGGTGGGCATTTTTTTTGTTTTTTGTTTTGTTTTGTTTTTGTTTTTTCTTTTCTTTCTTTTTTTTCTTTATTTCTTTCTTTTTTTTTCTCTTTTTTTTCTTCTCTTTTTAAAGTCTTAAAGAGCCCAGCTGACATACGTGGCAACTATCAGTGACCAATTCTACAGCCATGAAAAGACAGAGGAATATGGTTCAGACCAAAATCAACCAGACAACCCCAGAGAGGGAGTCTGAAGGGATGGAAATGCACAGTCTTCCTGAAAAAGAATTCAGAATAAAAGTCATAACCATGTTGATGGACCTACAGAGAAATGTGCAAGAGCTGAGGGAGGAAGTGAGGGAACTGAGGAAAGACAATACAGAAATCAGACAAGAGATCGACGGGCTTAACAGCAGAATGGATGAGATGCGAGAGACTGTTAATGGAATAGAAAACAGAGAACAGGAGTACAGAGCAGCTGAGGCAGAGAGAGATAAAAAGGATTTCTAGGAATGAAAGAATATTAAGAGAACTGTGTGACCAATCCAAACGGAACAATATTCGCATTATAGGAGTACCAGAGGAAGAAGAAGAGAAAAAGGGATAGAAGTGTCTTTGAAGAAATAATTGCTGAAAACTTTCCCTCGCTGGGGAAGGAAGTAGTCTCGCAGTCCACCGAAGCTCATAGATCTCCCAACACAAGGGACCCAAGGAAGACAACACCAAGACACATAATAATTAAGATGGCAAAGATAAAAGATAAAGACAGGGTATTAAAGGCAGAAAAGAGAGAGAAAAAAGATCACCTACAAAGGAAAACCCATCAGACTATCATCAGACTTCTCAACAGAAACCTTACAGGCCTGAAGAGAATGGCATGATATATTTAACATAATGAAACAGAAGGGCCTCGAACCAAGAATATTGTACGATTATCATTTAAATACGACGGAGGGATTAAGCAATTTCCAGACAAGCCAAAGCTGAGAGAGTTTGGCTCTCATAAACCACCACTACAGGATATCTTAAACGGACTGCTCTAGAGAGAAGCACTCCTAAGGCTAAAAAGATGTCACCAGAGAAAATAAAATCATAGCAAAGACCATCCAAATACTAACAAGGCAAAAGAATAAAACACCTATTATAGAAAGAATGGAGGAGGAGGAATAAGAAGGGAGAAATAAAGAAACATCAGACTGTGTTTACAATAACTTAACAAGAAAGTTACGTTACATTGTTAGATAGTAAAGAAGCAACCCCTTGAACCCTTGGTAACCCACGAATCTAAAGCCAACAATGGCAATAAGTACATAATATCAATAATCACTGCCCTACGTAGCAAAAATGGATGGAATGCACCAATCAAAGACACAGTAAGAGATGGATAAAAAAGCAAGACCCATCTATATGCTGCCTACAGGAAACTCACCTCAAATCCAAAGATATGCACAGACTAAAAGTGAATGGATGGAAAAAGGTATTTCATGCAAACAACAAAGAGAAAAAAGCAGGTGTTGCAGTACTTGTATCAGATAAAATAGACTTCAAAACGAAGAAAGTAGCAAGAGATAAAGAAGGACATTACATAATGATAAAGGGGTCAGTCCAACAAGAAGATATAACCATTATAAATATATATGCACCCAACACAGGAGCGCCAGCATATGTGAAACAAATACTGACAGAATTAAAGGAGGAAATAGACGGCAATGCATTCATTTTAGGAGACTTCAACACACCACTCACTCCAGAGGGACAGATCAACCAGACAGAAGCAAATGCAAAGACACAGAGGCATGCACTGAACAACACACTAGAACAGATGGTTCTTTCAGACATCTACAGAACTCTACACCAAAAGCAACAGGTTACCCATTACTTCTCAAGTGCACATGGAACATTTTCCAGAATAGACCACACACTAGGCCACAAAAGAACCTCAGTAATTTCAAAAATATTGAAATCCTGAAAACCAACTACTCAGATCACCAGGCATAAAACTAGAAATAAATTTTAGAAAGAAATCAAAAGGCTCACAAATACATGGAGACTTAACCTCTAATTAATCAATGGGTTAACGACCAAATCAAAACAGAAATCAAAAAATATATGGAGACTAATGACAACAACAGCACAAAGCTACAACTTCTGTGGAATGCAGCAAATTCAGTTCTAAGAGGAAAGTATATTACAATCCAGGCCTATTTAAAGAAGGAAGAACATTCCCAAATGAATAGTCTAAAGACACAATTACTGAAATTGGAAAAAGAAGAACAAATGAGGCCCAAAGTCACCAGAAGGAGGACATAATAAAGATTAGAGAAGAAATAAATAAAATTGAGAAGAATAAAACAATAGAAAAAATCAATAAAACCAAGAGCTGGTTCTTTGAAAAAATAAACAAAATAGATAAACCCTAGCCAGACTCATTAAGAGAAAAAGAGAATCTACACACACAAACACAATCAGAAATGAGAAAGGAAAAATCACGACGGACCCCACAGAAATACAAAGAATCATAAGAGAATATTATGAGAATCTATATGCTAACAAGCTGGAAAACATAGAAGAAATGGACAACTTCTTAGAAAAATACAACCTTCCAAGACTGACCAAGCAAGAAACAGAAAAAACTAAACAGACCAATCACCAGTGACGAAATCGAATTGGTAATCAAAAAACTACCCAAGAACAAAACCCCTGGGCCTGATGGATTCACCTCTGAATTCTACCAGACATATAGAGAAGAAATAACACCGATTCTCCTTAAAGTTTTCCAAAAAATAGAAGAGGAGGAATACTTCCAAACTCATTCTATGAAACCAGCATCACTCTAATACCAAAACCGGGCAAAGACCTCACCAAAAAATTACAGACAATATCCCTGATGAACGTAGATGCAAAAATACTCAACAAAATATTAGCAAATCGAATTCAAAAATACATCAAGAGGATCATACACCATGATCAAGTGGGATTCATCCCAGGGATGCAAGGATGGTACAACATTCGAAAATCCATCAACATCATCCACCACATCAACAAAAGAAGAACAAAAACCACATGATCATCTCCATAGATGCTGAAAAAGCATTTGGCAAAATTCAGCATCCATTCCTGATTAAAACTCTCAACAAATGGGTATAGAGGGCAAGTACCTCAACATCATAAAGGCTATATATGACAAACCCACAGCTAACATCATACTTAACGGCGAGCTGAAAGCTTTCATCTAAGATCGGAACAAGACAAGGATGCCCACTCTCTCCACTGTTATTCAACATAGTACTGGAGGTCCTAGCCACAGCAATCAAAACAAAGACCAAGGCATCCAGATTGGTAAGAAGTCAAATTGTCACTATTTGCAGATGACATGATACTGTACATAAAAAACCCTAAAGATTCCATTCCAAAACTACTAGAACTAATATCTGAATACAGCAAAGTTGCAGGATGCAAAATTAACACACAGAAATCTGTTGCTTTCCTATACACTAATGATGAACTAACAGAAAGAGAAATCAGAAAAACAATTCCATTCACAATTGCATCAAAAAAATAAAGTACCTAGGAATAAACCTAACGAAGGAAGTGAAAGACCTGTACTCTCAAAACTACAAGGCACTCCTAAGAGAAATTAAAGAGGACACTAACAAATGGAAAAGCATCCCATGCTCTTGGCTAGGAAGAATCAATATTGTCAAAATGGCTATACTACCTAAAGCAATCTACAGATTCAATGCAATCCCTATCAAACTACCAACAGCTTTCTTCAATGAACTGGAACAAATAATTCTAAAATTCATATGGAACCACAAAAGACCCGAATAGCCAAAGCAATCCTGAGAAGGAGGAATAAAACAGGGGGAATTACACTCCCTGACTTCAAGCTCTACTACAAAGCCACAGTAATCAAGACAATTTGGTATTGGCACAAAAACAGACCCACAGACCAGTGGAACAGAATAGAAAATCCAAACATTAACCCAAACATATACAGTCAATTAATATTTGATAAAGGAGCCTTGGATATACAATGGGGCGATGACAGCCTCTTCAGCAGCTGGTGTTGGAAAAACTGGACAGCTACATGTAAGAGAATGAAACTGGACTACTGTCTAGCCCCATACACAAAGGTAAACTCAAGGTGGATCAAAGATTTGAATGTAAGACATGAAACCATAAAACTCTTAGAAAAAAACATAGGCAAAAATCTCTGGACATAAACATGAGCAACTTCTTCATGAACATATCTCCCCGGGCAAGGGAAACAAAAGCAAAAATGAACAAGTGGGACTATATCAAGCTGAAAAGCTTCTGTACAGCAAAGGACACCATCAGTAGAACAAAAAGACATCCTACAGTATGGGAGAATATATTCATAAAAAACGTATCTGATAAAGGGTTGACATCCAAAATATATAAAGAACTCATGCACCTTAACAAACAGAAAGCAAATAATCCAATTAAGAAATGGGCAGAGGACATGAATAGACACTTCTCCAAAGAAGAAATTCAGATGGCCAACAGGCACATGAAAAGATGCTCCACATCGCTAATCATCAGAGAAATGCAGATTAAAACCACAATGAGATATCACCTCACACCAGTGAGGATGGCCAACATCCAAAACAACAACAAATGTTGGCGAGGATGTGGAGAAAAGGGAACCCTCCTACACTGCTGGTGGGACTGCAAATTAGTTCAACCATTGTGGAAAGCAGTATGGAGGTTCCTCAAAAACTCAAAATAGAAATACCATTTGACCCAGGAATTCCACTCCTAGGAATTTACCCTAAGAATGCAGCAGCCCAATTTGAAAAGGACAGATGCACCCCTATGTTTATTGCAGCACTATTTACAATAGCCAAGAAATGGAAGCAACCTAAGTGTCCATCAGTAGATGAATGGATAAAGAAGATGGGGTACATATACACAATGGAATATTATTCAGCCATAAGAAGAAAACAAATCCTACCATTTGCAACAACATGGATGGAGCTAGAGGGTATTATGCTCAGTGAAATAAGCCAAGCCGAAAAAGACAAGTATCAAATGATTTCACTCATATGTGGAGTATAAGAACAAAGAAAAAAACTGAAGGAACAAAACAGCAGCAGACTCACAGAACCCAAGAACGGACTAATAGTTACCAAAGGGAAAGGGACTGGGGAAAATGGGCGGGAAGGGAGGGATAAGAGGGAAAAAGGGGCATTACGATTAGCAGATGTAATGTTGGGGGGGCACGGGGAGGGCAGTACAACTCAGAGAAGACAAGTAGTGATTCTATAGCATCTCACTACGCTGATGGACAGTGACTGTAATGGGGTTGGTGGGGGGACCTGATGAAGGGGTAGTTTAATAATCGTAATATTGCACATGTAATTGTAAATTAATGATAATAAAATAAATTATATTAAAAAAAAAAAAAGAATTCCTTCAAGCAGTTTATTAGCAGACTGAACATATCAGAGAAAGGAATCAGTGAAATTGAAGACAATCTGAAAATTTGTATTTGAACTCTATTTGCATATATGCAAATATATACATTTTATATATGCAAATATATATAAAATCAAACACATAAAATAATCAGATGGTCTAGAATTTTCTAAACTATATGAGACATTAACCCAAGATTCAATAAACTCAAATCCAAGGAAGAATAAGTACAAATACCAGTTAAAGAACTCTTAGACACATCATAATCAAATTGCTGAAGAGCAGACATAAAGAGAAAGTCTTAAAAACTGCCAGAGAAAATAAGATATATCAAGGGGAACAACAATAGAAATTATAGCTTCTCCCTAGAAACAATGGAGACCGAAGACAGTGGAATGACATCTTTAAAGTGTTCAAAGGAAAAATATCAATCTAGATTCTAGGTCCACTGGAATTATTGTCTAAAAGTGAAGGTAGGCAAAACAAAGATATTTTCAAAAAGTGAAAGAAATAATCTCAAATGAACCTCTACTATAAAGGATATAAAATAAATTATTTAGGTATTTTATTCCTCAAGCAGAAACCCACCAGATAGTGACCAGTTCTTCAGTAAAGAATGAAGACAATTAGAAAGAAAAAACATGTTAGTAAATATAAAGGACATTCAACATACACATAAACACACATATACACATTGCAAAGACTACTGATCTTTTACTACTAATAATAATGTAATATAAATAAAATTAATAAACATTAAATTTAAACATTATTAGTAAAAATAATAACAATGTAGTATAAGGCTCTGGCATATTTAGAAGTAAAGTTTATGACAAGAGCACGAAGGGTAAGAATGGTAATTAAAATACATTGTGAAGTAGTAGAATAATTTTTTATTGTAGATGTGACAAGTTAGAGATGCATATTATAATCTCTAGATCAGAAAGCAAATCTGTACTACAAAAAAATACAAAGACATAACTAATACAGAAAATTAAAATTAAAATGAATACCTAAGAATACTTAATTCACACCAAAAAAGAGGCAGAAGAGGAGGAATTAAAAAAACAAAGAACAGATGAAACAACATAAAATATTACTACAATAGATTAAGACGCACATATATCAATAATTGCATATGGACTACAGAGCCAAATGTAAAGCCAGAGATGATAACGTGGAATAAAAAAAAAGAAAAGCCAGAGATTATCAAATTGGCTAAAAAAAATATGTTGTTCACAACAAACACATTTTAAACATAAAGACACAGAAAGGTTGAAAGTGAAAGAATGGAAAAGGATATAAATTCAAATGTTAATCATTAATAATCTACCATTGAGATATTTTATAACAAAAGCAGATTTCAAGACAGAATATTACCAGTATAGATAGACATTTCATAATGATAACAGAGCTAAGTTATCAAGAAAATATATAAGTGTAACAGAACCAAAGAAAAGTATAGATAGATCCACAATTATTGTTGAAGAATTTAGCACCTATCTCTCATCAATTGATAGGACAACTAGACAAACGATTAACAAGGACATGTAAGCTATAACTCAACTTATTTGACAGTTAAAGAACACTATACCCAACAACAGAAAAGAATTGTGTCATCATCTTAAGTGCACATAAAAAAATTTACCAAGATAGACTATTGTCTGGACCATAAGACAAGTCTCATTAAATTTCAAAAGTCAAAATTGTATCAAATATGTTCTCTGGCTATAACAGTACTAAATTAGGACTCAATGGCAATAAAATATTCCAACAGAATTTTCTGCAGTGAAGGAAATGCTTTATATCTACCCTAACCAACAGTAGTCACTATCCATGTGGGACTACTGAGCACTTGAAATTTGGTGAGAGTGACTTAGCAAATTAATTTTTAATTTTAATTAAATATCCACATATGGCCGGCCAGTGGCTATTATGTTAGATAGTACAAATCTTGAAAGTCTCCAAATATATATCACACACAAGAGATTTCAGTTGAATCATAAATCTAAACCTAAAAGCTAAAACTATAAAGCTTATGGAATAAAACACAAGAGAATATCTTCATGAACTTGGTATGGTAAAAATTTCATAGAGAAAGCAGTAACTGCAAAATAAAATACTGATAAATTAAACTTCATTAAAACTAAAAACTTCTGCATACAAAAAGTTACCATTAAAAAAATAAAAATTTAAGTCCCAATCTGGGAGAAAATACTTGTAAAATAACACTTGACAAAGAAGTTGTATCCAGCATATATAAAGAGTTCTTACTACTTGAAATAAAGACAAATGAGCAAATCAAAGTGGGTAAAGGGGGACTTCCGGGAAGATGGCGGTGTGAGCAGGGCGGCAGAAATCTCCTCCCAACACTATATTTATCTACGAAAACACAGAAAATACATCTATTCCTAAAAGAGAGACGAGAATACACAGGAAAGCGCACAGCGTGCAGCTACACCCGAGAGGACTCGGCACCCCAAGAGGCGGGTAAGATACGGAGCCGCGACCCGGCGGGACCCGAGCCCTCCCCCACTCCAGCGCACCGGCGGGAGGAGAGGATTCAGAACCGGGAGGGAATGGAAGTGCACCCCGCGAAGTAGCCAGCCCTGGGGATCTGCGCGGGGAGCGCTGACCCACACTGCGCAGTGCAGCGGAGATTGGAGAGACAGAGGGGCAGGATCTGAGCGGGGAACGCGCCAGGGGGCTTGCAGCCGGCTCCGGGAAGGAAAAAAAAAAGTGCGCACTTTCCTCAGCGGTCTTAAAGAGACAGGAGCCCAGCGGAGGAGCCGGATCGCCCCAGCACACTCAGCCCAGCAGGCTGGGAGTCCTGGGGAGTTTCAGACGCCTTAGCTGGCGACTGAGGAAGCGTAGCCATACTTAACACTTCTCACTGAGATCAACAGCCTCCTATTCGTTCCCACCCCTGCCAGAGCGATAAAGGGCCCTGCGGAGCGGCACAGTCACAGCTGTGGACTAGTGGGGCAATAGCGCCACCTAGAGCATTCCCACAGAATCTACGTCCGGTGGGCATTTTTTTGTTTTTTTTGTTTTTTTGTTTTGTTTTTGTTTTTTCTTTCTTTCTTTTTTTCTTTTTTTTTCTTTTTTTTCTTTTTTTTCTTTTTTTTTTCTTCTCTTTTTAAAGTCTTAAAGAGCCCAGCTGACATACGTGGCAACTATCAGTGACCAAATTATACAGCCATGAAAAGACAGAGGAATATGGTTCAGACCAAAATCAACCAGACAACCCCAGAGAGGGAGTCTGAAGGGATGGAAATGCACAGCCTCCCTGAAAAAGAATTTAGAATAAAAGTCATAACCATGCTGATGGACCTACAGAGAAATGTGCAAGAGCTGAGGGAGGAAGTGAGGGAACTGAGGAAAGACAATACAGAAATCAGACAAGCGATCGACGGGCTTAACAGCAGAATGGATGAGATGCGAGAGACTGTTAATGGAATAGAAAACAGAGAACAGGAGTACAGAGCAGCTGAGGCAGAGAGAGATAAAAGGATTTCTAGGAATGAAAGAATATTAAGAGAACTGTGTGACCAATCCAAACGGAACAATATTCGCATTATAGGAGTACCAGAGGAAGAAGAGAGAGAAAAAGGGATAGAAAGTGTCTTTGAAGAAATAATTGCTGAAAACTTTCCCTCGCTGGGGAAGGAAGTAGTCTCGCAGTCCACCGAAGCTCATAGATCTCCCAACACAAGGGACCCAAGGAAGACAACACCAAGACACATAATAATTAAGATGGCAAAGATCAAAGATAAAGACAGGGTATTAAAGGCAGCTAGAGAGAGAAAAAAGATCACCTACAAAGGAAAACCCATCAGACTATCATCAGACTTCTCAACAGAAACCTTACAGGCCAGAAGAGAATGGCATGATATATTTAACGTAATGAAACAGAAGGGGCCTCGAACCAAGAATATTGTATCCAGCACGATTATCATTTAAATATGATGGAGGGATTAAACAATTTCCAGATAAACGAAAGTTAAGAGAGTTTGCCTCTCATAAACCACCACTACAGGATATCTTAAATGGACTGCTCTAGATGGAAGCACCTAAGGCTAAAAAGATGTCACCAGAGAAAATAAAATCATAGCAAAGAAAGCAGACCATCCAAATACTAACTAAAGGCAAAGAATAAAACACCTATTATAGAAAGAATGGAGGAGGAGGAATAAGAAGGGGAGAAAGAAAGAAACATCAGACTGTGTTTACAATAACTTAAC
>JAVSCE010003116.1:0-12439 GCA_032199065.1 Smutsia gigantea | reverse complement strand
GCCTTGAACCAAGAATACTCTACCCAGCAAGGTTATCATTTAAATTTGAAGGAGGGATTAAACAATTTTCAGAGAAGCAAAAGCTAAGAGAATTTACCTCCCACAAACCACCTCTACAGTGCATTTTGGAGGGACTCCAATAGTTGGAAGTATTCCTAAGGCTAAACAGATGTCACCCAAGGGATAGACAAAGAGTACAGAATATGATTCATAACATACAAAGAATGGAGGAGGAAGAAAAAGGAGGAAAAAAAAGAACCTTTAGGTTGTGTTTATAATAGCATATGAAGTGAGTTAAATAAGACTGCTAGATAGTAAGGAAATCACCCTTGAACCTTTAGTAACCACAAATCTAAAGCTTGCAATGGCAATAAGTACATATTCATCAATAATCACCCTAAATGCAAATGGTCTGAACGCACCAATCAAAAGACATAGAGTCACTGAATGGATAAAAAAACAAGACCCATCTATATGCTGCCTACAAGAGACTCACTTCAAACCCAAACAGATACACAGACTGAAAGTAAAGGGATGGAGAAAGATATTTCATGCAACTAATAGTGAGAAAAAAGCAGGAGTTGCAGTACTTGTATGAGAAAAGATAGACTTCAAAACAAAAAAAGTCATGAGACAAAGGAGGACATTACATAATGATAAAACGGTCAGTCCAACAAGAGGATATAACTATTATAACTTTGTATGCACCCAACACAGAATCACCTACATATGTGAAACAAATACTAACAGAATTAAAGGGGGAAATAGAATGCAATGCATTCATTTTAGGAGACTTCAACACACCACTCACTCCAAAAGACAGATCAACTAGACAGAAAATAAGGAAAGAGACAGAGGCACTGAACAACATATTAGACCAGATGGACCTAACGGATATCTACAGAACACTCCATCCAAAAGCAACAGGATACACACTCTTCTCAAGTGCACATGGAACATTTTCAGGAATAGATCATATACGAGGCCACAAAAAGAACCTCAGTAAATTAAAAAAGACTGAAATTGTACCAACCAGCTTCTCAGATCACAAAGGTATGAAACTAGAAATAAATTACATGAAGAAAATGAAAAAGCCCATGAACACATGGTGGCTTCACAACATGCTCCTAAATAATCAATGGATCAATGACCAAATAAAAACAGAGACCAAGGAATATATGGAGACAAATGACAACAATAATTCAACACCACAAAATCTGTGGGATGCAGCAAAGGCTGTACGAAGAGGGAAATATATTGCAATACAGGCCTCCTCAGGAAAGAACAACAATCCCAAATGAACAGCCTAAACTCACAATTAATGAAACTAGAAAAGGAAGGACAAATGAGGTCCAAAGTCAGTAGAAGGAGGCACATAATAAAGATTAAAGCAGAAATGAATGAAATTGAGAAGAATAAAACAATAGAAAGAATCAATGAAAGCAGGAGCTGGTTCTTTGAGAAAATAAACAAAATAGATAAACCCCTAGCCAAACTTATCAAGAAAAAAAGACAGTCTACACACATAAACAGAATCAGAAATGATAAAGGAAAAATCACTATCAACACTACAGAAATACAAAGAATTATGAGAGAATACTATGAAAAACTATATGCTAACAAACTGGATAACCTAGAAGAAATGGACAACTTTCTAGAAAAATACAACCTTCCAAGGTAGACCCAGGAATAAACAGAAATTGGAATACAACAATTACCAGCAAAGAAATTGAATTGGTAATCAAAAAACTACCTAAGAACAAAACTCTGGCCCAGATATTTTCACTACTGAATTTTATCAAACATTTAGTGAAGATCTAATACTCATCTACAAACAGCCGTAATCTATCTCTGAAGCACTCTGCCTGTCCCAGCTCCTCATCCTCCAGAGCACCACACAATGTAGGTTTCTGCTCGCAAAGTAGATCTACAGGGCTCATTGTTCAGCAGTCCCAGACTTCCACCCCCTCCCCACTCCGTTTCTCTTCCTCCTACCAGTGAGCTGGGTTGGGGAAAGGGCCTGAGTCCTGCCGGATCAAGGCTTTGGCACGTTACCCTGTTTCATGAGGTCTGCTCTGTTCGTGCAGTCTGTATGCAGTCTGGTGCAGCCTTCTTTCTTGTTGCTGTTTTAGGGTTAGTTGTATTAACTGTATTTTCACACTATCTGTGGTTTTGGGAGGAGTTCTCTGTCTCACCTCTTACACCACCATCTTGAATCGCAGTCTACATATTTCTTAATTGGGTTGTCTGAGTTGTAAGAGTTCTTGATATATTCTAGATACAGATCTCTTATCAGATAGATGATCTGCCAATATTTTATCTCATTCTGTGGGTTGTCTTCTTGCTTTCTTGATGATGTCCTTTGAAGCACAAAAGTTAATTCTATAGAAGTCCAACTTTATGTCTTTAACTTTGTCTGTACTATTGGTGTCATATCTTAAGAAACCACTGCCAAATCTAAGGTCACAAATATTCACCTCCAAGTCTTCTTGTAAGAATTTTATGGTTTTAGCTCTTATATTTAGGTCTTTGATCCATTTTGAGTTAATATTTGCATATGGTATGAAGTAGGAACCCTACTTCTTCTTTCCTATGAGGATATCCAGTTGTCCTGCACCATTTATTGAAGACTACTCTTTACCCCACTGATTTGATTTTGGTACCCTTGTTGAAAATGATTGACTGTAAATGCCAGGGTTGGTTTTTGAATACTCAGTTCTATCCTTATGCCAGAATCACACTGTCTTGATTACTGCAGCTTTCTAATAAACTTTGAAATCAGGAAGTGTGGGGCCTCCAACTTTGTCCATTTGCAAGGTTGTTTTGGTTAATTCAGGTTCTTTGAATTTCCATGTGAATTTTAGGAACAGCTTGTCAAAATAAACAAGCCAGGAAGGATTTTGATAGGGATTGTGTTGAATCTGTAGGTCAATTTGCAAAGTATTACCATATTAAAAATAATGTTTCAATCTATGAATATACAATGTTTTTCCAATAATTTAATTTTTAATTTCTTTTTAAGTGCTTTACAGTTTTTAGAGTATAAGCTCTGCCCTTTTGTTAAACTTATTCCTATTTTATTCATTTTGATGCAACTGAAAATGAAATTGTTCTCTT
The DNA here is from genome assembly GCA_032199065.1 of Smutsia gigantea. Taxonomy (NCBI): domain Eukaryota; kingdom Metazoa; phylum Chordata; class Mammalia; order Pholidota; family Manidae; genus Smutsia; species Smutsia gigantea. Next base: position 9,322 of record JAVSCE010003116.1, on the reverse strand, counting down.
AATTTCATTTTTGGATTATTACAACTGTATTAAAATTGATTTTTTTTAATCGATCTTGTATTCTGTAATCTTTCTGAACTCATTTATTAGTTACAATAGTTTATGGACTCCTCAGAATTTTCTATAGGCACAATCCTGTCATCTGTAAATACAGGTAAATTTACTTCTTTTCCAGTCTGGATGATATTGGATGACTTTCATTTTCTTGCTCAAATGCCCTGGTTTGAACCTTCAGTGAAGTGTTCAATAGAAGTCATGTGACTGGGCATCCTTGCCTTATGCCCAATGTTAGCAGGAAAGCACTCAGTCTTAAGTATGATGACAGCCATAAGTTTTTCATAAATGTCCTTTACCAGTTTGAGGAAGTTCTCTTCTATTCCTAGTTTGTTGGGTTGTTTGTTTTTTAAATCTTGAAAGGGTATTCAAGTTTGTCAAATGCTTTTTCTGTGTCTACTGAGATGATCATATGGGTTTTGTCCTTTAATCGTTCAGTGTGGTATACTGTATTGATTGATTTTCCTATGTTGAAAGGATTTTGTACCCCTGGGATAAATCCCACTTGGTCCATAGAGTATAATATAATCCTTTCTATAAGCTATTTGATTCACTTTGTTAATATTTGTTGAGGATTTCTGCATTTATATTCAAGTGGGATACTGGTTTGCAGTTTTTTTGTGAAGTCTTTGTCTAGTTTTGGTATCAGGGCAAGACTCGCTTTATAGAAGGAGTTAGAAAGTGTTACCTCCTCTTCTCTTTTTCAGAAGAGTCTGGAGGATTAATGTTAACTCTTATTCAACTGTTTGGTAGAACCTACCAAAGAAGCTATCTGGTTCTGGGATTTTCTTTGTAGGAAGTGTTTTTGTTACTAATTGTACTTGTTATAGGACCATTTCAGATTTTCTGTTTCTTCCTAAGTCAATGTTGGTAGTTTGTGTCTTTTTAGTAATTTGTCCATTTCACCTAGCTATCTGATTTTTGGGCATACAATTGTTCAAAATATTCCCTTATAATCCTTTTTACTTCTGTAATGCTGCCTGTATCATTCCTGATTTTAGTAATTTTAGTCTTCTCTCTCTTGTTTTTGATCAGTCTAGATAAAAGTCTGTCAATTTAATTGATCTTTTCAAAGAACTAACTTCTGGTTTATTGATGTTCTCTATTTTTTATTTTTTAATTTCATTAATTTCTGTTCTAATCTTTATTATTTCCTTCCCTTTACTTGCTTTAGGTTTAGTTTGCTCTTTTTTTCCCCAGTGTGTTAGGGTGAAAGGTAAGTTACTGAGTTGAGATCATTCTTCTTTTTTTAATACAGGCATTCACAGTTATAAATTTCCTTCTAAGTACTACTTTGGCTACATCCCATAAATTTTGGTATATTGTGTTTCATTCATTGCTCATGATTTTCTAATTTCCCTTGTGATTTCTTCTTTTGAGCCATTGGTTATTTAGGAGTACGTTGTTTAATTTTCAAATAATAGTAAATTTTAAATTTCTTTCTGTTATTGATTTCTAATTTCATTTATTGTGGTTGGAGAACATACTTAGTATGAGCTCAATCCTTTACATGTATCAAGAGTTGTTTCTGGCACAGCATATGTTCTATCCTAGAGAATGTTTCATGTTTTTCTATTTGAGAAAAATTATATTGTTGTTGGAGTGTTCTATAGATATGTTAGGTGTAGCTGGTATAGAATGTTGTTCAAATATTCTATATCATGATCTTTTGCCTAGTTGTTCAATCCATCATTGAGAGTGAGGTACTAATGTCTCTAACTATTATTGTTGATTTGTCTCTTTCAACATTAATTTCTGTCAGCTTTTGTTTCATGTATTTTGGGGCCCTGTGGGTACATGTATGTTTATAATTGCTATATTTATCTTCATGATGGATTGACCCTTTCATCATTATAAAATATCCCTCTTTATCTCTAGTAACTTTCTTTTTTTGGTTTTAAAGTCTATTCTGATATTAGTATAGACCTCTAGCTTTCTTATGGTTGCTGTTACATCATCTTCTTTCCAGCCTTTCACTTTCAACTACTTTGTATCTCTGACTCTAAAGTGTATCTCCTATAGACAGTATATAATTGGATCTTAGTTTTTAAATCTATTATAACATTATGTGCCTTTTGATTTGATACAGAGCAAATTTAATGATGTCATGGGAAGAGTAGGCTGTGTTGAAAAGTGAGTAAAGATATTGACAGTAAAAGAAAGGAGATGACGGATTGAGGAGGTAAGAAGATCCAGAAGAATATTTTTTTGAATGGAGGCAAGACATTTTTTTCCCCTTGAAAATGAAGAAATTAGGGGCACAGATCTACATGCATCTTTATTTCTGTTCAAGTTGTCAACAGTCATATATACACTCATTTTATTACCTTGAAGCCTGCATTTTTGCAGGCTTTTTTAGCTACCCCTTTCTCAGTCCTAGAATTAGCTGTACATTGAAAGGCCAGAAATCCAAGTTTTTAAATAATTGTGCACATGTTAAATGTTAACACCTGAGTGGCTATCTAAAAAAGTGAGCTAAATACACATGCTGTGGTCATTTCAATTATATATTTATTATGCATCCCAGAATAAAGGCTGTCACACAGGGAGATACAAAGTGTTGTGGGAGAATAGGGAAGGACAGAAAGAATCGTCGCATCTAACCTGGCTCCTTCTCCCTCCTGCAACTCCAAGTTAGTTACAAGAGAGATCTGAACTAGAGTGCTGCTTGTGCTCCAGCCATGTACTCCCCCTACTGTTGATTTAGACAAGTCATACTGTTACGGACATTGAGAACAAATGTCAAACTGAGACACTGTACAGTATTATTATAGAAGCAGCAAGAGCTTCATGTATAGGCAGACCTAGATTCAAATCCCAGCTCTTATTAGCTCTGTGACTTTGGGCAAATCACTTTAACTCTCAGCATCTCAGTTTTGATATTTTGAAAAACAGACAATCGTTCATTTACCTGTTTGGTAAACATTTTTTGAGTACCTACTCTATGTCAGGACCCAGTATCCTTTTTCCTTCTCATGTATATCTGTATGTGGACTGGCTAGAGAAGTAAGCAGGGCAGTCTTGAACTTGTAGAGACCCATCTTAAAATTCCTCCTGAGGGTCAGGAGAAGGAGTTTCCTGCTCTGGCCCTCCTGTAAGAGCCATCATGGTCCAGTGGGACGAGCAGGGGTTCTGAAGGCAGGCAAACATGAATTCAGTAGTCAGCCGTACCACTTCATAGACTTGAAATCTTAGGTAAATTCCTTTACCCGAGCCTCAGGAACACAGGATATCCTATACTGTAGGGTAGAAAATTAAAAGACATAGTATGCAAAATAACTAGCAAAAATCCTTGGTACAGAGTGTTAGGTACTTCAATGAATATTAGTTGCCCACCTTACCCCTTTTGTGAAAAGTTTCCTTTTGGAAATGCTTGTGTTTGCTCGTGGATTTTAAGACTTGAAAATCTTCTAGATCTTCCGTCATGCCTCTTCCCTCCTGCCTTTCCCTCTCCCTTACATGACTCTAGGTGATTAGCCCTATTGCTACTTGGCCAAGCACAAGCGGGACAAAAGAAAGCTCCTAGTTGGCATGGCCTTTTGTGGAAACACTGAGTCAGTCACTTAGGCTTTGAATATAGGTGATTTTTGTGTACTGGGTGTGTGTTTGTGTACTTACAATCTTTTATGAATTTTAAAGCAATTTTGTCCCTTTTGAAAATGTGTAAATCAGTGTCCCAACATTTTTGCATTTTTATTTCTCATTCATTTTCAGTCTATTATTTCTGCTTTGTGCTACTGGTTAGTAGTGAAAGTAAAAGCAACCTAAATGTCTACCAACAGGGCATTATCTGAAACAAATCTAAATGACCCAACAACTCATAATTCCTTAAATATATTAAGGTGTTAAAGGACAATACATAGCATATCATCTCATTTTTGTTAAAAAATAATGTATATGTGTGTCTATTTTAAAAGATATAGGAAAAAAGATATACCACTTAACAGTTACTATCTCTAATCAGAGGAATCATGATTATTTTTTATGTTTTCTCATATTCAGTATTTTCTGATTTTTCTAAAATGAGCACATATTGTTTTGGAAATGAAGAAAAACAGTAAGAGAAACCATAAAATGACCATATTATTGGACACTTAGGTAGATTCAATTAATCTATTGTTAGGCATTTCATCTATTCCAAGTAACTGCCACTCATCCTTCAGGCAGAGCCAGGACTAGAATTCAAATACCCAGACTTTCCAGTTACATGTAAAAATGTCCTAAACACTCTCTTTGGGCTCTACAAATTTAAGAGGCTGATGTTACTAGAGATTTGTCAGCCCAGTGGTGAGGTGCTAAAGGAAATAAGAAATAGGTATGGCATGCACACCAGGACTTGGATTTCAAATACACTGAAATATGAAACATGTCTTAGGTCAAAGATTTCACAGGAAAATGCTTCCATTTCAACACTTTTTTTGTTTGTTTAGAGATGCCACTAGGTTACTATGGAACCTGGACAAGACCCTTATAATCCTCATCTAATCCCAATCTGTTTCCATGTCTGTACAATAATAACAGCTACTGTTAAAGAACATCTCTTCTATTCTTATAGGTGAGAAACCTGAGGCTCTTCAAGGTTAAGTAATTTGCCCACAGTTATATAAGTGACAGTTAAGAGTGAAACCAGATCTATCTTATAAAGAGTAAGGGTAGGGGAATGGTGGACTCTGTATCCATGAGTTATTTTTTCCTTTTAACACTAAGGAGGCATGAGTAGAACTTTCTTTGTGTAATATGATACTGTACACTTTGTTAGAATTTAGTAGAAGGTACACTGAATTATGATTAACTCATGGCCTCATCTTAACAGCTAAGTAGATCAATCTAATCTTCTGAATTTTATTGCTTGTTTTATTATGGCCTATAATCAGTTGAAATTACAATGGGAAGTTCAGGAGTATTAAACAAAGGCAACATGTTACAGAGGAAAGAATATCTCCTTACTCTGAGGAGCTGGATGATCCCAGGCTAATGTTACTTAACTACTATGCACCTCAGTTTCTAAATCTGTAAAATGGGACTAGCATTATCTTGTCCCATAATTACCAAGGTATTACTAAGTTTAGAAATCCCAGCACTAGGAAAAAAGATTTCCCACAGGTATGAGAAAATTACCTGAGAAACATATAAAAGGAAAGCTCCCCGAAACACACAGGCCTCAGTGCTCCCAAGAACTCAGTTAAAGGTATAACCTCCAACCTGTCATCTAAGCCACAGGAAGCCTGGGATAAGTCCAGATTCCTTGTTCTCCCTCACTCCCCAAATCCAACATCAAGTCCTAAATTATTCATTCATATTCTACAAATACTGAATCCTACTGTATGCCAGACATCGTTCTCTGTAAAAATGTCTTAAATGGCCTCTTCTCTCCATCCTAAATACCACCCCTACTTTAGGTCTCTTGAATGAACTAAATAAGGGCCTCCTGACTTATCTTCTAACCTCCACTTCCATCTCTCCAATCCATCTCTTTACACATTTAGAGAGATTTTTCAAAATGCCAATCTACCCATCATGCCTAAAACACTCTAGCAGCCAAGGATAAAGTTCCAAACAAATATCCAAACAAGAATAAAGATTATTGCCAAGAATGAAAAGATGTTCTGCATCACTAATCATCAGGAAAATACAAATCAAAACCACAATGAGATCTCACCTCATACCAGCCAGAATGGCCACTATCCAAATGATAAGAAATAACAAGTGTTGGTGAGATGTGGAGAAAAGGGAACCCTCCTACATTGTTGGTGGGAATGTAAATTGGTGCAGCCACTGTGGAAAGCAGTATGGAGGTTCCTCAACAAACTAAAAACAGAAATACCGTATGACCCAGTAATTCCATTTCTGGGAACTTACCTGAAGAAAACAAAATCACTGATTCAAAAAGACATATGCACCCCTCTATTTACTGCTGCACTATTTACAAGAGCCAAGATATGGAAGAAACCTAGGCATCCATTAACAGATGAATGGATAAAGAAGAGGTGGTAAATATACACAGTGGAATATTAGCCATAGAAAAGGATGAAATCTTACCATTTGCCACAACATGAATGGACCCAGATGGTATTATGCTAAGTATTCCTGGCCTGGCATTGTACACTTTACCAACATGAAACGCACAGCTATTTGAGCACACTCCATGTGACTACTCTGTTCCCACATCACTGTTCAGGCTGTCCTCAGTGCTTGAACTGTCCTTCCCTTTGTTGCCCTTCACTTCATTTCTTTCTCCAAAAATCCCTCCTTGACCTTCCTTGCTCCAGGCTAGATTAGGAGTACTTTCTGGCTATTTCCATAACTAGCTTTTCTTATAGTTCCTATCATATTTCCATTTTTCTCAAATATGCATCCTGCAATTTGATATCTGATCTAGTATCAGTCCAGTTATGACTCCCTACATTGTAGTTCTTTGTCCTTATATATCCCAGACAGGGACTTCTCTGTGGGCTCTCATTGTCAGAACCTATTCTTTTCAGTTTCCTTCACTCCCTGATCATCCAGCCTGTAGCTGATGCCGTGAGTTTGGCCAAGATGGACTCACCAGCTAACCACTGCTGACTCACCTACCAGTACAAAAATAGGAGAGTGGACTTTAGATTCAGGTATAGGCTCTAATCCCAGCTGTGCCATTTCAAACTCTGAATTCAGGCAATTTATTACTTCTACTCACTGAGCTTCAGCTTCTTCTTATGTAAAATGGGTAATTACTTTGCAGAGTTGAGGTGATAATAATGCTAGTAATAAAAACAATCTTATTGTTTATTATGTGTCAGGTATTATGCTAAGCACTTTGCATTGATTTCATTTAATTCTCACAACGCTTTCAAGAGGTAGGTTCTACTATTATCTTTATTTTATAGATGAGGAAACCAATTGGAAAAGCTAATTCACTCACAAGATCATTGTGGTAAACCAGGCAACCCAATGCTCATTCCCAATCCCCTCTGCTTGGATGACCGAGCCTGAAAAAGCTTATACTCACTTTCCCAGCCTTCAAAGTACTTAGAAGTAGCCAGGTGGCCCAGTTCTGGCCAATGAGATATTTACAGACGTCTCCTAGGGGAATTTTGAGAAAGCCTTTGCTTTCCTAGTAAAAGGACAAACATTACTGGTATTTCCCTACATCCCCTTTTCCCTTCCTCAATCACAGACTGATGCCTGCAGCTGTAACAGCCATTTTAGATCAAGAGGGAAAGCCAAAAGTCAGGGGATACTGGTTTTGAAATCACTGCCCTAATAAATCAATGCCATCTGCCAGTCACCTAAAATTTCTTTTTATGGGAGAAAAATATACTTCCTATTCATTTAAGATACGATCAGTCAAGTCTTCCAGTAGTATCTTCAACCACTTAAAAGTGATACACAGTAATCAAATGATGGAGCTAAGATTCAAAACTAGGCAGTCTTAACCACTAAGCTGTATGAGAAACATCCTGCATTGGACTTGGAGAAGATAGAGATACTCAAATGCTGAATGATTATAATACCACTCACTCAGCCTTCCTCCTCAAGGCTGGAAGCTACTCTGGAAACTCAGGATTGTCATTAACCTAAATCACAACATAGCTGTGAAGTTAGGAAGAGGCCACCCCTTCTTGACACTGTGCCCAGCCCTCTGACCTGTATTTCTGAATACAGTTCTCCCAACTCAGAGTCTACCCTAAGGCAGGAATAGGGAAGGAAGGTCTGGAGTTAGGTCTTGGCTGTTCACCCCTACCTGTCTCCTGGTACCACAAGGATTCCAGGCCTCCTGCTATGCAGGTATGCAAGGAACTCAGCATAAGCTTACAATCATGACAGCACTTGTGGTGACAGGGAAGGCCTGTCTCACCTGAGGGTTTCAGCCCCGGGCAAGTTCACTCTGGATTCCATGAGACTGAAAAATGACAACGAAACATTTTTGGGGTAAAAGGTCTTACACAAAGCTTTATCCTCGTGAGAGCAGGTTGAGAGCTAGATTCCCCTCTGCCTCAGGGCAAGTTTGCATGGGGCAAGGAGGGCTCTGCCTCAGGCCTTTCCACCACCTTGCAGCCCAGAGCACTGGGCAGAGCTCTTTATATAGTCATGATAGCCCATTGCCAACATATGTGCAAGCCTGCACCTGCGAGCACTGCAAGTACATAGTGAGCAAGTGGACCAGGGCCAGGTGAGGATCCTGCCATGGAACTTCCAGTTTTCCTGCAAGTCCCAAACTTCTCCCTAGCAGAGAAAAAGCCTGAAACCTTTGGTGGTAACAAGAAGTGTGGTTTTGCCGCTTAAATAAGACCAAGGACTATTGATTTTTCTGCCTCTTCTCTTGCTGAGAGTAGTAATGGCAAAAATCTGATTTAGACACTTAAATTCAAGTACCTTCCCCACAAGCTGAGCAATTTTCAAGTAATCACACTTTTGACCTCATCCAACATGAGTCCTTTTAAAGCCAATTTTTGGGGCCAATTATTTAGTTTTCCTAAGATGTGCAAGGAAGATAGGATTGTTGGCTGTCTTCCTGGAAACTGACACTCCCCTTCCCATGTCCCACGTTTAGAGCTGACTGCTCGTAGACCTCCCGTCTGTCTGAGAAGGGGCCAAGCCACCTCTTAAAGCTGACGTGTGTCGTAACTGATACATGGTCTCTATTTCTAAAGCCCTTTGGAAATCAAAGGGTACTTCCCAGAGAAATGATAACATTCACAATGGCAAGAGTCCTAGACAAGCTCACAAGATTGGGAGAGAAGAGAAAGACTATTTATTGAATGTTTACTAAATGGGAGATATGAGCATTAGAATAATCTAGGGACCTTGTGAAAACAAATTGCTGGGAACCATCTCCTCAGTTTCTTATTCAGTAAGCTTGGGGTAGGGCCCAAGGATTTGCACTTCTAACGAATTCCTAGGCCCTGGGACTACTTGCAGAAGCCACTGATACAAGGTATAAATCAGTCACAGAGACTTTGGAAACACACAATTGGCTACCTTCAGATGTTGGAAAAGTCTCTCCAACCCTAAGACAATCAGGATACTGATCTTGCTTATAGTCTTTTTTTAAAACAAAAATAAAACAGAACAACCTTCCCTGACCTACTCACCTCCCATAAAACCCCCTAAAAGCCAATAGTGACAGGTTTCTACAGGTTTTTCTTTAACTAAGGACCAGATTCCAAATGCTTCAGGACACTGGGTAATGCCTGTGAGTTTTCAGAAGAGGAATTCTCCTGGGAGCTCCAGGAAATGCACTCTGGAAGGACAAATCTGCAGCGGAGGCCCACCAATCCCCCACAGT
>JAVSCE010003115.1:0-332036 GCA_032199065.1 Smutsia gigantea | reverse complement strand
TCAGTGAAATAAGCCAGGCAGAGAAAGACAAGTATCAAATGATTTCACTCATCTGTGGAGTATAAGAACAAAGAAAAAACTGAAGGAACAAAACAGCAGCAGACTCACAGAACCCAAGAATGGACTAACAGTTACCAAAAGGAAAGGGATTGGGGAGGATGGGTGGGAAGGGAGGGATAAGGAGGAAAAGGGCTCATTACGATTAGCACACATAATTTAGTGGGCGGGGGATACGGAGAAGGCAGTATAACACAGGGAAGACAAGCAGTGATTCTATAGCATCTTACTACACTGATCGACAGTGACTGTAAAGGGGTATGTGGTGGGGACTTGATAATAGGGTGAGTCTAGTAACCATAATGTTGTTCATGTAATTGTACATCAATGATAGCAAAATTAAAAATTAAAAAAATATGCAAAATCCAATGTCTCAGTTTACCTACTGCTTTAGAATCTATAGCAGGGTTTCTCAATTTTGGCTCTGTGTATATTTGGGGCTAGAAAATTCCTTGCTGGGTGGGCTGTCCTGTGTTTTATAAGATATTTAACAGATCCCTGGCCTCCACCCATTAGATGCCAAAAGCATCCACATACACATATACACACAGTTGTGACAATAAAAAATGTCTCCACCAAATATCTACTGCCAAAGGTTCTCTATAGGGTAAAATCACCACTGCTGAGAACCACTGATCTAGAGGGATGGACCTGGGAATCTGTGTTTCTCCATATTTGATGAAGTATGCAATGGCATGAGCTAGGTCATTAGCAGGGCTACAGTCTGAGCACCCAGGGGTACTACTTCCTCTAGTCTTTTGCCAATTTCTGTCTAATAAATTGATGTGTGGGAGGAGGGAGCAGATGGAGTAGAGCATGTGTGAGAGTTGGGTGGGGGTCTCTCCTCATTTCCTTGTGTATGTTTTATCTCTCTGTATAAGCCCTTGATGTTACCCAGTGCCAGCTGCATGGCTGGCATATAAGTGATCCACTGACTGTGTGGACAAGAAGAAAGCAAGACATTATCATCCTGTGCACTGAGAAGAATGAATTCATAAATTTTACAAATTATGTACACAAAACTTTGAGGCACTAAGGGTTCATAAGTGAATAGATTTAAGAGAGAATTCAATGAATATGGAATGTAGAGAGTCATTCATACTAGGTGGCAAATAAAATCATGAAAATAGTTGTATAGTTGATCTTTTTCCAATTGTCACAAATGTCCAAAACACTTTCTAATATATTTATTGAAAAAAATATCCACATATAAGTGGACCCATACAGTTCAAACCCATATTGTTCAAGGGTCAACTGTACTATAAGAAGAGATCAAGAGATAAAGATTAAAGTTCAAGGTATTGCTACATCTAAAAACATAAGAAAAGCATGTTTTAAAAAGCAGAGAATTGGAGACAGGAAGAGAATTAGAACTTAAGGGAAGAGAGAACTTTAAGAGACAAGTGGTCACAGTGTCAAATGCTGCACAGAGGTTAAGAAAATATTTCAGAAAGCTCTACTACCTCCTTCTCCCATAAAGTACTGTGGAAATGTTTCATGTATTTGCTGATCTACTTCAAGACCAAAAGAGAAATAAAGGCCATGAGCTCCATGCAAATAAATGTATTAGTTAAAATAATCATGTGTTGAGTTTTTAAAACAAAGAAGAAAGGCAATACTTGCTCCTAATGATAAAGAGCTAGTCTGACTTTCCTCTGCCTTTATACCAGGCATGGTAGAGATAAACAGAATTATAGCAGCAGCCAGAAGGAGCAAAGAGAATGATTACTATTTCTTTTATGAAATGGTTTTTATTCTACTGGTGTCCCTTTAAAAATAAAAATCAAGGGATAAATGTCCATTTAAATTGATCTTCTGTTGGAATATGCTATTGGTCTAACATATGAATTAGTGTTTCTTAGATTTAACTATTCCTCTGGGATAAGACTGAGAAACAACAATAATATTTTATGGAGAGTGTTAAATAGCTCGCCTTTACAGCAGTTCTTTTCTCTGGTTTGCTTCTTCTTTTTTTTTTTTTTTTTTTTTTGGTAAGATGGATGATGGAGACTGCTATAATCAGAAAGATCCTAATACTAATTTGGGGCTATGATAAAGCAAATGTCTTTAGTCAAACGCTGTTATTGGAATTTAAGGTCTACACAACAATTTTAAAGTTCCTTCAACTCACTGCCCTAAGTCTTCCCTTTATTAGCCATAAGCTTTAGAAACTCACTTCGGCTCTTTAAGCCATTATCCTTCCCTGAGAAATGGGAATGTTAATATCCACCCTGTTTCTCCTAGAGTGCCAGGAGGGTCAAATGAGATGGTAAAGTGGAAAGTGTTTGGTTAACCATGAAATGTCACATGACTGTCATTATTATGAATTCTTTCTAGATCCTAAGTGTCAAAGAGGCAGCGAGTAGACCAATGTTGATCCGACAGAACTACTGTACTTAGCATAGAGGCTGACATGAAAAAGGAAATCAATAAATATTTGCTCAATTTAATTACTCCTTGAGAAACATAATCATGGAAATGGCTGGGTATATAAGCATCAATAAACTTATATACTGAACCACCAAATAGAAAACTATTATGAAAACAAAGGCAGGCTTAGGTCTCTCAATACTCACCCATCCCTGTGAGTGTTTACCAGCCTACATCTGTCCTGTATGTTAAAAGCTTTCCAAGGAAAGAGACGGGAAAATGCAAAATGCATTTCATGTCTGACTGCCTATTAGCCATATCCCAAACTACAGATTGTTCATTAGTAATCCTGGAAAATAGAGCAAGAAGGACTGATAGCATGCACAGAACAGGCTTCATAAAAATTCACTGAAAGGCAGGGAATGAAGGACAGAAAATAGATTACATGTGAAAACAGGAAGGCAATACCAAATAATGCAGAAGCAAAGAATTACAAAATAAAATGTTGCATGGAAATGTCTAGTTTCACTGGAGTTCACGGATACATTTTATTAAGCTACCAGAAACATGTCCAAATAAGTGTAAACCTCAAAATAAAAGCAATATTCTATAGTATTAATTATTTCACTAGGGCTTTTAACATAGTAGCATTTACAAATGGGGGCCAGGGGTGGATAGCCAGCCGTGAAAGGGAGAGGGGCAGCTTAGATAGTAAAGAGAAAATGCAAAACACATCTACACAATGGAAGACCTGCATCCCCTCCTCCCTCCCAAACTTCTTCAAACAAATCTTAGTGATACCATTTTTTGTGGCTTACAATCTATTATCTGATAATAGTTTTTATTTGACCCTCAATCACCCCACATATTAGCATTTTAAATGAATAAGAACAAATGGTGACAGAAGAGGCAGTTGAATGGTGTGGGGAGAGGGCACAGCTAAAGATCTGGTCAGTAGATTGCCTCCTTTCCAGCATAAACCTTAGCTGGGCCTTGTCAGCCAGAGTTCTCTTGAAGAGATACCAAAGACATCCTAGGGTAGCAGTCACTCCCTCCACAACAAGGACCCAGGGGTCAAGGAGGCCCCATGCTGGGCATGGTCAGTCAAGTCGCTAAGGCCAAGTCTGAAAATATGCCAAGACGAGCAACAGGCAACAGAAGAGTTTTAATTTAAAAAATTAAAATAACAAATAAATAATATTTATTATTATTATATAAATAAATAAAATAATAAATAAATAATAATAACCAGGGCACACATGTGAGGTGCCCAGATATGTTCATTTCAGAGGCCCTTCTAAAGACCGGAAGACCTGCCCCCCAGGGCATCACTCCGTGTGTGTGATGACAGCCAGTCCTATTCACAGCTTGGCATTTTACCCAAAACATCTTCTGGAGAGATGGCATTTGAAACAACACTTGGAGAGCTGTCCTCAGGGTTGATGAAGCTGCCAGCTCCCTGGGCCGGTGGTAGCCAGGTGTTCCCGTTCTCCCGCCGGAAAGGAAAGGCCTGGAGCACCGCTGCCTGCAGCAACTCTCAGCTGAGAAAGAGGGGACAGCGGGCTGTAGGAAAGGTTGCCTTCACTTTAAGGCCCAAAGAGGACTGCTTATGTCCTTTTCTAGACAGCTAGGGGGACTGAATTGAGAAGCTTTGGGGATCACATCCATGCTGCTTTCATTAAGCCCAAAGCAATTGATCACTCTCAGAAAACAGGTGGAAAAGAAAAACAAAGGTAAATTAACCACCACAATGGTATAACACGCACCATTCATTTCTATCCTCAGTCTTACAAACCATACAGATGAAATAGAGGAGCTATTTTTTCTAACAGCACTCTGGATTATAAATAATATAAGAAAAGATTGTGATTTATTGCTCCCCCAATTTCACATGGATTTTATTTTTGGGGAAAGGGTGTGTGGGGGAAATAGAATAGTGAGGTGAAGTGTTGATTTGTGGGAGCTGTATGAATGCTTCATTAATAGTATAATGTTATTAGAACATGCAGCAGAGACCATTTCAATATTAAATATGCATTTTAAATTAGGTTTGGGGTGAGGTAGGGGAGGCAATGGTACACCTAGTAAACTCACAAGTCAGAGATTACAAAACATGGTATAAAAATGTCTGTCTCATACATACAGTATTAATATCGGCCCTGGACTTCATGGAACAGATGCTTGCTCTAGTCAATGAGAGATTCAGAAACCTCTAGTTTTCTACTCTTGGTTTCACAGCGAGCATTTTTGGTAACAAAAGTACACATATATAATATATATTCTCTCCACATACATAATACATATTCTTTTTCTCACAGATTTATCTCTCTTTTATTGTTTTATTGCATTTTGAATTATATTTCAATCCCAGGAAAATTACTCCTTATTTTTTTCTCACAAACTTCCTTTTTCTTCTCTCTTTGTTATTCATAAGCCTCCCACTGAAGCTTGCTTCAAGAATTGAATTTTGTAATGAGAAGTGTTGCAATACTGCCTTTCTTCTCATAATATGAGAGTACTAAGAAAAAAACAAAACAATATTTTTTATCCACTTCTGAGATTGGGTGGGGTATGGGGGGAGAGACAAGGGAGAGGGACAAAGGAGAGCATTCCTGGGCCCGCATTCTTATCCACTAATTCTGTTATCCTGTCCTGAGCTGCACATCAAACACAGCTAGGCCAAGCTAGACAAGCAACCTCTAAGGAAAATGTGGATTCTTCTGGAAATGTGTACTAATGATTCACTGTCTGACACTTTGGACTCTTCTCACAGAATTGGGTTTAAATCATTGCCCAGGTGTGGAGCTGCAGGGCAACATACCGTCCTTCAGAAAGGCAGTGCAATGATGATGCCAAGTAAGTGGCAGCTTAAAGAAGTTTTAGTAAAAAGCTCAAAAGGCTGAAAGTGTTGCCCTTAACCAGATACCATGCCAAGATGAAAAAAAGAAAAAAGAAAGCTCCTATATGCTTCAAAGTACCCAGGCAAAGTGCTAATCCATCCTTTCACAAAATCCCTGGACTTGCCCCACTACGAAGATAAGATGGGCTATTATTGAATCAGTGTTTAAAAACTATGGCCAGTTTTCTTCTTTATGAATATGAGTGAGGGGCTGTGTGGCAGGAAAGAAGAGGGGGAATAAAGAGGATAGAAATGTGCTGACTGTAATCAGGGTTCATTTCTTTAGCATTAATTTTTCCCACCAATACTTCTTAAGCAGTTGAACTAGCATGCCCTCCAACGAGAAGAGCCAAGAAACTGCTTCTGGGATTGATAATTTAAAAATAATTAGAAATTTATGGGGGGCTATGCTGAAGACTAAAAGAATCTAATTCTGAATTTTAAAAATCTTACAATCTATCTTCTATAACCATGTTAATTGAATTCAAAATGTACTTACTGATTTTGATCAATGTACTTGATGTAATGAGTAGCACAAAGATAATAAAGTCAGATTCCCTTCCTTCTGAAACTTGCCAACATGGGTATAATTCAAGTGGTATCTGGTAAATAAATGTCTTAAGTGAAGTCCCATAAAGTATTAGGTAATTCCAAGGAATGAGACATTACATCAAATCAGTAAATCAAAAGTTTTCGCAGGGCAAACAGTAACTGACATAGATTTTGCAAATGAATAAAAGTTCTATAAGTTCAGAGGAGCAATGCAGGCAGTATCTCTGGCACTATGCTTAGAGCAGAATAAATGCTCACAAAATGCATGCCAAATGAATTAATCCACTTCAGACAAAACTATGAGCTGGTAAAAAAAGACTTCCAGCTATAAAAAGCATAAAGTCTGAGGAGCTAACGAAAAACATGGTGACTGTAGTTGGCAACACTGTATTGTATGATTGTAATTTGCTAAGAGTAGAAATTCAATGTTCTCAAAAACAAAACAAAAACCTAGGTGACATGGATAAAATCCTTGGAAGACAAAAATTGCCAGAACTGAGAGAGAAAATTTGAATAACCCTATATCGAAGAAATCACTGTGATTTAAAACCTTCCAACAAAGAAAATTTCTGTCTCAAACAATTTCACTGGTGAATTCAATGCAAAATTTAAGGAAATAATTAAAATCAACTCTATGGCAAGTCTTTCGAAAAAGGGAGAAGGGAGCAATGAGGGCAGCACTGGTGGCAGGTGTGAGTGATTCACAAGGCAACACAATACTGGGGAAAATAAGGCACTAGAAATGGTTAAATAGATTGGTTGATTGTGAAGTCTGGAGAACAAGTTGACTCTAAGACTAGGAAGGGAGAGAGGGTGCAGAGGTCATAGTGAGGATGGAGGAAGTGATGGGGTGTGAGGTGAATTCACGGTGGTCAGAAAGAGTAATTTCAAATTTTCAGACCCTGAAACAGTTCTCAGTGATAATATAGTCCAAACCGTGATTATAATGTGATGTATATGAATGTCAGGGTGATTGTGAAGTTATCTAAAATCATGTTAGAACTAAGTGAAAGGAAAATTGGGGGGTGGGGGTGGGAAGTGCTGAAGTTTCTATGGAATAGAGAAGGCTGTTCTCAAGTTTGTCTAAAGACGACAACAAAGACGGCAAGAGCATTCTGTTTGTAGGATGTCTATCATTTGCTGAGTAATTACTGTATGCTAACCATTATTTTTGTCTCATACTTCATTATGACATTTTATCCTCACTCTGGAGTTTTAAGTAGGCATTCAAAACTTCAGTGCATAAGTGTTCACACTGAGATGCTAAGATTAAAATATTATCCAAGATCTCGCAGCCATACAGTGATGGAGGCAGCACAAAAACATAGATGTCTATGCCCTAAAAGCCAATATTCTTTCTATTAAACCATCAGTCTCATAGCACAACAAAATGTGAAAACAGAATGATTAGAGGAGTATGGGTATATTTATTGAGTTCTTATTACATACTATAGGCAGCATTCATTATTTATATACATCATTTAATTTAACATTCAAAGAACCCAAAGAAGTCAATATCAGGGGTTTTCCATTTTAGGGGAGAAATGCATTTATATTTAAAGAAGTTTTTCATATTTTCAAGGTCAAAAGTTAGTGAGCTAGGATTCATAAGGTCTATCTGATCCAAAAGCCACTATGTTACACTCCTTTGATTTTGCCTGAGTTTCAATAAACAATGTGTTATTGACCAACAGTGATAACCTACTTGTCTGGAGATAGAAGCAGAAATTAAGAATAATGCTGATCCTTTTGAAATGATGTCATTATGAGAATTCAGCAATTAATTAAGGCAAAAATAGAAGGTGGAATCGAAGAAAAAGGGAGGTGAGAGAAACAAGGGAATAAGTTGAATGCAGAAATACCATCTCAGAGTTGTGTAATGGACAGAGAAATATGGCATTGGAGGGCTGTTTGGAAAGCCTTATATGGAAATTCAGTCAGAAGCTAAATACCTCCTTAAGAGTTTAAGACTCAAGAGAGAAAAATGTCATACAAGATTGCCACATGACCTGAACAACTTGAAACATTTGGGAATATGTCACCATTCCTAGGGTATGGCCCTCCTATTGAAAGTCAAGATGTGTTCTGATATCCACCCAAATCATTTTTGCCATTTTCTTCTATCACAAGTGTCAGAGCATGTATTAACAGAGATTGGAGCAAGTAATTAAGAAGCAGTTGGGACTTCCGGGAAGATGGCGGCATGAGCACGGCGGCAGAAATCTCCTCCCAAAACTATATATATCTATGAAAATACAGCAAATACAACCATTCCTAAAAGAGAGACCAGAATACACAGGAAAGCGAACACAGTGTGCAGCTACAACTGAGAGGACACGGCACCCCGCAAGGCGGGTAAGATACAGAGCTGCGACCCAGCGGGACCCGAGCATTCACCCACCCCAGCGCACTGGCAGGAGGAGAGGATTCAGAGCCAAGAGGGAGTGGAAGTACACCCCGCGAAATAACCAGCCCCGGTGATCTGCATGTGGAGCGCTGACACACATCCTGCGGTGTAGCGGAGATTGAAGAGACAGAGGGTGCAGGATCTGAGTGGGCAACGCGCCAGGGTGCTTGCAGCCGGCTCCCGGGAAGGAAAAAAAAAAGCGTGCACTTTCTTCAGCAGTCTTAAAGAGACAGGAGCCCAGTGGAGGAGCTGGATCACCCCGGCACACTCAGCCCGGCAGGCTGGGAGTCCTGGGGAGTTTTGGACCCCTTAGCTGGTGACTGGGGAAGGGTGGCCACACATCGACTTCTGAAAGAGATCAACAGCTTCCCATTCGTTCCCACCCTGGCCAGAGCTATAAAGGGCCCTGCAGAGCAGGGCGGCCATGGGTGCGGAATAGTGGGGCAACAGTGCCACCTACAGCATCCCCACAGAATCTACTCCCTGTGGGCGTTTTTGTTTTGTTTTGTTTTGCTTTGTTTTGTTTTTGTTTTTTCTTCTCTTTATTTTTTCTTTTCTTTTCTTTCTTTTTTTCTTTCTTTCTCTCTTTTTTTTTCTCTTTTTCTTTTTAAAGTCTTAAAGAGCCCAGCTGACATACGTGGCAACTACCAGCGCCCACTTCTATAGCCATGAAAAGACAGAGGAATATGGTTCAGACCCAAATCAACCAGACAACCCCAGAGAGGGAGCCTGAAGGGATGGAAATGCACAGTCTTCCTGAAAAAGAATTGAGAACAAAAGTCATAACCATGCTGATGGATCTACAGAGAAATGTGCAAGAGCTGAGGGAGGAAATGAGGGAAGTGAGGAAAGACAATGCAGAAATCAGACAAGCGATCAATGGGCTTAACGGCAGACTGGGTGAGATGCAAGAGACTGTTAATGGAATAGAAATCAGAGAACAGGAATACAGAGAAGCTGAGGCAGAGAGAGGTAAAAGGATTTCTAGGAATGAAAGAATATTAAGAGAAGAGTGTGACCAATCCAAATGGAACAATATTCGCATTATAGGAGTACAAGAGGAAGAAGAGAGAGAAAAAGGGATTGAAAGCATCTTTGAAGAAATAATTGCTGAAAACTTTCCCACGCTGGGGAAGGAAATAGTCTTGCAGTCCATGGAAGCCCACAGATCTCCCAACACAAGGGACCCAAGGAAGACAACACCAAGACACATATTAATTAAAATGGCAAAGATAAAAAATAAAGACAGAGTATTAAAGGCAGCTAGAGAGAGAAAAAAGATCCCCTACAAAGGAAAACCCATCAGACTATCATCAGACTTCTCAACAGAAACCTTACAGGCCAGAAGACAATGGCATGATATATTTAATGTAATGAAACAGAAAGGCTTCGAAACAAGAATATTTTTTCCAGCACGATTATCATTTAAATATGACGGAGGGATTAAACAATTTCCAGACAAACGAAAGTTGAGAGAGGTTGCCTCTCATAAACCACCACTACAGGATATCTTAAATGGACTGCTCTAGATGGAAGCACCCCTAAGGCTAAAAAGATGTCACGAGAGAAAATAAAATCATAGCAAAGAAAGCAGACCATCCAAATACTAACTAAAGGCAAAGAATAAAACACCTAGTATATGAAGAATGGAGGAGGAAGGGTAAGAAGGGAGAGAAATAAAGAAACATCAGACAGTGTTTACAATAACTTAACAAGAAAGTTAAGTTAGATTGTTAGATAGTAAAGAAGCAACCCTTGAACGTTTGGTAACCACAAATCTAAAGGCAGCAATGGCAATAAGTACATACCTATCGATAATCACCCTAAATGTAAATGGACTGAATGCACCAATCAAAAGGCACAGAGTAACAGAATGGATAAAAAAGCAAGACCCATTTATATGCTGCTTACAAGAGATTCACCTCAAACGCAAAGATATACACAGACTAAAAGTGAAGGGATGGAAAAAGATATTTTATGCAAACAACAAAGAGAAAAGAGCAGGTGTTGCAGTACTTGTATCAGACAAAATAGACTTCAAAATGAAGAAAGTAGCAAGAGATAAAGAAGGACATTACATAATGATAAAGGGGTCAGTCCAACAAGAAGATATAACCATTATAAATATATATGCACCCAACACAGGAGTGCCACCATATGTGAAACAAATACTAACAGAATTAAAGAAGGAAATAGACAGCAATGCATTCATTTTAGGAGACTTCAACAAACCACTCACTCCAAAGGACAGATCTACTAGATAGAAAATAAGTAAAGACACAGAGGCACTGAACAACACACTAGAACAAATGGACCTAACAGACATCTACAGAACTCTACACCCAAAAGCAACAGGATACACTTTCTTCTCAAGTGCACATGGAACATTTTCCAAAATAGACCACATACTAGGCCACAAAAAGAACCTCAGTAAATTCAAAAAGATTGAAATCCTACCAACCAATTTCTCAGGTCACAAAGGTATAAAACTAGAAATAAATTTTAGAAAGAAACCAAAAAGGCCCACAAATACATGGAGACTTAACAACATTCTCCTAATTAATCACTGGGTTAATGACCAAATCAAAACAGAAATCAAAGAATATATGGAGACTAATGACAACAACAACACAAAGCACAACTTCTGTGGGATGCAGCAAAGGCACTTCTAAGACGAAAGTATACTGCAATCCAGGCCTATTTAAAGAAGGAAGAACATTCCCAAATGAATTGTCTAAAGACACAATTACTGAAATTGAAAAAAGAAGAACAAATGAGGCTCAAAGTCACCAGAAGGAGGGACATAATAAAGATCAGAGTAGAAATAAATAAAATTGAGAAGAATAAAACAATAGAAAAAAATCAATGAAACCAAGGGCTGGTTCTTTGAAAAAATAAACAAAATTGATAAAACCTTAGCCAGACTCATTAAGAGCAAAAGAGAATCTACACACATAAACAGAATTAGAAATGAGAAAGGAAAAATCACGACGGACCCCACAGAAATACAAAGAATTATAAGAGAATATTATGAGAATCTATATGCTAACAAGCTGGAAAACACAGAAGAAATGGACAACTTCTCAAAAAAATACAACCTTCCAAGACTGACCAAGCAAGAAACAGAAAAACTAAACACACGAATCACCAGCAATGAAATTGAATCAGTAATCAAAAAATTACCTAAGAACAAAACCCCTGGACCAGACGGATTCACCTCTGAATTCTACCAGACATATAGAGAAAAATAACACCCATTCATCTTAAAGTTTTCCAAAAAATAGAAGAGGAGGGAATACTTCCAAACTCATTCTATGAAGCCAGCATCACTCTAATACCAAAACTGGGCAAAGACCTTACCAAAAAAGAAAATTACAGACCAATATCTCTGATGAACGTAGATGCAAAATTACTCAACAAAATATGAGCAAACCGAATTCAAAAATACATCAAGAGGATCATACACCATGATCAAGTGGGATTCATCCCAGTGATGCAAGGATGGTACAACATTCGAAAATCCATCAACATCATCCACCACATCAACAAAAAGAAGAAAAAAACCACATGATCATCTCCATAGATGCTGAAAAAGCATTTGACAAAATTCAGCATCCATTCATGATTAAAACTCTCAACAAAATGGGTATAGAGGGCAAGTACCTCAACATCATAAAGGCTATATATGACAAACCCACAGCTAACATCATACTTAACGGCGAGATGCTGAAAGCTTTTCATCTAAGATCGGGAACAAGACAGGGATGCCCACTCTCTCCACTGTTATTCAACATAGTACTGGAGGTCCTAGCCACAGCAATCAGACAAAACAAAGACATACAAGGCATCCAGATTGGTAAAGAAGAAGTCAAATTGTCACTATTTGCAGATGACATGATACTGTACATAAAAAACCCTAAAGACTCCACTCCAAAACTACTAGAACTAATATCTGAATTCAGCAAAGTTGCAGGATACAAAATTAACACACAGAAATCTGTTGCTTTCCTATACACTAATGATGAACTAACAGAAAGAGAAATCAGAAAAACAATTCCATTCACAATTGCATCAAAAAGAATAAAATACCTAGGAATAAACCTAACGAAGGAAGTGAAAGACCTGTACTCTGAAAACTACAAGACACTCCTTAGAGAAATTAAAGAGGACACTAACAAATGGAAATGCATCCCATGCTCTTGGCTAGGAAGAATAAATATTGTCAAAATGGCTATACTACCTAAAGCAATCTACACATTCAACGCAATCCCTATCAAACTACCAAAAGCTTTCTTCAATGAACTCGAACAAATAATTCTAAAATTCATATGGAACCACAAAAGAGCCCAAATAGCGAAAGCAATACTGAGAGGGAGGAATAAAACAGGGGGAATTACATTCCCTGACTTCAAGCTCTACTACAAAGCCACAGTAATCAAGACAATTTGGTATTGGCACAAAAACAAGACCCATGGACCAGTGGAACAGAATAGAAAATCCAAACATTAACCCAAACATATACAGTCAATTAATATTTGATACAGGAGTTTTGGATATACAATTGGGAGATGACAGCCTCTTCAGTAGCTGGTGTTGGAAAAACTGGACAGCTACATATAAGAGAATGAAACTGGACTACTGTCTAGCCTCATACACAAAGGTAAATTCAAGGTGGATCAAAGACCTGAATGTAAATCATGAAACCATAAAACTCTTAGAAAAAAATATAGGCAAAAATCTCTTTGACATAAACATGAGCGACTTCTTCATGAACATATATCCCCGAGCAAGGGAAACAAAAGCAAAAATGAACAAGTGGGACCATATCAAGCTGAAAGCTTCCGTACAGCAAAGAACACCATCAGTAGAACAAAAAGACATCCTAAAGTATGGGAGAATATGTTCATAAATGACGTATCTGATAAGGGGTTGACATCCAAGATATATAAAGAACTCACGCACCTTAACAAACAAAAAGCAAATGATCCAATTAAGAAATGGGCAGAGGACATGAATAGACACTTCTCTAAAGAAGAAATTCAGATGGCCAACAGGCACATGAAAAGATGCTCCACATCGCTAATCATCAGAGAAATGCAGATTAAAACCACAATGAGATATCACCTCACACCAGTGAGGATGGCCAACATCCAAAACACAAACAACAACAAATGTTGGCGAGGATGTGGAGAAAAGGGAACCCTCCTACACTGCTGGTGGGAATGCAAATTAGTTCAACCATTGTGGAAAGCAGTATGGAGGTTCCTCAAAAAACTCAAAATAGAAATACCATTTGACCCAGGAATTCCACTCCTAGGAATTTACCCTAAGACTGCAGCAGCCCAGTTTGAAAAAGTCATATGCACCCGTATGTTTATTGCAGCACTATTTCAATAGCCAAGGAATGGAAGCAACCTAAGTGTCCATCAGTAGATGAATGGATAAAGAAGAAGTGGTACATCTACACAATGGAATATTATTCAGCCATAAGAAGAAAACAAATCCTACCATTTGCAACAACATGGATGGAGCTAGAGGGTATTATGCTCAGTGAAATAAGCCAAGCCGAAAAAGACAAGTATCAAACGATTTCACTCATATGTGGAGTATAAGAAGAAAGAAAAAAACTGAAGGAACAAAACAGCAGCAGACTCACAGAACCCAAGAACGGACTAATAGTTACCAAAGGGAAAGGGACTGGTGAAGATGGGTGGGAAGGGAGGGATAAGAGGGAGAAAGGGGCATTACGATAAGCAGATGTAATGTTGGGGGGGCACAGGGAGGGCTGTACAACTCAGAGAAGACAAGTAGTGATTCTATAGCATCTCACTACGCTGAGGGACAGTGACTGTAATGGGTTTGGTGGGGGGATCTAATGAAGGGGGTCGTTTACTAACCATAATATTGCACATGTAATTGTAGAATAATGATACCAAAATAAATTATTTAAAAAAAAAGAAGCAGTTGGTCCCCTGACTATGGTGATGTGACTTAATGGAAACATTTCCAGTGCAGAAGTGCAGAAGTAAGGAATGAAAGGAGAAATGGAAAGAGGAAGGAACGGAAGTGTTGGGAAAGAATTCAGTTCAGAGATGGAAGGAAGTCAGAGTACAAGGTGAGGAGAGAATTCATTAAAGCCAGAATAGCAGGGAATGGCAGCTACCTTGTAGGCAGAGAGCAAGAAGAACAGAAGCAGGAAAGAGGCAGGAAAGGGAAGCTCACTGAACTCCTGCTCAATGTAGGCATTTCCCTAGCCAACTCCTAAAGCCAGGGTCACCTGGCATCCGGTGTCCATTTGGATCTGCACAGCATGGGAACTAAGTCCCTACCACCCCAGGATTTCGGAGAGCCACAGAGCACTAGATGAAGTGAGATAATGTTCTGGGAACTTTCCCAAAGCAAAGAAGACGATTTTCAGGCAGGCTATTAAGGAACAGGATTGTACAGCTGCAGTCCCATCCAGGTCACCGAGGCAACGGGAACTTGCAAGCTCAAATCAGAGCTCTGCTAAGAGCAGCCCCTTCCTACTTATCTGAAGTAGGACAGAGACAGAGGGAAGACTTGTGCTTGTCTGGAGAACAGAATGAAATAGCAAAGTAACAAAAGCACTTACCACTGGAAGAGTACAGAGACAAAATGTAGTAAGTTGAGCAGTGAGAAGTCTTTATTTAAGGCAAAAAGGCGCACACTTGAAGAAAGGGGAGTGCAGGCAATTTCAGAGAGGAAGCACCCCTAAGGTTTTAGAGTTTGGGGCTCTAAAGGGCTTTTTGGGTAGGAGTCAGCATAAGACATGATGATTCATACAGGTGATTCATTATTCCTTTTAAGTTTTGTCTTAAGAATAGGGTTATTTAGGTGACTGCATTGGTCTTGATTTCGGTATCCTTTATCCATATAGGTTTATTTACATTTTCGAGGTCTATCTCCTGCCCTGGTTACAAGGTTACTTGATTTTAAGGGTCTGGAAGAAGAGGAAGAACAGCACATAGATTAAGTTAAAGAATAAACTGGGCCTTTTTCGCTGCTAAATAGATTTTACAATGGCATGATCTAATTGATACAATGAAGATGGGCTGCACTGATACTTATCTTTACCTGGGGAATATCCAGAGATTCCATGCCACTCCTGGCATTTGAAACTTCAACTAATTAACTCATTAACTCTGTGAGTCCTTTTCTGCCTCTCTGGTTTTATCTGGTTAACATTTGAGTCCCTTTTAGTGGGCTCCCCTGGCCTTATTCTCCCTCCACCCAGTCATAGCTTGTCTTTCTGCCTAACAGAAAGAAGGAAGGGAAGGAGGGAGGGAGAGAGGGAGGGCAGGCAAGCAGCTCAATAAAGCAACTACTTTGTTCTTGCAGCCATGGGTTGTGTTAAACTAAATTTCTATTTGTTACAGAAACAAATTCATTTATTCCTATCCAGGTCACAAAATAATCTGTGGGATCAAAATGAAAAATTCTGGCACAGAATATTTATGTCTATTGCTTTAGGTTAAGAGTAATTATTTATCTACCAACCTCCACGTTCAATATGTATAGCTCATAGTCCATCTAGTTACTTCTTGGTTGCAGCTTCAGAAAATCAAATAAATTAAGGCATTGTAGGTTATCATCACCATTGTTTACTCACATCAAACTGATAAAATGATGTGATGCATGAAAAAATATTAAATAATCCAATTTAGTTAGAAAAGTTTGTTTCTGTGTTAACTTTTGTATCGAAAATACATGCAAATAAAACATTCCTAAGATGATCAACAGCAATTGAAGATATATTAAGAAATATAATAATATATTAGTGAACATTAATTAGTAAACACAAATCTTTAATACTCTATTGAATAGTCACCAATTTACTTTAGTCACCATAGAATGGTGAAAGTAAATATAAGCCAAATAATGTGAGCTAGAATTTTGAGTAATTTCATTAAGAGTATTTTAATAAAAACTACTTTATTTGGACCAAAGGAGGCACATCCCTTCAAGACAAAAAGAGCTGCACCTTGGAAATGATGTTCCTCTAGTTTGCCATTCTAGTCACACAAACAATTAACAGGACCAAGCTAAAAGACATTTTCCAGGCTTACGGGCTCAAGGCCAGCACGTAAGGGGCTCTGGCTCTCACTGTCCAGTATCACTTAGCTCAGGTAAGAGTTAACAGGCAAGAATCAGCAGATAAAAGAATCCTTCTTTTCCTGGACATCCTTAAGAGGCCAGCTATAGCCAGGACCTACCTGGACACTCTGGGGAGTTAAAGCCCAAGAGCGGGAACCAGCCCCTGCTGTTCTTCACTTTTACAGGGCAAAAGTGAGAGCAACTTTTAAGTGGAAAATAAGTAATCTGAACTTCCTAAAGGGCCCCTTCTGATCAGGGAAGTGCTGGAAATGCTAACTGCCCAGAGGCTGCAGGAAAAAAAAAAAAGAAAAAATCAAGGTAGCATTTAAAGATCTGGCCATGACTGGCCTCCTCATAACTTTCACACTTTTTTTCTTTTCCTTTCAAATGCCTTCAGGCCAGCTCTTATTAATCCTCATCTTGGTTTTGTCAACATGCCTTTGGTGCAGGCTACTGTTTCTTCACCTCCTCTTCTGCAACCTCCTTCACCACCCCCCTCTGAATGTCTTCACCTTCTCTTTAATAGTCTGTGGCTCTGTGCTTCTTAAAACCCCCTCCTTAAAACTTCAGATCAAATTAACCACTGTTCCTGTAACTTATTCAGTGTCACTTTGTAAGGGTCTTTAAAGTGCGAATGTCATCTGCTGAGTTCTTGCCTTTCAAGAGTCATTTGTGTGAGTCTCTGGGAAAAGCAAGGAAGTTGTTTCAGGATGGCAGGAGAAGGAACATGAAAGAGATTTTGAGCTGATGAATGGATAGCTGAAATGGATATTTGTGGCCCTGTTTTGTAAAGTCTGCAGAACCCATCGTCTAAAACAGAGAAATTCCAATGTTTCATTTCCCCAGCATTATTTCAAGCTAAGAATTATTGTGAGGAATGCTGTCAGCAATACAATGCTGTCAGTACTATTATCTCTCAAAGACAACAGCTCTATAACTCACATTTGCCTGAAGTGGATTAATTCATTCGGCATGCCATTTGTGAGCATTTATTCTGCTCTCAGCACAGTAGACTCCCATGATGTGAGAGCTGGAAGTGACCCCCAGGGATCATCTCACACCCCATGCCCCTATTATTTTTTCTATAAAAAACACCATGGGAGTGTGACAAGTAAAATAGTTGCACAGCTTCTCATTCACTGCCATGTAATAGGTGAAAAAACAAACGTGTTGATACTTATACTGTACCTACACCACAGCCCACTGGCATTTTTAAAGTGTGGAGCCAGTTGGAATTGAGGATTTTAAAAAAAATCAATACATGTCCTCAAACACTTCCTCTCCTTAACCCAGTACATTCTCCTTAAGAGAAATAGCACTGGATTATGGGGTAGAAAGCCTGACCACACCTGGGCATATTTGGCCGTGGTGATTCATTACAGAGTATCTGTCTGAGGTCAGGATTTTCCAGCAATAATGGACAGAATGTTATTTGTTCTAATAGAGTTAAGAGATTAAGAGGGATGCACTTTGTAAATTCCAACTTTATTTACAAATATAACATTAATCTACTGTTCCTACTCTCTGGTGTTGATGTAGATATAATAATAAATGCATTGCACAGGTAAAGTTGAACATTTTCAATTCCATTGTGGGTAAAATTGCAATATTTCCAGAATCTCTTGCCTGTCCTCATGCATCTCCATATTAGTAGGTGCTTCCAAGGAGTGGAGTGAAGTAGTCCCATCTCCATATCAATAGGTGATTACAAAGGGGGCAGAGAGCAAGTTCACACTTGGCCCAGAGAGGTTAGGTGGGGTCCCTTTGCAGCCAGGTCGCGAGAGACATGGGCAAGCAGAAGTAGAAGATTGCTTGTAAGCTCTATATGAGTTTTTCCCACTTTATTTCTCCCTTCGACTGATTTTGGCTTCAAAGGTTATTTTCTCTGGTCTGGGAACATACTTTCCCCCAGAGTTACATTCATGAACAGCATATCACTATCAAGTTGTTCTTTTCCACTGAAACTGTATTAGCCACTTATGAAACTGGGCTTCCCACTGTAAATTCTTAAACACCTTTTTGCTTAGCTTGGTATCAGTTAAGTCAAGGTTATGATAGAGAAAAAGATTTCTTAACAAAATTAACATACTTTATAAGTGTTCATTAACAATGTTTATTAGTAATGATACCTATATATTAAGACATATTCTAAAATTATGAAAACATCTTTTCCATTGAAAATCTCAAAGAAGAATTACAATTTTCATTTTAAAAGTCCATGATTATGGCCAAAAACTGCTGAACTATGATAGTACTACAGGGACCAAGGGCAGGCTGCCCCAAGACAAACCACTTTGACATGCAGATTATTTTGAGCTGAAAACCATTTAGGCCCACAAGATCAGGAAGACACTTTGACCACCCCTCCTCCTCAAAATTGCATACAAAAAATTTAGATGTAGGAACTTCTCCAGAGGGAGACCTATCACCATAGATAGCTATATTATAATGTAAAACTAGGTGTAGTAGACAAGGAGGGATGTGGCTAAGTCTGTTTAAATTCCTCTCTGTGCTCCATTGTTTCTGTGTGGTCCATAAAGTATTTTGTTTAAAAAGCATTTACTCTTTTCATATTTCTGTGAATTGCTTCCATTTCCCTTTGAAGTCTCAGACACCTACCCCCTTCTCATTGGTTCAGAACGACATATATACCTCATTCTCCCTGATTCAGAATGACATATATACCTCATTCTCCCTGACTGTCTTTGGAATCCATGTCTATGGCATACCCATACTACATAACTAAACTTGGGCTTTTCTTTCCTGTTCATCTGTCTTATGTCAATTTGATTCTTAGACCAGCTAGAAGAACCTCAATGGGTAGAGGAAAGTTCTTCCTCCCCAACAGTATATAATCATTTTTCTTTATTATATCATTTACCCAGCTCATTTAAGTCTTTTGATAAAGTTAAAAATATGTATTGTTAAACAATTTAACAAATTTACAATATAAATACATTTTAAAAAAGAACTCTGAAGGTTATCCAGAAACACAATTTGGGGCTAAAAACATTACTGAAGTATGTTTAAATGGTTCTGTGCACCTTAGTAGAAATGTTACCATGAAATTGAGACAAGGACCATTGGTGTAAACAGAGTAGGGTGAGGGCCTCTGGAAAAAGCAAGGCAGGATATTTACAGTCAAAGCAATGTAACAATGTAAAGTCCCTATCAAAACTCTGTGTTCAGCATTATGCAAGGTCAAGGTCACCCTAACTCTCTATGGTAGATACCAGACTAGGAATGTAGACATCTTCACTGAAATCAGTTAAAGGTCAAAAGGCCAGGAGCAACTTTGCCTGGAATGTTTGAGTGTTCTGCAATGGTATCTCAGCATAACCTGTGACTTCACTGTGAACAGCCCTAGCAAACAGA
Source organism: Smutsia gigantea (assembly GCA_032199065.1). Taxonomy (NCBI): domain Eukaryota; kingdom Metazoa; phylum Chordata; class Mammalia; order Pholidota; family Manidae; genus Smutsia; species Smutsia gigantea. The sequence continues at coordinate 312,261 of JAVSCE010003115.1, read as the reverse complement.
CAACAACCCAGCCCACCTTGAGGGTAGGACAAGTGGTACAAGTCCACACCCCTAAGCCTTTTGTTCATGTCCCCCAAAATCCTAAATTGCCTATAAATCCCCTAGACAATGCACCACCCCAGGCTCTCTTGTCCCCTCCTGGTGCGAGCCAGGAGCTCTGTCTGTCCTCTCACTGTATCTCTCAATAAAAGTCTCCCTGGCTCTCCTACCTTGACTATTTGCTAAGTTCATTCTTCGACTCTGTGAACAAGAATCCCGGCATCAAAATGATGGAAAATGCATCATTAAAATATAAAAAGAGAGGTGCATAGCTTTGGATCCTTTTCCCCTCACCCACTGCAGTTGTAAATTATTTGCAAGATTATCAATTTTTAAAAAATAAGATCTTGAATATCTCTGAATAAATAATTTCTATTCCCTTTAATGAACACATATCTCTTTTTGACCACTTTAATTACAGATTGATCATTATTTTATTTATGATACAAGTTAAATTATGCCTTATCATATACAATTCTAATTAAAAAGATACACTGAAAAAATATCAGAATACATCTTAACCCTTATTAATGCTAATTGCCATAGTGAAACTGGTGTCACTATTAGTAAAGAACAATTTAAATTGCCTTCTGAGAAAATCCTTTCTTATTTCCTTTCATACTTTGGTTTTGACAATAGGTTGTGACTTCTGTAAAAAAAAAAATCCGTTTTTTGTTTTTTTTTTCATTTTAAACCATTGTAATTTTTACATTTCCCTGTTTGGAAAGTGAAGTGATTTTTTTTTATTATTTCTGAGAATGTAGCTAATTGACCAGATAATTAAGATGGCCTTCCTGAAGCTGATGGTCATTTCTTTAGAACACTAAAAATATCTGATGATGCAATTAGTTAAAGAAAAAGAAATATTCAAGATAAGATAGTAAAGGAAAAAGCAATAAACAATCTTTACAAAGGAAGAAACTGGACAAGAAGGAAAGAACAGTATTTCAAGAGCATCGCTTTTGTCTCTTCTTTCAGCTAACTGAAAGATGCAATGATTAACTGTGGTTTCTGAATCAATGTGACTATAATTTTCTGATGACATTTTGAATGAGACCTGGGAAAGAGCATGCACAATGAATAGTTCTAGCCTTAACCTTCCTAATTACTACTTAAAACACTTAGAAATTAAATATTTCTCCCCTCAACTTTTGGCCTGTACCTAACCACATTATATCTCCAGATATTAACCAGATATTGAGCACTAAAAACTGATTCAAAGTATGGGCTTGCATCAGACCTACCCAACTGCCACAACAGGAGCAGAGTCTAAAGCAATGAAACCGCAGGCCTTCCCTGGGGCTATTCCATTCAAATACACAAGTCGGAACTATTGATTCCATTTTTAAAATGGTAGTGACTGAAAGTGGGGAATATCTCATTCCTCCCTAAATGCAGAAAAAGTGAAAACTTGGTAGTCTTCTTTTACCCATCCTGCCCTCGGTCTACTGTCCTCAGATATAAAGACCAAGTTTTAAACACACGGTATTAGCAGTAACCTCATTTAATCCTTGGAGACAATACAAAGTGGTAAAAGACTGGGAATTATCTGCTGATATGCCCCTTTAGGAAATGAACACTTATCTCAGATAAAGAATTTCTCTGTTGAGTCAGGGTTAGGGGCCTCATCCTAGGTGGTTCTGTATTTACTTTATCATAACAGTAGTCACACTAGAAATAGTTTAGTCACCTGCATCATGACAGTCCTGAGAGTAGGGAATTCAATACTATCACACAGAGATCCCAAATCAGTTGATTGCTACAGCCTGGTTCATGCTTTTCTAGTGAGGTAAAGGGTTTTCCTTCTGCTCCCTTTCTCCAGTCTCCCCATAAAAATCTGCTTTCTTCCTCATATATTCCTCAATCACTTTCTATACATCTTTCTATTACTGCAAAGTCTGGGTAGGATATGGCTAGTTCCCACAAAAGAGCTGGTGGTTCTTGACTTTAACCATAGCCATATAGTGGGAAGAAGGAGTCTCCTTTTCCAGTACATCAAAATGCTCTAAAAATATGATTGCAGTTCATATTACATATTGCATATTTAATTGAATTGCAACAAGAATTTTATTGAGGAGTTTCACAGTTTGACTAAATATATTTTGTACAGTAACATAGCATCATGGGAAAAACAATCCTTATATTAAAAATATTTTTTGCCTTCTATTCTCAACCCCTTTAAAGTGGTTTTAAAAGTAGTTTTGCTTGCATGGCTCTTTTGTAATTGTCCTAAAGAGTTAAAAAAGAAAAATTGCAGTCTTGGGAATGCATAAAGAAGAGATTAAATTTGTTTAATTAGAAAGCATATTACAGCTTTCCCAAAAGGATATATCAAAACTCTCACTTTTCCTGTCATTTTTGCCTAGCCAGCACACCATTACTATGTCTTCCTATTGTCACTAGACTGAGTCTTGCACTTTTACCTATATCGTCAAGGAGAATCCAACTGCTGCTGCTGCTGAAGGATGCCAGTCCTTGCCCTTTGATGCTGTACCTTCACAGTGACATATTTAACTAAGGCACCAGTTATTTGCCAAAAAGCCCTCTAGCAATGATAATGTTAGGTTAGAGGAGATGAATAGAAAGACTGCATGAATAGGAACAGTCAACTAGTGAAGTCTTAATTATATTCATAAAAGTCAACCATAAGGTAGATATAACGAATATAGCACATTCACATATATGATAGAATAAATAATAGATAAGAACACACAGTAACGAACTATGGATTAGTATTAAGATACTTCAGAGTTTCAGGGAAGTTTACCAGCAAGTGTTTTCTGATTAAAAGAAATTCCTGTATCTGGGAAAAGATGGCCCTTGGGCACGTATTATTTTTAATGGGTTGAAGCCCCTCAGCTGGTGTCACAGAGGTGGCCTTTCATCTTTATTTAAGAAGAAAATTAAGATTAAAAATAAAATCCATATTGTGGTATATCTCTAGTGAAGAAATGATAAATGTCAGGTGTTAGAAAGTAGTTCTTTTTCATGTCATCATTGTATTAAACAATGAAGGGCAGCTCAAAATGGTTCAGACTTGGAGATGAGCCCTGAAAAGACAGGTTCATTGTCAAACTGTCTTCATTTTTCTGAAGATTTGAATGTAATAAATATTTCAAGAAAACCAACCAAAAGATAAGTAAAAACTCATCAGTAGAAAAAGGGAGGTAGGGAAGGGACTTAGTTGAGAAAAACAATTGAGATTGGATGGAAAAAGAAACGCAAGGATGAAAGAATGCAAAAAGCCTCCTTCTCTGCCTTTTGACCCCATAAACGTAGCCATTTCCATAATACCCTATCTACATTCCACCCAACATCACTACTTCTGATCAACGTGCCTTTCTAGTTTACAGACTCTTTGTTGTCTACTTTGTCTCCTTGAGACATTCAACCTTGCACAGCGGGCACCAGGCCCTACTTCCTTTCAGACAAACAAAACCTGACTAAATTATTAAATTTCTCTGTGCCTACATCAAAATGTCCCTGAGCTAAGAGATCTCCCTCATCTCTATAGATTCCAGTAGGAGAACACCTTTGACTTTGGTCTGAATTACTAATGAGAGGGAAAGTACTATCGAGAATTAGACAATATCTTTTGAAACCTTCTCTTCACTGTACTGCAAGGCATATGCATTCCAAATTAATGGACTTTAGAAATAAAGTTTTCCTTTGATATCTAATTCATAGCAAAATCCACTTGTACTTCTCTAGTATTACGTACAGGAGAGGTTTTCTCTAGAACTGATCAGTGTAGAACCAGCATGCCGTGACAAGCTTACCCATAGTTCTGTATATAAAGAAGTGGATCCAGGAATAATAATCAGAATTATCAGTTATGATCCACCAAACACCCCCAAGTTCCAGGAACTGTACACTACAATCACTTTCATCTGAATGGGATTTTCCCACTCAACTTCCCAAGTCAATGATTAATTATGCCCAGTTCCTACTAATCCATCCCATGCAGGTTTTGACTTGATTCTCATACAACTGGACTTAGTAATAAACTGTCTCTTAAGAATGAATGGCAAGGGTAGTCTATTCCAGGGAGATATTTTACTGGTCAATCATTTTTTCCCCCTGTGTAGCCTCACGCTCCTTCCGGCAAGTGTTTTCTGATTAAAAGAAATTACTGTATCTGGGAAGAGATGGCCATTGGACAGGTATTATTTTTAATGGGTTGGAGCCCCTCAGCTGATGTCACAGAGGTGGGCTTTCATCTTTATTTAAGAAGAAAAGGGAGGGAGGTAATGTGCTTTGTTGATTCAGTTTGTTGGGGACACTGTGCCTCAAATTGCAGACAGAAAGCTGCCGGGAGAGGAAGCAGACCAATACCTCTAAACATCTTCTGGAAGAAGAGAAAGTTTGGGGGTACATACTCCCTTCACCTGTTTCCTGCATTTTTTACTCCCCACAGCTGTCTCCAAAAATGTTGGTTGGTCCTTGTGAATGAAAAACTCAGTTTTCCACCTCCTGTGTAGGGAAACACCCAGCTCTTCCCCAGCATACCTTTCTTTCACCAGAGTGTCTCCTTTACTACTTGCATGAGCACTTCACTTCTGACACTTTTGGTCACCAGATGTTTGGAGGCTTCTCTCCACACTAACAAGCAATTCTGGATATCAGCAGGGTGTCCAATAATTCAACTCAATCCTGACACTAACTACCTGGAGAGAACATCAGATTCCACAGGTAAAGGCCCAGACCCACAAGACTGCCTCTCTTTCCCCAGACTTCAGAGGCCAGTTGCAAGTCCAGGTTATCCCTGTGCTCTGACCAGCCAGCTACAGATGGAAAATCCTAACGTCCCCTCTAGGGTTCAGTTAATTTGCTACAGCAGCTCACAGACTCACTGACCCATCTACTGACATTTACCAGTTTATTAAGGGATATGATAACGGATACAGATGAACAGCGAGATGAAGAGATAATAGGGTGAAGTGTGGAAAGATACCAAGCTGAGGAGCTCCTGTTCCATTGGAGGTGGGGGTGTGTTCAACCAACCTGGAGGCTCTCTGAACCCTGTATTATTAGGATTTTATGGACCTTCCTGATGGAGAAGGATCATTACCTCCATTTCCAACCCCTTTCCCTTCTCCTAAGGGTGAGGTTAAAATGTCCAAGTTTGTAATCATGATTTGATCTTCCTGGAGACCAGCCCCCACTCAGAAGCCCACCCAGAGTTGCCTCATTGGAATAAAAGATGCTTCTGGTCTCTTAATACTTAGGATCTAACAAGGGTTTTAGAAGCCCTGTGTCAGGGATGGGGTCAATATTAGAACAAGAGATGCTCCTAATGCCCTTATCACTTAAGAAATTACCAGGGTTTTTGGAGCTCTGTGCCAGGAACACAGGGCAGAGACCCAAATATATTTTCTATTATCTCACTAAGCTATGCTCAGACCTCAGTTTAAATCCTGGGTCAAGCCCTACCAGTTTTGTGACACTGACAATTTACTAAACTCTCTAAGCACCTGATTTCTCATCTATAAAATGGAGATTTTAATACATGCCTTGCAAGATGATTATGAAAATACAATGGATTAAATGAAGTACATAATACAGTTCTCAGAACATAAAAGATTCTCAAAATATGTTTAATTCCCTATTGCCACTCAATCACTTAATACATCATGCTTGTATTTTTTATGCTTCATTGTCATGCAACACAAGAATATCACAGAACATCTTCAATACTCTCACTGGGCTAGGTTAAATTAATTTTGTTGATAATATGCCCAGAACTCCTTTTATATATGTACAGGTTTAAGTTTGCTGCTGACATGCTGTTAACACTAGGTCAAAACTTTAAACTGTATAAAGAGAGTTCATGGACATGAAAGGAAAGCTCAGGCGGGGCAGTGGCAGAAGCTGTTTGGGGGCTTCAAGACTCTGGGACAGCCCCCGCCATCACCACCCTAGACCAATGGGTCAGCTCTGACAATGAAGATCAGTGGAAAAGGACAGATCCCACAGAGCAAAACTATCTCCTGAATGTTCAGCATTGTATTTCAGAACATGGACTGTTTTTAAGGCTTATTAGGCAGAGGCGTGGGGAGATGTTTCCTTAGGTTTATGAGATGGTGTGAAAAATTGCTGTTTCTTAGCCTAATAAGAGTATCCAAGATTTCTCTCCCTTAAACAACTCAAGAGAATTTGCTGTTCTACCCTGCAGGTCTGAGAATAATGACAAGCTGAGTGATTTAGATTCTAATGTAGGAAGTTCAAGATTCAGTTATAAGTATTTGTTTAAATGCCAGCTGTTCCTAAACGGAGCTGCTCAGTACACTAGGCATCTCTGGGGTGGAGAATGCACATCCTAATGTCACCAATGCTTCCTTCCTTTGTCCTCCTTCTTCTCTCCCCATCCCTCTTCCCCTAAAACATGAAGGAAAATCATTTCACGGGTTCTGGAACTAGGCAATGGCTCACAACCCCTTCTTCCCCCCAAACTGCCACATCAGCAGCCTTGCTAGAGTCCAAGTTCTCCCCACTTCCCTTTATGGGCCTGCATTCTTCTCTGTTATGGAGGGAACATCAGTGAGATGAGTGTGTGCTTAGCTCAAGAGAAAAATGCTCTGATCCCTACTCTCCAGGGAGACTTCCAGAAAGACAGTAAGATCTCAGGAAGAGAACAGCTGCCTGATGCATCTAGACAGATGAGACCACAGAGAACCTCACAGATTTCAGAATGTGGTGACGAGCTTTTAGGGAAGTTACTGTGATCCTCACCTCCTGCTGTTCACACCTTTGGATCTTCTCCCTGTGAGTGAAGGCAGGAATAGGTGACTTGCTTCTGACCAATTAAATATATAAAGGTGATGGAATATCACTTTCATGATAACATAGGAATGAAACACATCTTGCTGGGAGACTGTTTTCCCTGTTGGCTTTGAGGGAAAAGGGGCCATGTTGAGAAGGCCTGCATGGTAAGGACCTGATGGTAGCCTCCAGATGACACTCAGCTAAACTTCCCAACAGCCACATGGAAACAAATGCTGTCAACAAACATGTGACCTTGGAAGTGGTTCCTTCTCCAGCTGAGTCTCAGATGAGTTTGCAGCCCTGGCTGACCCCTTGGTTGTAGCCTTGTGAGACTTCTAATCAGAGGGCCCAACTAAGGCTGTGCAAGATTCTGGGTCCACAGAAAGAGTAACATGATAATTGTGTGTTCTTTTAAGCCAGTGAGTTTACTATAACACTGTTATGCAGCCATATAGGGGAGAGCCAGGAGATAGGGAGAAGGGACATTTCATCTGCAACTGGTTATTTAGAAGTAAATAGAACCAAAGATATTTTTGCTGGTTGTGGTCTCTGGGAAGCAGGGTCTGAAATGGAGTTTGGTGTGCAGGAAGTTTATTAGGAAGGACCCTTGGTATCCACACCTGTGGAAAGCTGAAAAAACTGATCAGGACGGAGAGAGAAGTGGAATTGTGATGCAGGACCAATAAAGGCTCAGCCAGCCCCACAGATGCTGGAACTAGAAAGGCCTTTCAAAGTCGTCATACATGGGACCAAATGGCTGAGGCTTTGTGTCGCCACAGGGAACTGTCACTGAATATGCACAGCCCAGAAAGGTCATGACTTTGAGTTACGTGGGTCATCTGAAGGCGGTCTCCTGGCAGGAATCTCAACAACTGAGACTACACACCCTCCTCAGAAGAGGGGTCTGGGCCTGGCACCATCATTTCCATGACAGATAGGCACCTGAATAGACTGATGGCTGAAGTATAAGTTGCTCTGACACCGTGTAGGCTCTCTCTGCATTGGTCAATGCTTTGAGAATGGGGTGATCTCAAAGTGATGATTAAGTTTCTGTCACCAAGTTGGAATACAAAAAACAAATTAAAAACCAAGTTACAGAAAAATCACTATATTCCCTGTATACCAGAGTTCTTGCACAGAGACTCCACAGCTGTGCCAGTGACTGTTAGTCACACCAGGAGCACAAGAGGCTGAGGTAGCGACTCCAGACAGAGGACCTGAGAAAGGTCTCATGCATGAGAGGGACTGAAGGCACTCTCAGAAATGAAAAAGAAGTGGAGAGAATCTAGGAAAAAGACTAGTATAAGTGTGCAGGCAGGGTTAAGGGGACAAATGAGGGATGGTGCATCTGGGGGGGGTCAGCAAGAACATGATGTCATTATCTTTCTTAGGCTGATAGGGTCATGGGTGGAAAGCCGTAACTGTAACTCAGACAAAGGAAACTAGTACAGTGGAGGAGGGGCAGCTCTGGACAGAGGACCATACCTGCTGCCAAAACAAAGCAAACTCTCTGTCCCCTCCCACTCTCAGCGCTCCTACAGAAACCTCCCACTGGCCAAAGCCAATGAAAAGCCAGAGGGCAAGGGGTCCAGGTGATGCAGCCCAAGCGGCTAGACTCCCAGGTCACAGGGCAACAGGTCAGTGGATCTGGAGGGATAAACCGGAAAACGACCAGCTTGGGTCATTGAAGGAGAGCATCTCAAGCTAAGGAAATAGGATTAATTAAGACAGAAAAATAGGGAATTCCAGAACCCATTTACATGACAGTCCGTAGTTGCATGTGCTTGGAGTATGAGTACCTAGGGGTGATAGTTTGAGACAAAACAGACTTAGTTCAGGAAGTAAGGAAGGAGGAAGGTATCAATAGGATCCCGCCCAAATGTCTCGGATCAGGAAATTCAACAGATACTGGCAAAACGGGACAGGACTGACTGCCATGTTATAATCCAACAGTCTTCTCCCCCTTATTCACTTCAGGGGGTCAGGATTGACTGAGCTGCAATTTTCTGACTATAATAATGCGTCATGTTATAGCAAGTTTGTATTGATCTGCACCTGCCCATCCCCATCAAGTGCTACATACTCTGTTACTTTCCCTTTTTTCATCAGAGAACAGCCTAGTAAGACCCTTATTCATTGGTCTTAATCACTCTGACTTACTTCAATGTTGAGGGTCTGAAGAGGCCCTGTTAAGTGTGACATTCCAGGTACATTCACATCATTGTCATGTGGGAAAAATCCTTTGTGTGGTGTGAAATCACACAGGCATTTGTTGCAGCTAATTAACTGGATGACAACCTGTCGGGGCCCAAGCTACTCGTGCTGCTTGACAAAGTCCAGGCTCGAGGATGCCTTCAGAAGATCTGGAAGCCTCCAGCTGGCCCTTGTTATTTCCCGCTATATCATTAACTTTCCCATGTGCTTCATTACTTGGAGCTCTAACAAAAAGTACACCATAATTCTCAGAAATATAACAAGAATTTACCCCCCTTTTATTTTCAGTTTTACTCCAAATACTTAAGGCAGGTAGCCAAAGCTCAAGGAAAGCTCACCCTACCTTTCCTGCTTACTCAGAAGAAACTCCCTCTTTGGAACCTATGCAAGGTTGCCCCTTATTACAGCAGAGGAGTTTTATAAGAAATTACAGCATAAAGAGATATGGGAACCAGGACTGCGGGGAGGACCGCCTCCTGACTAACCAATTGCCCAGAAAAGAATTAGTAATAAGCTTCCTTTTCCCACTATAGAAGGACCCCCTAATGTAGCTGTAGAGATTTTGAGTAGAAAGTGGTACTTTTCTAAAGGTAAACGTAGCATGGGAAAAATTAATTGATGGACTCTGTTTCCCAGTCCTATTTCATATACTAGGGTTCATGATCTATACATAAATAGGTAGTTTTTGATTAATAGAACAATGGTTAGTGCAGTTCAAGTTTTTTAATATATATAGAAAACAATTAAAAGAAATAGGCCCAGCTGGTGTTTGTTAAGTGAGAAACAAAAGGAAAGGTGTGTTAATCAGTAGAATGCTTACTAGAGTAGAAATGGTTAGGGGGAGTTGATAAGTAATCAAGGACAGAACAAACAAGACCAAGACAGCCTTTAGGACCTAACTGCCCTTGCTATTGTTTCAATACCATGTAAGACGCTGCACCCCAGGACACTGGAGACCGCTGGAAATTGAGTTTAGAATTAGTTAATGGTTGTCTGTTAAGTTCCCCACTCAGAATTCTATTGATTGTTAACTTGTATAAAATAAACGACTACTAGCCTCATGCTAGGAGATGCTTGCACCTTAGTCAGTGTGGGTGTCTTCTCATTCGCCAAAGCTGTCTCACTGCCCTTCAATACCTCACCCCAGCTGGAGCTGGACTCCGGCAACAACCCATCTCTTGAGTTGTTTCTAACATTATTGCTTTCCTAGCTTTTCACACACACCATGTCACACACGTTTCCCCAGACTGTTAGCTCCTCCTTTTGCGAGCAATCTAACATTAATTTACCAACAGATTGTTTAACCTTTCTCCACCCTTTTTTGGTTGTTTTGCCTTCTTTGATATTTGTAACATCTCCTGGGGCAATCTCTCCTTAGAATTCTATTGACATAAAACTTTCTCCATCTTCTGGAAGAATTTTCCACTGCACAGCAAAGTCACATTTTTAAATGGTTACATTTTTCTCCAGAAACATGCCATTTCATTTTTCACACTATCCTTTCTCTTCAAGATAGGAAATTACCTATAGTGGGCAACTATTTGGTACCAGGGATTCTACTAGATATAAGGCTGTGTGCATTTCATTTGTTAACTTGCTCCTCACAAAAACCTCACAAAGAAAGTGCCTTGTCACTCTTTCCCATGTACAATCTTGTGCTTCAGAATGATCATGTAATTTGTCCAATTCCACATAATGAAAATGTTTTAGAGCCAGGATTTAAACTCAGGTCTCTTTGATACCAGAAATCACAGTCTTTTCCCCCTTGCCACACTTTCTCAAGCCTCCCTCCACCCCCCACCCCACCGCCACATACACACACACTGTTCTCCTTTGTCCTCCACAGCAGCCAATATGGTCATTCTTAGAAGAATATGAAATCACATGAGCTATTAACATTTTAGTATGAATAAATTACTGTTAACTATTTCAAGAGTATTTACATTTTATAAGAGGTCTTAAAAGAATTCCAAGAAATGACTCTAACAGTGGTTTTTCAGGCACTGCAATTGGCGGTAGCAGCTACTTTTGGATAAAGAATCTTTGGGCCGTTCAAAAGTTAGTACACAGCTCTCTTAATTTTCCTTATAGAACTAATTTAATTGTTTCATCAGTAAGAGTTGACAGAGACTGAACATTTTGCTTTGTACAGCAAGGTGACATTTTATTTAGTGAAGAGGATACCACTAGACCTCAATTTTTCACCATGGTATTGATCCAATGCAGAAATACAAATACTGTGAACTACCACCACTAGCAAGAGCCATCTCCCATTCCCTTATACACACAGTGACACGTGATTGAAAAGGTTCTGTGTTACAGAAATACTAGGTTGTCTTCCTGGAACATAAGAGGTTCAAGACTAAGACAATGATTCTTAGTAACTTTGGCCTGGAAGGAACTCCCATTCACTATCAAGATTTTTCATATAAGGACTCTAGCCAACATTTCTAAATCACATAATGGTGTCTCACGGAGCCTCTAGGTAATGCTGTCCATCTCTGAAGGTCCAAAGAGGGAATATATTTACTGGGAATCCCTTGGGAATTTCTTACTTTTTGTTCTGAGTTGCAGGATTTCAGCAATATATCATTAATAAAAAGAAATGGCTTCTCCATAATGGATTCAGAAGAGAGTAGCTATCTACAATCAACCTGTGAGAACAGATCTATCTCAATCATTGATCTCAACATCAAAAATAGTAGAATAATGCATAGTACATAGAAGGTTCTCAACAAATATGTGTTAAATGAATGAATGAATTCTCAACATTTTTTCAATGTATTAAGATATGTCAGACATTTTGCTAAAGGTTAAGGATGTAAATACTAAATAAAGCAAATATTAAATAAAACATCCTGGAAGGAGCTCATAGTTTAAAAGGGGAATACATAGCTGAGTTGAAGTACAAGGTCTATAATAAAAACATTTTCAGAGACTCCATATTCTAAACACAGCATACATATTATGAAGCAGACAAAGTCAGCCTCTATCCATTACCTGGCAACTGTCAGATGAAATTACAGGCTTAATTTTATGTATTAAAAAAGAAAACAGAAAAGAGGAAAATGATGAGGAAGAGAGCTTGGGAAAACATCAAGTATACTCTTCTTGTGCAGTAATTTTTCTGAAAAATCTGTGTGTTGTTTGCCCTCTTAGTTTTTAAATAATTTTTTCTTTAGAGTGTAACACAGAAATATAGTGAAGTGAAATGTATTATTGTACAGCTCTATGAATTGTCTTTAAGAGAACAGACTCACACAACTGTTATCCAGGTTAAAAATTAGAATATAACAAGTACTCTGTGAGCCTTCCCTTGTCCATTCCTCTACCGCTACACACACCCTCTTTCTCAAAGGTAATCTTTACACTTATTGCTAATACTGTGGATGAGCTTTGCCTCTTTTTTGATATTTCTATAAGGGACTTATCCTGATGCATCCTTTTTATCTGGCTTCTTCTCTCCAATATTCTGTTAGGTATATTCATTCATATTCTTGTGTTCATTGTTTTTGTTCTATACTATTCCAGTGCATGAATATTATGTAATTTGACTGTATTCTATGGATGAAGAAGAATTTGTTTCTACTATTTTGGTTAATACTGTTATGAACATCCTTTTATATGTTTTCAGTGCACTGATATGTGAAATATGTGTATGTGCATGGTACATACTTAAGAGTAGAAATGCTGGATAGCAAGATTATCTATCTATCTATCTATCTATCTATCCATCCATCCATCCATCTCTCATTTATTATCCACCCAGCCAGCCACCTACTAACCTGCCTATCTTTCCAAATTTAGTAGATATGGACAAAGTTTTATAAAATGTTTGTAGCAACTGATACACAGTAGTATTTAAAACTTTCACCAGTTTATTGTGTATGTCATGGTATTACAACATTAGTCCTGAAGACTAATGATATCAAGCAATTTTTAAATCTATTTGGATATTTTTGTATGTGTGAAAAGACTATTCAACTTTCTCACCATTTTGTTCACAGGGTGGAAATTCCCTTTGTATTTGTAGGATTATATATAACAGACACAAACTCTTTGTCAGTTATATGTATGTAATATATTTTCTATTCTGTGATTTACACTATTATTCTTTTAATGATCTTTGATGAACAAAAGCTCTGAATGTCAGTATATTTCAACTTATCAATCTTTTCCTCTATTGTTAATGACATTTTTATTTATAGCATTTTCCTTTTATCATCCTTGTGTTTTTATATTTAAGGTGTGATTTATAAGAAGCATGTGACTGTTATTTTTCAATAATTTCTAATAATCCTTATAACCCTATTATTTAAAAGTAGTTAGCCCATTTATATTTAATGCAAATTCAATGTAGGTTATAGACCTTTCATATTATTTACTTCCTTTTTGTCTCATGCATTGTTTCAATTTTTGCTTCTTTGATCTTTAGTTTTGTTAAACTATTTTTCCTTCCATTATCTCATTAGTTGCATATCTCATTTAGTGCTGCTTCTAGAGATTATAACTTATATATTGATTTATTAACCTCTAATGAAAGAGTACTATTGGCATTCCCTATATTATTCAAGGAACTTTGACCTATTAATCACCATAGTGAATTCTGTGTTCCTAATGTCAATTAATTTGTGTCTCATTTTAAGTCTAAACAAATGTATTATTGTTTTATATAATAAATATTCCTTTAGATTTATTTACATGCTTGTCATTTCAATTGCTCTTCATTATTTTGTAATCTCTAACCATCATCTGAGATTGCTTTCATTCTGTCTGAAGACCATCTTTGTTCTTTAGTGAAGGTCTGCCATTTCCCAAAACCTCTCTTCCTTTCTTTCATTTGGTCTAAAAATATCTCTATTATTACCTGCATTTTGGAAGGATAATTTTTCTTGAAACAGAATTTTTATTTTGCAGTTACTATCTTGTCATCCTTTCAAAATATAATTTTTTTTTTCCTCTGGATTCCATTGTTTCTGTTGAGAAGTCAGCTGCCAGCCTTACGTTGCCTTTTTGAAGATAATGCCTTTTTTCTCTGGCTGCTTTTGAGATATTCTCTTTTACTTCAACAGTTTTAGTATAATTAGGATTACTATAACTAGGATTATTTTTGCTGCTTTACAGTCTTGCTGTTCTGGAATTTGTTGGTAATTATCTCTTCAACAGTGCTTCAATTCCACTCTTTCACTTTTTCATTAGATACAAGACACTTTCATTATATTCCAAATATCATTTTTTTTCTTTTGTGTTCCTGTTTATTTTCCCTTTTGTTTTTTCTTTTAGTCATGTTACTGACATTTCTATATCTAACCCATCTTTTGGTCCACTGATTATCATAGTATAAGTGCCTAATATGATGTCAATCCTACCCATTAGTTTTTTTAGTTACTATATTATTTAGTCCTTGATTTTTTCTAAGCTTTATTGAGATATAATTGACATATAACAGCATGCAAGTTTAAGATGTACAATATGACTATTTGGTGTTTTAATAATTTCCAGTTATATGATGAAATTCTAATTGTCACTCTTATTTTTTGATTACTTGAGTATATTAATCATGCAACATGTTAAAGATGAGATGAATAACTCCACCCTTTGGCTTCCTATGAATAAGTTTGTATTGTCTTTTTTAAAACTTTCCAGTTTAAATTAAGTCTGGAAAGTTTTAAAAAAGACAACTGTATGCCTGATTATTTTTGACTAAGTGCTAACTAGACATTATTTATGAAATTTATAGAGGTAAGGTGAGACTCTCTACAATATCATCTTCCATAGGGAGACTTTACTTTTCTCTCTGATATACAGCTACGCTAGGGAAAATCATCTCAATCCAGGGTAAGATTCAAAACTTACTTTCAGTCTTTATGGAGGATGATCTATATCTAGGTTACCCTTAACAGTCTCCCCCTCTATTTAGTAGGACCTGAACTTCAATTCTTACTCTCCTATTCATGTGAATCTATAGAAAGCTTTGTTTGGTTCTTCAGGTACTTAACCATCTGCTGTCTGTTTAAGGAAAAAAGAGGTACAAAATGTTTGGTTTATCTCTCTGAGCATCTCTTCTCTTCCAGATATTATCCAAGCACATCCTTGTTATCTTGGGAGCTCTGTGATTCCCCCAAACAAAAACTTGTTTACACCGAATCCAGGTTTTCTGGTTGTTCTCAGCATAAGATTTGGTCCTAAACCTCTTATTCTACCATTGCTAGAAGAATAATTTCCTATTTCCTTTTATTCAATTATACTTCAATTAAAAAGAATACAGAAAAAAAATTAATGAAAGGTTTTGTTTAAGTCATCTCTTTTAATGATATCATTGTGAATTCCTAAATCACCTGTGAATATGTATGAGGCAGCCAAATTCTGGGGTAGACAAAACAGAAAATTTCAACTCTCAGTTATCAGAGCCCATATTTATAGAGCACAACATGCAGAAAGTAATGGTTGCCTGAGAAGTTTCTACATAGGAGCATGCTATTATGAAATGTCTGAATAGCACGTAGCCCAAAAGCTATTCTATATAGGAGCATGCTATTATGAAATGTCTGAATAGCACGTAGCCCAAAAGCTATTCTTCATCTGACCTATGCCAAAATAACTTATGAACTTTCTATAATCACAAAAGTTTTCTTGCTCAGCCAGTTTTTCAGCTGCAAATACTTTCTAGGAGGTATTTTTCAGAGGATAAGTGTCCTGGAGAAAAGCCATGCCTTTAGTAGGCTTGTGCATTTGTAAAACAGCCAACAGAAACAAAAATAGCTAAAGCAAGAAGTTAAATGGGTTAACCATTTGTGAGGAGAACTCATCTTCAAGCAGGTAATAAAGAGAACACCTCCTGTATTACTACAAATAAATAATAGCAACAACAAATAATAGTAACACACATTTATTGAGTGTATAGTGCAGGTGCAGGCCAGAAACTCTAACAGCGTATGATGATATCCCACTAAACCCTCACAAGGATTATGAAATAGAAGTTATTTTTTTATTCCCTCCTCCCCCAAAAAAGATGACACTCAAAGATACCAAGTCACTTGTGCAAAGTCATGCAGTTCATGGGCTACAAGTCCATAAGACCCTGGAGCTTTACCTAACCACTGTGCTCTAGATTTTATTTTCATGAAGTGACCCAGCCACCATGAAATCATGTGGCAAATCACAATAGAGAATGGAGACACAGAGCACAAGAGTATTTGGATAAAATCCAGATTCTCACTATTTATCAATTACCACTAGATGTCTCTTATAATGGTAAGTGTATGCCAGTCTCTCCCTATATATCCAGGTGTGTGTGTCTGTCATCAATAAAGTATTCATAGTTTATTTAGTTGTATAATTCAGTCAGTTTTCAGATAATAATTCTGAAGTTACATATTACAGTGTCATACAAGGCAATTTTTTCTGCTTCTACCATTTTATTAATAGGCAATCTCAGTTGAGGTGTGTAAACTTTTTCACCTAAGAAGTCATTTTCCTCAGTTAAACATACGGAGATGATACTACTACTCATTCATGGATGTGATTATATCAATGAATGATAAAGCTTTCTATATACCTGGCACAGTGTATGCACTCAATCATAATCCTGGGTGTTGTTTTGCCTTTGAAAAGCATGGTTAAATTAACACCCCCAATACAAATTAAGAAAGACATGGACTTTACAGACCCCACTGTCAGTTCCCATTCTTAGGGTCCAGGAAAGTATCCACGGCTGGGCACTTCTGTAAGTAATGTGGGGAAGGCAGGCTGGTCGTTCACCTGAAACAGTGCAGCCGTGGGAGGAAACGCTTAGCCAGCGGGAAACCAAGGTTTCAGTTGAGAAAAGAATGTCAAGCACTTAGACCAAAGACCCAGAACTGAATTCTGCCCTGAGAATAAACAAGAGATCACAAGCAAAAGAATCGATATTAGAATGGACTGTCCATCATGGTAGCAAGTGGAAGCTGTTGAGAACTAAAAAGCCTGATCAAAAAGACAATGCATACCTTTCTGTTTATTCGGCTCTAGGGAAGTGGAATGAGGACAAGAGACAATGTAGGGCTGGAAACCTCTAAAATGCATAGTAAAGACCTTTGTGTCTAGATTGGGTAAGCGGTGTAAACACTGCCTCTTCCTGTGTGCTGTAAAATAGTGTCTATTCTTTGATAAATACACATGTCATCAGCATTATTCTGCCTTTATAAATTCAATGGCACTTTCCCTGGGGAGATAACAACAACTTGTATCCTTTCCTGAATATAAGAAATCATCTGAATAGTTCCCAGTTTGACATAAGTAATCTGAATTTTAAATGTCTTATTTTTGAAATGACCTACCAACTTAATTAAGATAAATGGTCTCTTTCTACAGACTCCTAGGATATATGCTGAAATGTCTTTGGCTTGTTCCCATGACCTTTTCCCTATAGTGTATTACACATAAAACATCAGGGTCAACTCCCTGTGACCTCTACAACAGGGTTTCATCACCAGTAAGAGAGCCATGTATTTCAGTAACTATGGTTCATGTTCCTTGGGCATTCTGTTTTTTATAAGCATGCTTTGGCCAGGAATGAAAACCCAATGGTTACTGCTTTAACCCAGTTAGGTTTAAGTATAAGGCATGTGGCTTAATAACTAGTCATTAGTAGAAAAAATTTAAGATAGGCAGTATTTCCAACAATAATAAAACTCTATTGAGCTGTCTAAGGATAATATGAGAGTATTTTCTCAAAAATTCATTCCTAAAGACAGCTTTCCAAAGGACAGACCTTTCAACCTGCCCCTGTGTTTGGCATCTCTACCTCTACTCACTACTGCCATTATGTGCTCCATAGTTGCCTTTAGGACCCTTAGCTAACATTTTATTTTCAGTAACTCTTTATACAGGACTGTTATCAGTCCATCTGGGATGGAGAAGCTAGGTGATTCATGGTTTTCTGAAACCTTCCTCTTAGGTCCTCTGAAAATAGTTATTATCTGTATAAACGATTGTTAGGTTTAGTTGTTTGACTTTTTGTTCCAATTAAGAGAATTCTGAGGTAGATTCAGTTGTAGTTCTAACCCTGGTAAACATATTCATGGTCTAGGCCAAGGGCAAGATATTGTTGGTGTTCTATTCATAATATAATGGTCACTTCTGTAGATGCCTTAGCTTTTCTGGAATCTGACAGGACAAAGTAATAGCTATCAGGCAAGCATGAATTCTTATAACCAACACATATAATAAAAAAATGACATAAATAGATAATAACATATCTTGTATTTATTTCTTTCTCATTGCTGTAAACCCGCTGTAATGAATGCCTGAACATGGAATACGTATAATTTCCATTGTAATGTATTGGCACCATATTATAGGTGACAGTTTTTAAAAATAGTTTCTCTCCTTTTAGTTTGTGTTCGGTTCAAATAGGAAAGCGTTATTCCTTGATGTTTACTGCTATAGAGAGTTAAAGCAAGTAAAATTTGTCATAAAAGATGTACATAACGTAGGCACAGCCATATATCATCATTGTGTCATTTGCTATTCATGTTTACATGCATTACCAGGAACACTTTAAAATGATGGAAACATTGAGAATATGGTACATGATTCACAATACACTTTCTGTGACCTAAACACAATTTTCTAATAGAAAAAAGGCTGACTTGAGATATTAAGAAATAGTGTGTTTTTATTTCTAGAGTACTTTATATCTAACATATATTGCCTTTACTCTTGGGTGAATTTAAAAACTGGGGTTCTAAATTTTAATTTGCCAAGTGATAGGCGTACATTTTAAGATGTTATATGTATTTAATGTATTTCAATTCATATAATTTCTCCTTCATTATTAATAATCTTGGAATAACCCCAGGAATACAGTTTCTAGGAGGTACAATGGGCAACATTGTATAACAAGGAGGAGATGTGATCCTATTAATAATTTTTTAATGGTCCATTTCAACATGAAGCCAGCTGCCTTCAGCAAAGTCCATTTCTGGCAATTTCCCTAAAGATCTTTCCCTACACCTTTGACTTCCCATTATGGACTTGGTGTTCTCAGCTGTCTTCCTAACTCTCACTTTCTCTGACTTCTGGTTCTGCTATTAGGCCCTCAGTTTGGGGTTTTATAATCCTCCTTGTCTTTGATACCTTAAAATTCTTGGCTCTGTATCATCCCTGGTAAATAGTATTTCCAAAATGTCTAATGAGACTTCTCATGTCAGCCATTAGTTAGTTTTACTGCTTGGACTAACCTATGGCTAGAAAAAGTGATTATGATATTTGACACTTATAAGCCATGCTACACAAAATAAGACTAATTGGTAAGGTAAAATCACCTGGTTATCCCTGACCAACGTTTTCATGCTCATTCCAGGGGGGCAGGCTGTTTATCCCTGCCCTTGCAGGGTCAGAAGATGCCACATGGGCTACCTCTGGGACGAGAACAAAGACAAGTTCAAACGGAATGATTCCCAACAACTAGTAAATAAAGGGGTTGTTACCAATAAATTTGTGTCCAGAATTAATGTTCCAGATGGGAAGAACTAAGATTTAGAAATAAGGAGAGCTTAGCAGGTCCTATTCAAATTGGCTTCAAAACGGAGAGCTTGGAAGCTTAGAATCAGGAGCACAGCAAGTGGGTAAGTTTGGGCCATCGAGAGGGTGAACCGAGTGTGAAATGAAGTACGGGGTGAGGAAAGCACATTCAGCAACACATCTGCAAATGCGGGGGCCCCTTTGGGAAATTTATTTACAAGGCTCTGAAGGGCACGAATAGGCCGTATGTTTTAAGAAGCAAATATAGACCAGACCCTGGTTGACCCTGCTCAGTCAGAGTATTTGGGTACAAGCCTCATCAGCGACCTCTCAGTGTGCACATGCCAGTTACTCAGCCTCCTTAACTGTCAGCTTCCTTCTGGGTAAATGGAGACAAAACATTCCTATGCTCCTCACAGAGCCACTGTGAGGACTGAATGAAACAATAGAAATGTATGTGCTCAGGGAGGAATAAAGACATTTTGTTAAGTGTAAGCCACTATCATTATTCAGGCAAAATGATGTCATCAAGAATTCCTTTTTGAGTTTATCCACCTTTTAGAAGGTACTGAAAGGCTGATACCGGACTCTTTGCAGAATACAGCAATATTCTGAGAAATGCAAAGACCAGCACCAGAAAATGCAATAATTACTGTCCATTTACTTCTGTAGGTGTGGACAGAAAATCAATAAGACTATGCATATAAAAGCCAAGTTTTCTACTATAACTTCAGAACAATAAGGAAATTATGTTGAACAAATGATTATACACATCATGTCTTTTTCTTACTTATAGTCCAATAATTTTTACTTTTCTTTATGCAATATATATCATATATGGGATATATTTCTAGCTTGTTATTCCATAAAACATTAATATCTCTGAAAGACAATAAATTTTTACTAACATTTACACTGATCTTCAGGGTTTGTAAAATTCTTTCAAATCCTAGTTACTATTTCAAGTACATGAAAGATCAAACTATCAATTAGGGTATGCATGCATAACATATATCCACTTGACATTGGTGTGTGGAGATATGTATAGTGTATAGACTATTTGTAAGAGTGCTTCAGTGTGTCACCTCTAGAGAGAAAGTAAGTTGGTGAACTTCGACTGGAATATGAGATAAAGTCAAGTAAACGATATCATGAATGGCCAAGAGATGGGGCTCTGATGCCTCAGTGGTACCATAAACAAGGAACCTCAGCATCTTTTTCTAATCCATAAAACAGAGATAATAATAGCACTCACTTGCAAAGAATTCCCATGTATTAAATGCATTAATCCATGTAAGCAATTAGGAGTGTGGCAAAGCCATTATTTGAGAAACTTTAGATTTTCTGAGATCTTAACAATGCAAGATTGAGGTGGGGGGCGGGGACTGTAGTGATCAAATCAGGTTTTTAAAAGCATATTTCTTTGAAGGCATGCTTTGTGCATGGGTATGAACAAGATATGAACGTGGCTTTGGAAATGTCACAGCCTCAAGTTATAACAGCACGCAGTGGGAAGGGGTAGCAAAGTGAAACTGTTTAAGGTCTAGGATTTATTAGAAGCACCATGAAAATCTCAGTAAAATTATGGGTGAAAATAACTAGTAAAACACCTAAGATCTTGCCTCACTAGATCCACCCCTGTTGAGGAAGTTCCTGATGATATGAAGGAGATTTCACTCTTATCTGCCAAGAGGCCCCAGTGTTGATGGGGAAGGATAACACTTAAGTGCTGGTCAGATTTGAAGGTAGTCAGGGCCCTGTTGATGCTCTAGCAGTCAGTTTTCAATAGCAGGTGTGACTTGGAGCCTCCTCATTTGATCAGGACAGCAGATGAACCAGACCATAGTCAGCAGGCGTGGCCAAGTGATGGATATGGACAATAAGAAGAACTAAAGAACTAAAGTAGATATATGATGTGGTCTCATGGGAGTTTTAGAGAAATCCTGATGGCAGCCACATGGAGAATAGAATTGCGAGAGGTCAACTAGAGATCAGGGGACTAGATAGGGGCCTATTCTAAGACATATTAAAAGCCAGAGGCAGGACAGTAGCAAGGGGTTTTAAAAATAAAGTTTTATTGGAATGCAGCCACACCTACTTATGCATTACCTCTGGCTGTTTTCAGGCTGCAATGGCAGAGTTGAGCAGTTAGGGACAAGACCATATAGCCAGAAAAGCCTAAAAAATTTACTCTCTGGCCCTTTACAGAAACAGTTTGCTGATGCCTGCAGTAAATGCATGCCCCGTAAAGACAGTTTCTGCCTCTGCTCAGACCACCTTTTGGGCCAGTCCACGACTTAATTCCTCCATAAAGGGTTCTCAGTTTCCTGAACTGCTCTAGTTATTGTAGCTGGCCATCACCACACACTTCTCACCATGAAAGTGCAAACTGTAGCATGAAATATTTTATAACAGAGAAAAAAAGAAAGTGGACACAAATAAAGAGCACCAAAAGAAACCCGAAGCAAATGGAAGAGTGTTCCGCATGCTTTTGCTCTTGTTCAGAGACAAAGGACTAAAATTACAGTATTGTTTCTTGCCCAGGACTTGCTTCTAAATGCGCTAAGGATTATTATCATACGTTTCACATAATTAAAAGAAGTGTCTCTACAGTAAAGCCCCCCCCTCCCCTACGGCACTCTAACACATGACTACACATGAACTATTTCCACGCTTAACCCAAAGAAACAGAGCAGAACAGTCAAGACACGAGGTACTCTTTAGGCTAATACATTCCTATCCAGGCTTTCTGGTGCAAGCAATAGTCACAGTCTTGTCCCCATGAAGGTGAGGGTGGCGGGGAAGGGAAAGGAACAGTCACATTCTATTTCATCAGCCCATTAAATATTTTCTAAGTATCCCATATTTATATATTTTCATTTTGTATATAAGTAGGTACATGTGCAGGTGTGTATGCATGCATTTTGTTGGTGTTTGAAAACATGTAATCATGGGCAAGATCCCTCTAGTTTATGACAGGTTCTACCTGGACTTCTTGGCCACTCAGTGTCTCCTGAATGTGAGTCTGACAACCTCCACCTCCAGCAAATGTAAATGCCTGCCTCGAGTGCCTTTCTCTTTCCCTAGTGTCTCTGCCTTTATCTGTCTCTTTTAAGTCTCTTCGTCTGTCTCTGTCTCCCTCTCTGACCACAATCCTTAAAATAGCGAATCTTACCTACACCAACTCCCATCCTTGCCAGCACCCAGATACTCCCTCACTGCTTTATTTTATTCTGAAGCATTTACCACAACCTAACACATTTTATTTATTTGTTTATTGTCTGTGTTTTCTCAGTATTCCACATACTCCATGAAAGCAGAAGTTTTTCTCCACTGTATCGCCAGCAACTTTTTAGATGCCTGCCACAGAGAAGTGTGCGATAAATATTTGTTGGATGGTTGAATGAACTAACTACAATATCGTGTGTCTGTCCCTCTCATGATATCTATCCCTCTTGACTTTGTTTTTCAATTATGTATCTAAAAGTTTTCTCTGCTATCAGAAAGTAAGCTCCTCAAGGACAGAAATCAGATGGTTTCATCTTTATGCCCCCATTTTCCAGGATATTGCATGCATACTGTCAATGCTCAGTTAATATTTTAATAAACAAAGGAACAAAATTTTCTGAGTTAACCTAACCACATATGAGGTATTGAAAATAGCTCAAGTTTGAAAATAGCTCAAGTATGTTCTTGGGTGTTTTTTTGTTGGAAAATGGGTTTTAGAAGAATAAATTTAATGGGAAATGATAATCCACAGCTTGAAAGCATAAATATTTCAGCCTTAATATATATATATATATATTTTTTTTCCATCCAGAATTTTTCATTCTGATCCTCTTATGCTTAATTACAAAAAAAGGGCATTCTAAAGCCTTCCAAACCCCATCTCTGAGTGAACAGCTGCTCCATCGGGTTGCCCCTTGTATGAAGGATGAGACAGGGCTGTTCTGTGTGTAAGTGGGTCTACTGTATTCTCTTCCTGCTCTGATGTTCAGCTATTCCTGTAGTTAAATGTTTCTTTTCAGCAGTGCTGTTAGGTTTTTACTTGTGTTTCTCTATGCAGTTTATACTGTTAGATTCCCCTTTTCTCATTTGCTAATTGTCCAGTTATGTATTACCAAAACTTTTCCTGTAACTATGAATTGTATAAAGACTATTCCTCCAATAAACTGTATGAGAATGACATTCTCCACATCCAATAATGTTTGTTACATGCCACATGGAATTGATGAATGAATTTATTGACTTTTCTTTAAACCATTGCTACCTTAGCAGTATCTGTGAGGTTTTGACATAAATATCTTAAACCATTCTCTCGCTTTCTGGACACACACACACAAAAAAACAGCCTCACATGAACTATCTGATAACTGACTCTTCTTATGCAACTCAGGAATTAGGCCTCTCAACATGTCATAAGATGACTTCATTAATTTTTATTTTATTGACTTTTCATCATTTTGTCTTTCTCACTTTTTAAAAAATTTGGCTCTTAATAACTAGCATGAATATTAGAGAAAAGTAAGCACTTTTACTTTCTGAAAATAAATACATTAAAGCTTGAGCCAATGACAGAGGTAATGATTAAAGTGTGTGTGTGATATTCCTAGACTGTAATCTAATTAGACATTATAAAAATAGTACCATATTAAAAGAGGAATTGTCAGTATCATATTTTTGCTGCACATGGCTTTGTTCCAATATGTATAGGTCTTTTAAAACTGGCAATTTTGCTAGAGATACTGTGACATATCCCTGCTTAATGACATACTGACGAACATCCCCTCATCAGAAATCCAAGTGTCCATGGAGTCATAGCAAACCTATTACATCTGTTGCTCTTCCATTTGCCTTGAAGCCCTCTGCTTCCCTTCTGCACTACCCTCCTCATCCCTAACCCCATCCCTAACTCACTTCTCTTTTCACTCCTCTTCATGGCACAAAGTGTCCTTAAGGATCATTTTGAAATTAGAACCAACAGACTTTATGCTAAAGTAAAGGAATTATTAGCAATAGCACGTCCTCTGCCAAGAAGTCTAATAAACCACCATCTAATCTCTTTAGTTTCTCTTTGCTTCTTCCTTGAAATTTCTGTAGTTTTCACCAAACTGTCTTAATTTTGCCATGTCATTTAGCAATTCCAGACTGTCTTAATTTTGCCATGTCATTTAACCTCTCTGGGTTACACTGTCCTCAGAATGAAGCAATGAACCAGATAATCTCTAATAACCCTTCCTGCTCTAAACTATGACCATTTTGTACTGTTTATTTATCATTCCTTTACTATGTTGTTTATGTGTTATGGACACCCCCACATGTGTGTGCATGCGCACACACACACATATCCACACAGAGTGAGAAGGGCAGTGACCTTTCAAAAACTCAGCTCAGTGAGGTAGATTTCAATGAAATTCACTGCCTGCTAAGCTTCTATTAGCTTCTTGAAATCTTTTGTTAATTTGAAGCTGCTTTTCCCTTTCCCTTTCTCTAGTGACAATATAAACTTATTGTATGTAATTCTAAGGTCTTCAGTTTCATTATTCTTCATATTCCATTAAAACAGTAAACATGATCACTATGTATTGCCAAAGACGCACATTTTAGGTTAATGTATTTTTTTCTCAAATATTTGGCATACGAAGTAGTAATAGAATGTGTTACTATCCAAATTGACTTACATTAAATGGAGCATTCCTACAATTTTGTTTGGTGGATAAAACAATGATGATTTTGCATACTTTTATTTTAAATAGATCTTGCACCACAGTTTAGGTCAGAAGAAAAGAAAGAAAAGAAAAAGAATTTTATACCCACCCTTGCTGTCATCACTCAATTTTTAAGAACAAGTAAGAGAACACAGAGCAGGGAGGTGGGACTGGAAAGGCAATAATCTGTCATTTCCTGGCTGAAAGGTGACCCTTTTCATGATGTATTTGTTAACTTAAGTAACAGAGGCCATCGAGCCAAGACTGGTTCTAATGACATAGTAAGCTGACTAATGGTCCACCTGGCTCCTTGCCCCTTCTTCCTTTTAAACCTGGCAGATGTGGCCACTAGACCACTGTTTTTATGTTCAACCTCTACCTCCTGCACTGAAAACCTAGCTGGGAAGTAGGGAATATTAAGAGCATTACTGAAGTATTTAACTAGTTTAGTGTCAAGTCAGACTCTCTCTGTTCTTGATCATCCAGTTATTATTTTCCTACCTTCTTGCCTTAGCTTCCCATTCTTGAAGCCCACCTCCTGCAGCCCTGCCATTTCTAAGGTTCTGACCTATTGGTGAATTTCCTTGGTAAGACCTCTGATGCCCCTTCTTATTCTGCATATACCTCTTTTCTCTTTATATCTATGTTCATTTACCTCCATCCATTCTTTCCCTTTTGCACATATGTTAAACCTGCCAACTTAGAGTTTATTACCTCCCCAGCCTTTGTCCAGGTTGACAAGCCTGCTCTAGCCTTAGCTTATAGTATTGCATTCATCCATGTTTCTCTCAAGTCTCTAAAGAGCTTTGACTGCATTTATGCCCCAGAGTTCCAAAAGACCCAACAGCTGATAGAACACCTGTTTTTTTTGTTTGTTTGTTTTTGTTTTTTCCCGATTTGGCTGATTCTGCCAACACTAAAGGAAGTCAGCTATGTTACCAGAATTGTGCACATATGGTTGGACACTTACAACAGATTATACCTCAGTTTCATGATCTATAAAATGCGATGAAATTCGTACCTGCCTTTTAGAGTTTCTGTGGGAATTCAATGAGTGAATTCAAGTAATATACTTAGAAAGGTTTTTGGAACATAGTAAGCACTTTGGTAAGTGCTCACTCTTGTTAATATAAGAGAGAGAGAGACGCATTTGCTTCAGCCACAGTAAAATATCTGGGTTGCAAACTCACAGAATCTCTTAGACACTTGCATTATCTCTAATCATTGTTTAAGATAAGTTCCCTGTAAATTTATCATAATGGGTAGACTCATAAAGACTAGATTTAAAATTCAATCTCAGAGTGGTGTCATAATTAAAGCAAGAAATGGGATAGAGCTGGACCAGCCAACAGAGCACAGCTAAAATATGTGTCTGTAAAACTGCAACATTTCCAGAATCTCTTCCCTGGCCTTAGTGTATCTCCATATCAATAGGTGTTTCCAAGGGGTGGAGAAAAGTAGCCATCTTCATATCAATAGGTAATCACAAGGGGGAGTGATGGCATATCTGGATCAGAGAGGTTGGGTGGGGTCCCTTTTTGCAGCCCTGTCCGGAGAGACATGGGTGAGCAGAAGTGGACGACTGCTTGTAGGCAATAAACAGCTCTCTCCCACTTTATTTCTCCCTTTGACTGATTTCGGTTTCAAAGGTATTTTGCCCAGGCTTGGAAAATATTTTCCCCCATAGTTATGGTGTCAAATGAACATTTAAAATATTTTATGTTAATGCCGGGACTGGAAGGAAGTAGGAAAAACCTTTGAACTGCTGTAGGTGTGTGAGCAAAAGGCAGAGAGCTAGAGGATGAAGCCATTGTGGTCTCAAAGGCCAGACTTTGCAGGGCATTTTAGCATACGGCAAAGACTCTGAAATATAAGTGTGATGAGAAGTCATTAAATAATTTTGACCAAGAAAGTTACAGAACGTGTTTTATGTTCAAAGGCTGACATGTGGGGAATAAACTGGGGAAGACTTGGGGAAGCAGTTGGAAGACTACTTTAGAAGCTATAGCAGAAGTCTGGGCAAGAAAGAACAATACTCGGGGCAATGGTATAGCAGAGGAATTTGTCAGAATTGTTCTGATTCTGGATTTATTTTGAAGGTAGCACATAAAGGATGTGTTGCTATGGGGTACAGGAAAAAGAGAGGAAGCGAGGATAAAGTAGGGACTCTGTCATGAGTATTGTGGGTAGGGTTGGTGCAAATGCTGAAATAAGGAACACTGGGGGAGAAGCAGGCTGAGGAAGCAGCGGTCCAGAGATCGGTTATGATGTGTTAAGTTTGAGCCAAGTGTAGCTATGACAACACAGGCCTGAAGTTCAAGGGTAGAATTTTGGCTGGAGAGAGAATGAGGGGAAACTTGAGAACTGAATTGTATTTGCAGCCAGACACAGACCTGGGTGAGATCATCCGATGAGGGATTACGGATAAAGGGACTGCAACATGTATGGATCAGAGTGGTAGCACAGTAGAGACTGAGAGCAAGTAGACAGTAAGGTCAGAGGACAATCAAGAGGGAGTGGGCTCCTGGAGCCAAGGGAATAAGTTTCAGGATGGTTTCATTAGGTCAAAAACATCTTGAAAATTAAGTGAGGTGAAGGCTGATTGTTGACCACCAATTCTAACAATGATAAAAACACTGGTCCCTCCACAAATGGGTTTCAGTTGTAGGCATGGACATGTCTCTGAGTGGAGTGGGTTCAAGAAAAAGTAAGTTGGGGAAGAGAAGGCAGTGAGTCTACTCAGCTGTGTCTCCATGAGCTCTCGGGCTGCCAGCTGCTGTCGTTGCCCCATCAGCAGGGAAGACCCGTGATGCATCATTAGGAGCAACAGCTTTGAGTAGGAAAAGCGAGATGGGAACCAGGACACAGGTGGCAAGACTGGCCTTAGACAGGAGGAGAGTGTCACCTGCTGTGAAAGAAAGAAGATAGAGGGTATGGTACTGACATGTGCAGAGGGGTGGAGAAAGGAAGCTGTGTTTGTCTGCTGCTATATTCTTAATGAAAGAAAGTTCAAGGCCATCCGCTGAAAGTGAGAATAGGTGAATGGGATGATGAAATTTGGAGAGAGTAACATATAAAATAGGTAGAGGAAGAAACATTAAATAGGGAAGTGCTAGACAGTGTAAAAGGGCCACTTTAAGAATCATGACCATAAATTTAAGGTGAGACCAATCAGCATTTCTTTCTGTTCTGCAACAGTGTTAAGGGGCCCACTGGCGAAGAGGTGAAAACTGGACTTATCTATGATCAGTATTTGCCAGGCAGGTGTGATGGAGAAAGAAAGGCAAGGGAAAAGTGTGTGGACACAAAGGAGGGGTTGCAATGATGGAAAATGGGGCTTAATCTGGGAGATGAAAGAAGTAAGGATGCTGAAAGAGTTACAGATGCTGAGACCAAAGGAGGGCCAATAAATCAGATGCAAAGTGTCTACTTCTTGCAAAATCAGTGTTGGTAATTTTGATTTTGCACTTAAATATTTTGTATCTCTTGGAAAATTTTCACTCAGATATATGCCTTTTCTGTTCTGTGAAAAAGAAATAATGACCTAATTACTCGACTTCAAGTTTCCAATTCATTACATCTGTCTACTCCCAAACTGGAAAGTAGCATAGCCTTACCCTGTCAAGGTGAAATAAACCATGGCATTTGGGAATAATATAAAGATCAAATTGAATGTTTGTGTGGGGTGTCTGTGTGAAGCTAAGTGAAGTTCTGACAGCTGCGAGTATACATGAAAAATTGATGTTTAAAGTCATGCAGAAGTTAATTTGGATGAAGCTTGAGGACCTGCTGGGGAAATGTTTTCCCTTGGTAATAAGAAGCCAGGTAGTGGTAGCTGGCCTTAATCCTTGGAGTGGGTAAAAAATAAACTTGGAATACAGCATGGCATCTATATTGACTTATCAGGATTTGTCACTCAACTCAGCCCCTTCTGGACTCTTATCTGAGTATGACAGTGAGCCACGGTACACTCATATAAAACCAGGAAATAAACAAAAGGGAAAACATCTGAAAGAGCAAAACTGTTTCGGATGCCACCCAGAGAGTATCTCCATGAAGACCCAGTGAGTATCAGGGAACAGACAACGTCTAGAAAAGTGAGCACATGCAAGGAATGCCTCTGGGATTGCCAGAAATAATTTTGTGAGCATTGACTCCAAGGGAGCCCGGTACAACTGGGGCAATTACTTTAAGTTTTGAGAAATTAAGGTTATATTGGAACTATAAGGGAGATGTTAAATCATGCATGTGGTAAGTCACAGGAAGAGGTAAACTGAAAGAAACAGAAACATTATAGATGTTACATGTTGGGGACAAGATGTGATGGTTTGGTAGAGTCTGATGTAAGAAAGAGGTTCCAGGACATATACTATGTATGAATTATTGCACTGTGCTGAAGAGATTAGCTAGGTAGGCTGATTCAAGAGGTAAGTTATGTAAATTATATAGCTAGAAATGACTCAGGGATGTCAGAAGGTGCCTGGCTCAAGGCAGGATAAATGGGCAATTTGAATGGAAATTATCAAACCTGGTCTTCAGTTCACCTCTTGACTAGAGGGAAGTATTTCCTGTTGACATATCAGGAATAATATGTGGATTTCTAGTGTTGACCATAAATTATTCTTGAATAAATATGCTCACAAGGTGAATAATCAGATATATATTTTTTCTAAGATATTCAGATATCCAAAGATATTGGGGCAGAACCTTAATACTATACATTTACATCTGATAAAGTTTTCTCACAAGCACAAAGACGACTGTTTGATCCCCAGGTCAAACAGGTAAAATAAATGGCAATGATGTTATGACTATTTTATAGAGAGTTTAGTTAACTTGGATCAGGTCTAAGACAATTGACTCAAACTTTATGCTTGTACCATTACCCTGCATGGTTTTCTGTTGCCAGCTCTAAAGATATGCCATATTTTTAAGGCTTATATGCTCTAAAATTCCACCCATGTTATAACCTTCAAGAGCCTCAGCAGTGTTAATACTAATAAAGGAGAAGCATTAGTTATAAAATTAAATCAGACTTCAAAAATTCCTCTCTTCAGCATGTACCAAAAGAAATGTATGATATTCATCAAAAGACATGCAAAATAATTTTCATAGCACCACCATCCAAATGCCTGTCACTGTCAAGTATATAAATAAATTTTTATAGATTTACAAAATGCAAGACTATATAGCAGTGAGAGTGAATAGATTATACTTCATGCAACAATCTGGATTCATTTCACAAATCTAATGTTGAGCAAAAGACACTAGATGCATGAGAGTATACCATTTATATAAAATTCAAAATTAGGCAACACTAGTCTATACTGTGGAAAATAAGAGCACTTAAGTCACCCTTGGTGGGGGATACTGAGTGAAGGGCATGGGATTTGGGAACTCCTGAGGCACTGGTAATGCTTCCTTTGTGAAAATATATTTATTTTGTGTTTTCTCTTTGTGAAAAGAAAGCTGCACACTTACAACCATATACTGTTCTTATGTGCATATCAGGCTTCAGTATAGAGTTCAAACAAGAAAAAGAGTATGGATAAAATTGGTAAATAGCAGGCTATCATAGCAGAAAAGCTAAGGCATATTCTGATATAAGCCCCCAAAGTACTTCTGAGAAACCCCAAGGACACAGAGATGGGGGAAACTGGATGCTCTGGACCAAACAAGAAGTGAGATTCGGCTACCAAGTTAGAAATGAAAAGCCTGGTTCATTAAGAATTTTTTAATGTGCTGAATCAGAATTGGGGTAAATGGTTCTTCAGAACTGAAAACCCTGAGATAAACTAACTTGCATAATTAACAATCTGGCAATGATGTTATCCAAATTAAAAAAAGCTGCTAAAGGAAGCCTGACCACACTATGGGGCACATACAGATGGATGAAGGAGCAGTGTTTTACTGAAAAGCAGATCTTTCCATCATTACGTGTACTTTCTGATCTATCTGCTAAAATAAGTCATTTATAAATGGATAATCAGAAGGGAGGGGAAGCCCCTAGGAGCTAGTAAGACTGCTAACCTGTGAGTTGGGCACTGATCCAAGCATCCTCAGCAAATGCCTCTGGTTTACTGATTTCATTCTAGAAAATGCCTGGTGAACTAAAGAACATTTAAAGAAAGAAAGACTAAAGTGAATTACAGGATTGGAATAAACTTCTACGTGCCCACTGTATTGATGCTATTTTCAATCAACTGAGGCTGGTAAATATTCTTTTGAGAAGCTCTGTGGTGGGATTTCCTTTTTACAGGGCAGCCAGGTTATAGCAAAACAAGAGAACTTCTTAGAAGAGAAAGCACTGTTCTTTATGGTTCCGTGGACTATCCAGTGCTCATATAAACAAAACAAACACCATGAAGTTCAATTTCAGTGCACTGACCTATCACACGTGCACACACACACACACATATACACGCACTACAGGCAAAACACATGGATGTCAATAGGTGATATAAATTTCACACTGCAATACCCTATAAATAACGACTTAGAAATAGTGTTAATTCTTTACTACCACATTCATGCTGAGCACCATATGACCTCTTACCGCTCAGTAATGGCACCAAGACAGCAGCCTCCTGAATGCCCATGAGCCAGCATATAATCCTCCCCAGGTTACGTAAAATCCCACAGCATGTCTGACCTTTCTCAGTGTGAGGGAACTCGGCCAAAGCTTCCAAGTTGGTTTATGTTCACCAATAAATATAGGATGCCCAGTTAAGTCTGAAGTGCAGAGGAATATATCATTTTTAGTATAAGTGTATCCTGTGCAATATTTGGGACATAATTATACTAAAAAACAAATCTGATACATATTTAACCAGGCACCTTGTATTTTTATTTTCTAAATCTGTCAACACTACTGAGAAGAGTTCAGGCAAACCCATACCTAAAAGCTGAACCAACCAACCAGACTAGGGAAGTAAGACAGAAGAGCAGGAGACCGATGCCCAGTTTATGCCAGTCTCTCTCAGCTACAAGAGGAAGTGGAATGTACAGCTAAGTTTCTCTAGGTACATGTGATTTGGTGAGTTGGTAAACACCCTTTTCGTGTGCATTCATTATCGGCTGGCAAAATGGACAGAGAAAAGAGTTGAACTGTCCATTGAGGCTTCATCTTTCCTGAGGCATAAATCGTCAAAACACATGAAGCATTGTCACAAACATTGTTGGAAAAAAAACTGGAGCGAAATTTCCAATACTGCTAAATATCTGGTAACTTTGCCATTAATAAAAAAAAATGTATGTTTGATAGAATTTGTATTTGGATCTTCAGATTTAAAATTACTGGGAGGCACTAAGAAATACATGAATAATATGAGCATGTTAATATTAACTCTCTTAAGTTTTTCAACATTTAAAATTCATGCATTTTTAATACTGTGTTGTTTCTAGCATCATTTATGAGGTTAAAAAAAACTAACTGGAAAAAATTTTTTTCCTCTTTAGAAGTTCTTAGTTTTTATAACTTCTTTATTATGATAGGAATATAAAGAAAAGAACATGATTTTAACAAGCCAACCCAGTAACATACACATGAATGTCATCTGCTTCAAATAAAGGAAACTATAATGCATTTTAATAGTAATATAATACTAAATACTATTCAAAGTATTTTAGAATTCTTCATGTATAATCACCACAGGACACAACGTTCTTTTGATTAGTCTTAACATTTTCTCCATTTAAGATTATATTTTCATTTAAGGAATGCCTATGCCATTTAGAATTATGCCAGTAAAGTAAAGTGTTTAATCCTGCCAGGTAATACTGTGTTTGGCTAAAAATATTTGGTCAAGAAGAAATTATATTGGTTAGAAATCTGACTCTAAACAGCAATGTCAAGATCTAGGTATATGATGTCATTATTTTAACTGTGATATTTAGTCAATAATCAACTTTGAAGGAATGTATGCGTATGACTTTAAGGGTATCTCATACATATGTTAGTCTCTAACTCCAGAGAAACAGAGCTCCTTTGGCTATCCCTGGAAAAAACTCAAGTCAGAAATCACCTGGGAATCTTGAAAACCATCGGCAGAGGCCCACAGTAAGTGGCGGTCAATAAGGCAGTTCACATGACACCCATGTAGAGGTAGCTCTTTATAAAGGAAATGTCATCTTCCCCAAGGGCTAGTTTCCCTGTTCTTTGGAGCTGAATGGTACTGGATGCCATGGTAACATCTAGAAGTGCAGAAGGCACACTGCAGGATTTTGACAATAGAACTGCAGGGCGAAGAGGAGACGCCTAGCTACAGTTTGAAAAATGTGAAGTATTCATCACTCAGGAGGAAAATCCCAAAGTGACAGACAGTAATTTATCAGTCAAACTCTTTACAGAATATTATCTTTGATCTGAAGAGGAATATTTGACTATAAATAAGAAGCTCAAGGGAGTTTCTATTCCTTGTCAAGGAAAAAGAAAAAGAAAGAGTGAAATGAGATCTTCTGTTAAAGGATGGTTTTTGTGCCAAAGCACCTGTGACCAAAGACTGTCTCCTCTTGAATAAAAATATTTCTATGAACTAATATTGCTCTGACATGATTTATCTGAAGAGGTTTTATCTCTGATAAACTTTATTTTTTAGAGCAGTGTTAGGTTTACAGAAAAACTACACAGAAAGTACACAGTTCCCATCTGAGCCTCCAACAGTTTCCCCTACATCTTGCATTAATGTGGTGTATTTGTTACAACTGATGAACCAATAATTCATATTATATTCAATAATATCTACATTAATATATACATATTATCTATTATATTCAGTAATAGGCACATTATTAACTGAACTCTACAGTTCACATTAAGGCTCACTTTTTGTGTTGTACATTTCCATGGGTTTTCACAAATGCACAATACCACACATCCACCATGACAGCATCAAACAGTTCATTTCACTGCTCCCAAAATACAATGTGCTCCATCTGTTCAGTTCTCTCCTTTTCCCTCTGAACCCCTGGTAACCAATGATCTTTTTACCGTCTCTATAGATTTGCCTTCTTCAGAGTGTTATATATTTGGAATCACATGGTATATACCCTTTGCAAATGGACTTATTTCACTTAGCAATAAGCATTTAAAGCTACCCTGCATCTTTTCATAGTTTGACAGCTGGTTCTCTTTTATTGCTGAGTAAATAGTCCATTGTCAAGACGTACCACAGTTTGCAACTATTGAAGGACATCTTGGTTGCTTGAGAGTAATTTTTTAACTACAAAATGGTGGTGGTTTCTTTTAAAATGTCATTTTAAGAAATCATCTCATGTTCAGTAAATTTCAGTGCATTTGTTTTCCTGGATATCATCTTTGCCTGGCCACCCTTTATAAGGAATGTTAACAGTCCAGAATACCTGAAACTTATAGTAAGTACTGAGAGATTTCATTACATTCTATCTCTGCCACACTCCTAGCATCTACCAAACTCTCACATAACATACGATTGGCAAAGAAATCTTCCCGTGTTTTCTCCTTTATTTCTTGATTCTGTCCTACTTCCCCATCCTCAATTGGACTATCACTATTGTCTTCAAGCTATTCACCACACCTCTGCCAGTGAACCACCCAACATGCCAATGATCACACTTCCTGGTGTAAAATTCTGCAGAGATGTCCCACTGCTTTGAGAATAAAATCTCAAATTGAAAACACAGCATTAAAGTCCTTTCTGATAAAGCCTAAGCCCCCTCATTATCCTTTTGCTTCTGTAATTCTGAGCTACATTTGGTTCTTCAACTGAGCTTTTCTCTTTTTTCACTTACCGCTTCTAGTTCCTGAATATTCCCCCTCTCACTCATCTCTTTACTTTCTAGCACTTATTCCCAACACAGATGTCTCCTTCAGGAAGCACTCCTTAGAGTTATCACAGTGTTTTACACTGCATTGAAAGGCTACTTATCTTTAGCCTTAACAGGCTTAATTCCTGCAGAGAGGAACCTGTAAAATTTTTTATATTCCCAGTGCCTAGCTAATAAATCTCACCCCATGCATATCTTTCAAACAAAATTAATCTTCATGCACCTACAGGGCTGTGTGTGATTGTAACAGTTTTTGTGAAATTCAGGGATAGTACAAGTTCATATTTTTATTCAGTTGTCACAATACCACTAGTAAAGTATGCACTGGCTGCCTGTCTCACAAACCAGTCTATGGAATCTTCATTCTACCATTAGAGAGTTGCTATTACTTAAATACAAGGCTTGGTTTTTGTTACATAACAACAAGCCCAGATGCTTGCTATCCAGGGCTGGTACAGTAACTCCATGATGCCATCAGTGCCCCAGGCTATTTTATCTTTCCGGTCTGCCATCTGCAGCACATGGTTTTCTTCCTCATGTTCACAAAATAGCTGCTCTGCATCCATCTTTCATCTCCCCTTCCAGCACAAAAAAGGGATATGGCTGGATGGAATCCATAGAAGGAATGCAAACTTTCTAAGAAATTCCCAGCAATTTATTTGTTTTAAAATCTCATTGGCCAGAAGCAGGCCAAACAGTTTCCCTAGCTGCAAGGAAATTGGGAAAGGTATTTTAACTAACCATGATGAAGTTCTGAGCAAAATCAGGTCTCTATTAATTTGGAAAGGAAGAATATGAATACTAGCTAAGCAATTAGGGTCTGCCACAAGTTATTAAGCAGTATTGTTATTCCAAGAGTAACCAGAGAAGCTATTTGCCCCATCAGTTCCAATGATGAGTAGATAACGAGAATCTAGGTACTAGACAGAGCTCTCATATTTAATTAATGAGAGGTGTACCCATGGGTTCATATATAATCTAATGTTGTTTCAGGTTATGTGAAGCTTTTCATAAAACTTTTAAAGACTTTCTGAAATTTTTCTGTACTTCTGAGATTAGGTAAAGCCTAAGAAAATGCCCTTGGATCATTTCCTCGGCATATAGAAATTATGATTAACTATAGTTGGTCCTAATTTCTTAAAAGAGAAACTGCTGATATTTTTTGGTCATAATATAAATGAATGCACTAAAATGTGTTTTCAGTATTCTTTTTTTCCCTAGGTTGTGGGTGTCATGGGGAGTTTTTGTTTTGTCTTTATGCTAAATAGGATTCTTTGAATTTTGTAGATTTATTATGAACTTATTATAAAAAATATGTGTTACATCATGAAGAAAAAAATTATACTATGTAGAGCAGCTCTTCATTCTACCATTAGAGGGTTGGTACTACTTAACTGTATCCTTACATGACATTTGAACTTTGTGTCCCACAGAGATTAGAAGAGGTGTTGTAAGACACATAGTTACAAGGTATAAACAAGGCTTGGCATTTTTATTTAAAAAACTGCCTTCAAGCTTCCAGGTGCTTAACAAAACCATAGCAACAACTTTAGTCCTTAACAATTGCTATTGCTAACATTTTTGGAACAGTACAATTTATTTCAAAGTGAATTCAACAACCCCACTCCACTCAGGAAAATCTTTCTCAACTTGCTTTTCAACTTAGTACACCAGTATCAAGATTGTATAATTGAAAGTGCTGAAATGCCTAGAAGGTAATGAGAATACAGTAAGCACACTACAGAATGAACATTTTTATGGCACTTGTGCACAAGACTTGAGGCTAATTATTTTCAGACCAGTCCGTGAATGAAAAGTTGTCCTGAGAGAATACTTCCTTCCGTGACCTATGGTGATCCCTCCTTATTCAGAATCTGCAGAGATACCTCAGAGCTAATTCTCTTAGGTTTCTCAACCTCTGTGGCTCAGAGAGGCATCTGATGAATTCATTTTAAGTTTTCACTGAACCATATCCTTTCACTGCTGGATCTTACAATATCCAAAGGCCATGACAGGGATGATATGAAATTTAATTTTCCAGAGCTGCCTGGCATAGCTATTTGCAGAGCAAAGGCCAGCCCCAGGTCTGAACACTTTGGACCAACTGAAGAAAGTTAAGGGATCTCAAGTTTAGTTTCAGTCCACAGTCTCTGTTGTGGGCCATCAGGAGGCAAAAGAGTTGGATGATTGACTACCTTCTGTAAGTGATGCCTGACTCCCTATGACACATTCACATGCTCAGAAGTTAGTCTTTTTTTTTCCTCAAAAACTGATATGCACTGGTTGGCATTTTCTGTAAAGAGAATTTATAGGGCTTGCCTTTTTGTGACATTTAATCACATTAATTTTCCAAGCAGGGGAAACATTGAGTTTGAGTTTATAACCATAGATACTGATACAAATCCATTTGTGTCTTAATTTAATAGGGGTTGTTGGGACTTAAAAACCAATTTCCTCTATGCTGATGGACAGTGACTGCAATGGGGTATGTGATGGGGAGTTGATAATAGGGGGAGTCTAGTAACCATAACGTTACTCATGTAACTGTATATTAATAATAGCAAAATAAAAAAACAAAAAAAAACAAAACCAATTTCCTTATGTGCAGCAATTCTGTTAGTAAAAACTGCCTCAGATATTTTAAGTTTTGATTCTTGATTTTGGAATACAGATAGGATCCAATGATAATGTTTATTTATCAATACTGGGCTTCTAATCTGTCTGAGATTAGGGTCCCATGAGTCCAATGAGGTCATATTTTGTTCCAATTTGTATCTCCAGAAATCAAGAAGCTTGGCCTAAAGTATGTAAATAATTTATTAAATGTCATGAAATTAAATGCAGCCAGAATTAAATTTTCTGTGAAAGAGTATAAATGAAAAGTGGAAAGCAGAGGCATCATAGACCAATATTACTCCAGCTCTTTGTGTAACCCAATCAAGGCATTTAATCACCCAGCCTGATTTCCTAATCAGGTATTAATGGGAATAATTAGAACTAGCTTACAGGGCTATTATACACATTAAATGAGATAATACACATATACTCACTGCTCAGTAACTGGTACTAAATAGCTATCCTATTCATATACATATATAGAAAGAGTTACACTATTCTTATAGTATTATAGCAACACTTTCGACTTCAGTCACTTCAAGAAAACACATTAATTGATGGGGTTGTGAGAAATATTTCTGTTTTGTTTTTCACATATCAGAAAACAGTAGCTTCTGTATCCAAAGATTCCAACTGAAGTTATTCATATTGTGACTCATATTGCTGGCCTGGCTGAGATAAACAGTATCAGATTTATACCTAGAGAAAGAGAATTTGGATAGGCAAAAGGGGAAATGCAGCAAAAGGGAGGTACTCTCAGTAGGCATACCAAAGGAGATAGGGAAGAGGAGGTCCTAAATGGAATACAGAGCATTTTGAAAAGGACAGAATTTTAGGGTGGGTAGACTGAGCCTGGGAAGTGTGGCACACAGCTACTTAGCCAGTGTTTTCAGTTCAGGGATTTCTGTCAAAGCTTCTGAGCTCTAGTTAATACAGCTCGGTGAGGGAAAGCCTGGCTCAGTAGGTCCAGCCAGGAGGCTACTGTTACAATGCTGTCATGGGTGGATGAGAAAACAGATCCTCTAAAACCTTTTCTTTAAGTCTAAGACTCGCCCCTTCCCTGGATTATTTAATGGTTATTTTTATAACGTGTCATGTCATCTCTATCCTTCCCACCCTGACACAAACTAAAGGAAACGGGCTTCCAGTGTGAGGAAGCAGATTTTGCTCCACAGACTCCCTAAAGCCAGCCAGCCAGCCTTCTTCTTAGCTAATTTTCCCCTGGACTGAAAGTCTCAGGCAACTTTTCAGTGAGATGCAAGCTTGCATCTCTAACTCTTTTGAGACTAAAGCCTGGCCAATTCTGATCATCTAGTGATTAACACAGT
Organism: Smutsia gigantea; assembly: GCA_032199065.1. Lineage (NCBI taxonomy): Eukaryota > Metazoa > Chordata > Mammalia > Pholidota > Manidae > Smutsia > Smutsia gigantea. Next base: position 273,281 of record JAVSCE010003115.1, on the reverse strand, counting down.
GATGAAAATAGTAACAAATTAGTTTCCCATACACTATGGTTTGCCTAGGACAGTTCTAGTTTACTTATTCTTGCTGTTGTGGCATCTGGTGAGTCAATCTTTTGTCCTGGTTTTTGCACTGTTTAAATAGATATTGTCATTAATTGCTTTCAGATAAGCCAGAATGGGTCTGGGGTAGTGTCATCTAGTAGTATATGAGATATTATTTTTATCTTAATGTGTGGTTCAATTTGAAATACATACAGCAATAATTTATCCCTCATCATGAATATGCTTGGCTCAGATGTGATGTGACTTATACCCTCCCCTCTTTCAAATAGTTCATGCAGAGAGATCACTAGTAAAATTGAACGCGCTGGGACACAACGCCTTAAGGACAGCTAACTCCTTCAGTCTCAGTGGTGGTAAGAAAACTACTTACCTCTCCTAGGTGTTATTCTATCAGACAAAAACAATGTGGGATTATAAAGATACATATCCACCACTAAAGTAATAGAACTATGAGTTTTTTGGACAAAGAAGATATTGAATAAAAAATCTGCAGCAAAGAAGTACGCGTTTTCTCTCTTTGCTTCCTGTCATTCATAGAATCTTGGAATATAAAGAAGTTTGAGCCTTTGACGGATTATTCTGAAAATTAACACAGCTATCTTAGTATTATAGGGGGATTTTTGTAAAGAGTGTTCTGTACTTAATGGAAAATTAGTTTGAAATATTCAACAAAAGCACTCATGACTAGAGTGCTAAAAATCGTTGTGTGTGAAGCTGTAGTTAATTGTAATTGTTGAATTTAAGAAAGCTTATAAACAGAGCAACATTCATATCTATTTTTATAAGATCAGGGAGAAACTAGCTCAAATAGTGTATTAAGTATAATTTTGAAATTCTATAATTTTTCCATTGCAATATTATGACATGTGGCAGGACTCCTGCAGCATCTATTTTAAATTGAATGAATTTATATTCTGTAGTGGAACTGAATAAAATTAACTTGCCTATGGTGTAGCAGCACATAATTTTGGATTTCCAAAAGAACTATAAATACAGGAAATATACTTGGTAAGTTTTGTTTTGTTGAAATATTATAAAAGAAAAGAACAATGAATAGAGGCAAAAGAGGGCAAATTATGAAAATATTGTGCTGAAATATTTATACATTTCAGTATAAAAATGAGAATTGAGACTATCTGCCATTAGCAGAATTTGCTCTGCACTTACTGGGAATTGTAGTATTTCTACTGAAGGTATTCTTGACATGAAATTCTGGAATATCAAAAAAGCTAAAATTATAAAAAATTCAATTATATTAAACATAAAATGTAATTCTGAAGAATGCAGCAGTTTCATGAAAAAATAATTTACTGCCAAACTTCTTCAGAAAAATATAAGTAACATTATATTAGAGCCATAAAAAGCTAAGAAACGAATTAAAGTATTGAACCTGCACCAAGAATACATTTTTGTTCATATAAATTTTTAAAAATGTTACTTCGCTGTTGGAGAGATATATATCACATATATATAGTTTCTAAGTTTTATATTTTTATAATTTTAAAAGCAATTTTAACTTTAAAAACTGTTTTTGAATAGGTCCACTTAGACTTATGAATTAATTGTTCTATGGATTAATATTTCAAAAATTTTATAATTTAAATTATTTTAGCACTCTGTTTATTCTCAAAGATATCCCACTTCAGTTGATATGATCATCTCATAATCACTTGTAATATTAACTGCTCTATACCTTGGACATAATGTCCCCATATCATCAGCTCATTATCTCTGCAAGGAGCATATTATCATCATTATTTTATAATGAGTATACTGAAGATCAGGGAGATTATGACCTGAGATCACACAACTAGTTAGTGGTTCAGTCTATCTGATTTCAAAGTCCCGACTCTCAGACATTTGTTAAGAATAGAATTTACTCACCATTTTACTAAAATCATCTTTCAAAGACCCTCTGATAATATAATAATGAATTGATATTCAAAATTAAAATACTTCATTAAATAATTTCAATTTAAATGTATCATGATTCATAAAGTTCCCAAAACTTCCATAAATTTTTAATTGACATAATAAATCTCAGTTTTTATATAAATATTTGAAACAGTTAAACAATACTGCTAGAACACTAAAGTAGACTGTCAGTATAGAAAATACTAGCTACTCAGATTTTGAAGTCAATATTTTGGCAACAAAACAATCAAGTCTTTAATCATAATAATTACATAAGAACTCTAAGATAAGCAACTCTTGACAAAATTAGAATTTTAAAAAATTGTAGCTGCGACGTTTTAAGAACCCCAAAATGTATAATACCTCTCCAAATTCCACTTATTTTGCTCTATTCTTTTCTAATCCATAGTTTTTATTTTGTTTGGCCATTGTGCTATTTTAATTAAAAGTTTAAATACTATAGAAGAAATGTCAATACTTGTCAGACAGTATTCAAGTAATTAAGATAGTTTGATATTTTCCCTGAGGACATTAAAGCAATGTAGGAGGAGTTCAATACTATCCATGAAGAAATATATGTCGAATTAAAATGACTAAAATCTATGAGTTTGGGTCTCAGACCAGAACGTTAAATAAGAGTGGTCGAAACTCACAATATTTTTCAATTCAGTGTGCATAATGTGTTCCTACATCTTCTTTAAAATGAGAATAGTAAGGTTAATTAACCAACAAAAGGTTGAACACAAGATGTAGTACAGTAGTAGGTGAATTTGTATTTTCTGTTATACATATTTCCCTCTTTTTAAGTTATCTTTTTTTTTCTTTTTTAGGAAGTAGGAGTATAGAACTATACCTACATCTTAGCTCCACCACTTACTAGTTACACACAGAAGAGCATTTTACTCACCTTAGTTTCCTAACCTGTATGAGTAGAATGCCAACTCTACAGAGTTATTGTAAGGATTAATACTAAGTTTTTGGCACCTACCCATCACTTAAGAAAGAATAGTTGTTATTTTCATTTCTCTACTTGCACATTTTATTATGACACTTGTTTAATGGAATACTAGAACTGTAGAGGTCACCCAGACCAATCTCTATACCAGTGTAGAAATTTTTTCCACAGCACATTTAGAAGGAAATAAACATTTTCAGAGAAGTTGTCATGTGGAAGGAGAATGTTTATTCTGTTTTGCTTGAGCAGGCAAAACTAGGAAGAGTTAGCTAAAGTTTCACAGAGTATTATTCTTCTTCAATCAAATGAAGAATAGTCTGACAACCGGAGCTGGCTGACAGTGAACTGGGTTGTTTGGGAAATAGTGAGTTTCTATCACAGTGGGTGTCCAAGTAGAAGCTGTTAGGGATTAGGTCAGATCTTAGAAGGGGATATAGGGGTCTATTCAAAAGTGATGTAAGATGACACACTCTTGTATCTACTTTGTTACAGGAGATGGGTTCTTGGTCTCATTGAGAGAAAGAATTCAAAAACAGATGCAGAGGTGCTTGAGCTTTAGGAGTTTACTTGGAAAACAAGAGTATAGAGAAAACCAAAGTGTACACCTAACAGTTGGGCTCAAGGAGACTCAGAGGGTGCTGCACAGAGGGAACAATAGGGAGCCTTTTCATGGAAAGGGAGATGAGTATTGATTAGGTGGGGATAGGTTTCAGAGGGAGCAGATTGGATCTTCTTGAAGTTTGGTCTTGTACCACCCTCATGTTGGACAGGGGAGTTTTTTGGCTATATTTGGTTCTCATCAGACCTGTCATGGTGAGGGGAGGCATGTTTTTAGTATGTTAATGAGTGTATAATGTATTTTTAGGGTGAAGTTTGAGTCAGCTTCTCTATATTTACTGAGTGCCCTCTAACAGTTTCTTCATACTAAACTCTATGGCCTACTATTAATGTTGTTGGGTTATACTGGTGGAATATTGAGAGATACTCTCAGCCTTAACTGAACAGAATTGCTTCTCCTTGTGTATTTAGTGCTCTGTAAATGGAGCACATGTTTTGGTGTTATACAGGTTTGGATTTTAATGATTCAGGCTTGTTCCTACCTATTCCTTCCTACCAAATTTTATGCCCTTCTCCTCCTCCCTCACTATGCTTTAGTCACACAGCACTACCCATTTTTCAGTTACTGGTGAAGACCTTAAAATACTCAGAAGCCTTCAGATTCTGTCCCTGTGCAGTGTGCCACTCAAATAAGCATTGTCCAACAAATGAAAGTAATTTAAAAATCACTTGTGTTTATTGAATTTACAAAAACACTAGAGGATTGATCCATTCATAATTAATGGCAAAACTTAGAAATAAGGCTCTCCATTTCTTCATACACACTTGACATATGTACGCACAAGCCCACAAAGAGATATTTGCTTGTATAAGGACAAAAATATAAAAAGTGCTCAGTAGAAGTTATGTCTATTTTAGCACCAAAACAACCTTATGAAAATGAGGTTGAAAGACTGAAATTTCCTATTTTGGACTCTCACCACATTCCTATTGTGGGGTAAATGAAAGTTTCCACTCAGAATTTCCACCTGGCTTCCACAGTGGTGTGCAGATAAGGGTCCATTTACATACCAATGGATGTTAACCATGGCAGAGCCTCCAGTCCATCTGGGGCAAGGGGTGGAGAGAAAACTGCCATCTCTCCTCTCCTCTGTGCCTGGTTTCTATTTGGTTGGTGCCCTCAAGTCATGAGGGACCCACTCATGGAGTGCCTGCAAGGAGGGGAGGGCAGAGGGAGAAAGCATGCCAAGTGCCATAACAGACTGATGCAGAGGAGGCTGGCTAGTGAACACAAGGGAGCTGTGAGCAATAAAAACCCTTTCTCCCAACCTGCCCTTTCCCTTGTCCTCCTCCTTTGGTTTCATCTGATTGATAATGAACTTGTCCTAAGCAGGGAACCCCCTTACTCCCAGAGCTGCACCTATCCCCCACTTTTAAACAAGGGATGCCATTATAAAGTGGATCACATTTTAAAGTATCTTGAAAAGACCATTCAGCATATTTCATTAATTGAAAAAAATAGAGCAAAAAAATGTATTATTATAGTAAGGTGGATGGTAGATGATAGAAATCAAAATATATCCAGAGGAAAGACACAATGTTGTTTTTTAAATCAAATGCCAATAGCTTATTTTTAATCAAACTAGCATTTGTAGTTTAGATTGAGGGCTGAGCTACAGATATGATTTGCCTCCCATTTAGCAAAATGTTTGATTCATTAGCTCATGAAATGTTAATTATTCATTTATTTTAAATTAGTTTAAATATATAAGCTCCCTATGGGATGACAGTCATCTGAATTCTACAGCAAGCATTAAACTATGCCATGTGTATCCTGCAACAGTCCCACCACATTGCTCAGTGAAGGCATCTAAAGATTCCTTTTACTAATTACCAGTGGCTCTGAAGGAATTTTTCTGAGGTAGTAGGTACTTGGTTTACGACAGGAGCCTCATTTTAAAAAATATTATTAAATGCACACTCTCATGTATTGAGTTGTTTATACATCCAGTCTAACTAACAGCCACTCAACCACTGCCTTGAAATGTGCCCATTGTGATGGTTAACATAGTGGTTATGAGTCCAGGTTCCAATCTTCTTCTGTCCCTCACGAGCAATGTGATTCTGATGAAGTATTAGTCTACCTGTGACTCAGTTTCCTTGCTTCTATACATACATAATAATAATACCAACTTCACAGGAGTATTGCAGGGGCTAAAAAGACACAACCATGCCTGGAACACAGTGGTTATCCAGAAAGTATTAGCTATTTTCTGCTCGAGGAATTCTAGCATTGAGTAGACCACTTCTCCCACCACAGTGCAGGAAGCAATTGGATGTAGATTGGTTTAGCAAAGAGTCATCATTTGGGGGACAGACAGCCTCACTGAAACCTAATGCCCTGATTCTTTATCAAATGATGGGAAATTGTTTTTCTTTGTAGTATTTCTTTGTTCTTTTCTGGGGAGTGTTTGGTTTCTTTTTAGAAGACATGTTTACATAGAGTACCTGCTATCCACATTCCTGCCACATGTTTCAAAAAACTCATCCTTGTCCTAACAGCTTCATTGAATTTTCTGATTACTCTAACCGACGGTAAATCCTCCCTCCTAAGAACACTAGTATTTGGTCCATTATTTAGACTGCATGTGTTTCTGAATTATGTCCTGGCTGATGCCAGTGATTGCACTGGTTTATTCTAAACTTACAGTACTTTAAGTGCACATGCCTTCATCTTTCCAACTGCACTGGCTCCCTCAGAAGTGAGATTGAGTGGTTGTTATCTGTGCCTCAACAACGCCAGACACAGAGCAGTGCAGGAAATGCTTAGGAAGGCAGGAAGGGAAAAGGAGGGAAACAATCCAACTAGACAGCCCCAATGTGAGAATCCCCAGCTAGGAAGTAGATGCCTGCTTCTAACCTAGATTACTGAGGGTGCCAACTTTCATCACAAATATAAATAAATGGGAATCAGAAAAAAGAGAGGCAGAGAAAAGCTAACTTCTGAGATCAAAGACTGGAAAAAAGATTTTTCTGTCCTGGGCAGATATTGGACAGAGATCCAAATATTTTTTTATATTAGTCAATTAACAATGTTTATTGCCTTAGTTACACATAAGGCAATATTTTTACACAAGTTCATACATGTGGTCATGCCATGCATGTTTTTCTTTGAGGGTAGTATTTTTCATTTTATCCTTTTCTGCTTGGCTTTCCCCTCTCATTTTCTGCTCTCCTCTTTCCTACCATAGCCCCTTATCCATCAATGTAAAGTGAAACTGTGCTAATATATATATATTTTTGACCCATGCTTCTTCATTTGTTAATTCAACCTATATAAATGTATACATTCGCTGATATATAACAAATTAAAATGATACCACATTATACATATTTTTCTGCATTTTGATTTTCTCTCTCAGCTAGTAATTCCCATAATTCCCTCCATTTCAACTGATAAATTCTCTGCTGAGGATAGAATTCAGCCATTTTCTTATTGAGAGGCATTCATTTGATTTCCATCTTTTTTTGTATTTGTAAACCATAAACACTATAGTAAATATTCCTATCTCCCTGATGTCATATACTAATGTTTTCCCTTTTATGGAAACTATTTCCATTAATGAGGCTGATGTGTCAAAAAATTTTTGAGAGTTTAATTTTAATAGACATTGCCCAAATGCTCTTCCAAATTCTTGCAATGCTTTATTTTCCACCACTAAACTATGAGAGTACTCCTTACTCCATGCTCCCTGTCATCAATAGGTGTTATAGCTGTTTTTCCTTTTTAATTGACTCCCTTTTTCAAGTATTTGCTTTATTTTTCTTTTCTTGTGGTCATTCAATTCACCTATTTCTGAGAATACAGAAGTCTGCCACTATAATTATATTTCCAGTCAATATTTATATTTCTTGGTGTTTTTAGCTATTAAGTCTGTGAGATGCAAATTATGGCTAAAATGTTTTCTTAATAAACTGTAGTTTATTACATTATGCAGTTCTTTATCCTGTTTAGTGACTTTAAACTTAAATTCCCAATAGTCTGATACTGATTTTCCAAGCCTACATTTTTTAATATATTTTCCTTTGATATTTTGTTTCTCTTCATTGCTTACCCATTTTAAATGTGCTTTTTAAAAATAGCTTAGAGCTATCTTTTGCTCTATTACCTAAAATAATAAAAATAAAATCACTGATGTAGAAAAGAAAACACAATATTTACAATATTCATATCCACAGGAACATGATTCTAATGGAGAAAGTGTCACTATAGCTGTTTTACTCTCCAGGTCAGTTCATAAAGTCTGGTTTACTATGGAGAATATATGTAATGGGCAAACTGCAGAGGGGAGAAGACTGCAGAAAAAGATATTTGGGAACATGATGCAAGAACTGAACTCTTTCCTCCATCTCTCAAGATCAATGAAGCTTCTCCTTCTGCACCTCCCTTTTGCTCAACCCTACAGGCAGCTGCATTTTGCAAGATGGCCTTGAAAACTATGGTAGAGTGGCCAGAATTAACTAATAAAAATATGGGGCAGAATTAAAAATAAATACTTTTTTACTGTAAGTATGTCCCATGCAATATCTGGGAATACTTATACTTTAAAAAGTTCTTGTTTATCTGAAATTCAGATTTAACTGGGTGTCCTGCATTTTATCAGGTACCCCTACTCTAAGGGAACTCATTACAGCTAACTAGTATAGGGCTCTCTTAAGGGGGTTAGGCCAACACATGGAGACGTGAACCAGCAGATAGCATATACTGGAAAGATCCAGGTACTCTGATTGGTAGAGAACACCTCTTCAGGATGAGGAAACAGTACCATTTGACACAACCCTATTTTACTGGTCCCCTGAGCTCCAAAATGCCTACAGGAATTGAACAATTGAACCAGGTCTTCCAAGACTCTGAGAGCTAAAAGAAACCAGAGAACTAGGTAGGTTTCCTCCAGATATTTCAGCTGCAAACTGGCAGCATGACTACTTCTGCATCTGAAACCAGGCCTCAGGTGTTGAAGCAGCCAGTTGGAAATCTAACAATGGTGGATAGCAATCACACCCTCCATCTATTATGCTTGAGCCCTAATAAGCTAAAAATAAAGAACAAAGCATCTTTGAGGAAAATGGAAGTTCCTATGGCCAGGATCCTCACCTGACACTACACTACTTGATGATATAATTGGCCTACTGCCAGGCTACTGCTTCCACACCCATAGGCAATAAGCTATTATTAACTAAGTCCATAAGCTCTGCCCAGTGCTCTGGGTGGAGGCAGAGATGGAGGAGGATTACAGACCTGCACACTGCTGGATGCAGACGTGATTCTAGTGCTTCACCTATTGCTGGGAGAATAAAGCTGGATATAAACCCCTTCGACCCCAAGAATGTTCCATTGTTGTTTCTCAGTTTCACTGAATCCATAGAGAACTTGACTGGGGCTAAAATCCATGGGTAAGACAGCATCCCTCCCATCATCTGAGAATGTCAGTCAGAACACATGTAAGGAACAACTGAAAATCCAAATCTAAAATACTAATAAAAGAACACAAGAAAATTGAAGTTCAGCACACTAACATGATTTACCATTAATAGTTCATGAACTGAAATTGGAGATGACACTGTTGAAAGCTACATTGATGGTCTGGAAGGTAAAATAGGAGAAAATTATCTCAAAGTGGAGGCAAGGGATAGAAATAAGGGAATAAAGAGGAATAAAGAAAACTTAATATTGAATAATGAGAGCTCCTAAGAATAAAAAAATGGAGGAAAGGCATTAATTATATCATAGCAAATGACAATATCTCTAAATTAAAGAAAGCACTAAGCTCACAGATTTAAGGAGTTCACTGAATTTCACAATTGTGAAAAAAAGGACACTTATCTAGGTGTCATATCCCATGCAAATAAGAAAGTGACAACAGTGACATCTGATATCTCCGTTGAAGTACTGGAGGGTAGAAGAGTGGATTGGCATTTAGTATCTATAGCCTGGGAGAAAAGGACTAAAGCTCACAGTAGATTGGACATAGATCTCCATCTGTATTTGGGCATTTGCCTGAATATGTTTTTTTTTAATATAATTTATTTTACCATCATTAATCCACAATTACATGTGCAATATTACGATTACTAACCTACCCCCTCATCAGGTCCCCCCCACCAACCCCACCACACTCACTGTCCATCAGCGTAGCGAGATGCCACAGAATCACCACTTGTCCTCTCTGAGTTGCACCGCCCTCCCCGCGCCCCCCCAACACTACATCTGCCAATCGTAATACCCCTTTTTCCCTCCCATCCCTCCCCTCCCGCCCATCTTCCCCAGTCCCTTTCCCTTTGGTAACTATTAGTCTATTCTTGGGTTCTGTGAGTCTGCTGCTGTTTTGTTCCTTCAGTATTTTTTCTTTGTTCTTATACTCCACATATGAGTGAAATCATTTGATACTTGTCTTTTTCGGCTTGGCTTATTTCACTGAGCATAATACCCTCTAGCTCCATCCATGTTGTTGCAAATGGTAGGATTTGTTTTCTTCTTATGGCTGAATAATATTCCATTGTGTATATGTACCACTTATTCTTTATCCATTCATCTACTGATGGACACTTAGGTTGCTTCCATTTCTTGGCTATTGTAAATAGTGCTGCAATAAACATAGGGGTGCATCTGTCTTTTTCAAACTGGGCTGCTGCATTCTTAGGGTAAATTCCTAGGAGTGGAATTCCTGGGTCAAATGGTATTTCTATTTTGAGTTTTTTCAGGAACCTCCATACTGCTTTCCACAATGGTTGAACTAATTTGCAGTCCCACCAGCAGTGTAGGAGGGTTCCCTTTTCTCCACATCCTCGCCAACATTTGTTGTTGTTTGTGTTTTGGATGTTGGCCATCCTCACTGGTGTGAGGTGATATCTCATTGTGGTTTTAATCTGCATTTCTCTGATGATTAGCGATGTGGAGCATCTTTTCATGTGCCTGTTGGCCATCTGAATTTCTTCTTTAGAGAAGTGTCTATTCATGTCCTCTGCCCATTTCTTAATTGGATTATTTGCTTTCTGTTTGTTAAGGTGCATGAGTTCTTTATATATTTTGGATGTCAATCCTTTATCAGATACGTTTTTTATGAATATATTCTCCCATACTGTAGGATGTCTTTTTGTTCTACTGATGGTGTCCTTTGCTGTACAGAAGCTTTGCAGCTTGATATAGTCCCACTTGTTCATTTTTGCTTTTGTTTCCCTTGCCCGGGGAGATATGTTCATGAAGAAGTTCGCTCATGTTTATGTCCAAGAGATTTTTGCCTATGTTTTTTTCTAAGAGTTTTATGGTTTCATGACTTACATTCAAGTCTTTGATCCACCTTGAGTTTACCTTTGTGTATGGGGCTTGACAGTAGTCCAGTTTCATTCTCTTACATGTAGCTGTCCAGTTTTTCCAACACCAGCTGCTGAAGAGGCTGTCATCTCCCCATTGTATATCCATGAATATGTTTACAGGTCCACATACCAGGTCTTTGGTTGTATGATTCCAGAATATATGCCACCCCAAAATATGCCTCTTTGGCATAAAGATATTTTGAGCTGATTATTTTAGAAAACCAGCAGACACAGGAAAAGCTCTGAAGACAAAAGGTAACTTTCCCTTTTGTGAGGGCAATTTACATTTTATAAAGGAAATCTCCTTTTGTTTAAGTGTGCGTCTGTGTCTCTCTCTCTACCAGGAAGGGAGGAATGATCCTTAATCACCAGACTCATCAATGGAGAAGGTGCTGCTCAAATATGCATAACAAACCTTACCCTTGATGGCTATTCTTGGTTACCTTCCCATAACTTGTCTCCTCTGTCCAGAAGGCCAAAATCACTTTTCCTTTAGCTTACAATGGCATATCTAAGCCTAAATTCTAAACAACCCCTTGAGTTATTCATGCCTTAATTTGTCCCACGTACATATGAGATATACATGTTAATATATTTCTGGTTCTTTTTCTCTTGTCTGACTTTTGTTATAGAAACCCAGTCAAGAACCTAGAAAGTTAAGAGAAAAAAGATTATTCTTCTAGAAACTCAAGATGGAAATTCTGCCTCTGACTGCCCCAGTGGCCCTGATGAGATTTCTGTTTCTCCCAGGACCCTTTGTCTGGACCATTCACTAAACATCTGACACTCAAACTAGAGACCGACCTGTGCCTGCATTGAATCTACTTGGTGTGTGACTTCGGCTTAAAATTTATCCTGTGATACCACCCATCCCAACCATCCTTGGGCATATTCCATATTGTACTGTAATCTTGATGCTGCCCTACTCAGTCTCCTCAGCCTGAATGCGCCACTACTCAGCTATTTTCTATTTTCTGGAAATGAACTATTCACAGAATATTCCCTCCCCTTGGCTCTTATTTGAAGATCCTATTTCCTAAGGAGCTCTAAATGCTGCTGATTTTCTAAAACCTCTGATGTGGGACATGATCAAAATCCTCCTTACTCCCCAGTGCTTCTCCAGTCCATTACACCTCTACTGTCCACCTCTGCCATTCCCAGTCATGTGCCCCACAGCCATCCGGCTACACAACCCATCTCTCCCCTAGTCCCTTGCACTTTCTGACCTCCTGGTTATTCCCTCAAAATTAATTGAAGACCTTAGCATCTGGTTCAGGTTTGTCTCTAACTCCTAAATATATAAAATTAAATGGTCATTTTTATTAAAACATTTTATTCTACACTTGTAATATTTTTTATATTTTTCAAGAGATGTGAAACTATTTTTAACTGATCAGCATCCCATAAAAACAATAGGCAAAGCAAATAGACCATCAGAATCAATACTTTAAGCATTACTGGGAGACAGGGAAATACAATTTTATGATTACCTGTAAGTAGAAAAAAAACTAAAAAAATTCTAATGGCTCTCCCACCACCAACTTGGTGCTGCAAGCCTGCAGGTGCAGAGGAGCAGAGGATGCAAGACTAACAATTCTCCATGAGTAAGGCTAGAGGACAGCAAAGAACTGAAGCGAAACATAGACAAAATCACACTTAGAAAGAAAATTCTCCACAGTAAGTGACAAAATACAGAATATAGGTCAGAACCTGGTAATTCCAAGGACCTTGCAGAAATGAAAGGGAAACGTGAAAATCTACTCAAGGATGAGATCCATCCAACCAAAGTTGACTGGAAAAATGTTGACAAAACAACTAACAGTATTTCATGAACATTTTATATTTTCATCAATATATCTCATTTCATTCATGAGTATTGCATATCTTCTAGATAACAATAAAGCAAGGATGAAGTTCTGGGTAAAATGGATATGTATGTACATATGTGTATGTGTGTTTATTTGCAGGTATGTGTATGTATATTTAGACATCCTAGTTCTTTATGCCGAAGGGTACACAAAACAATGACACCCCAGTAGAAATGAGTGCACGTCATTCTCATATCGTGGTCTCTGTTATCATTTTCTATTAAAAGGAACCAGGGCTCTTCAGAAAGGCTGTTTCCAGGGCTCTAAGGGGCTAAATATTAGATTAGTGTAACCTTGAAACTTCTTGTATGACAGAGAGTAAAGAAATAAGCAAATCATTTATATAAATATATATAAAATATATAAGTAAATATAATATAAATATGCACTATTTATGTATAAATTAGATATATATAATGGTGAGAAAGAGAAAGAGCATATTATAAAGCAAATGGCAAAAAAAATGGATAAATCTGGATTAAGAGTTACATAGGTATTATTTGTGCTAGTCTTATTCATGCAACTCTTCAGTAAATTTGAAATTATTTCCAAGTATAAGTTCCAAATTTAAAAAGAAATACGCCTCTTAAAGTTTATCAGCAATTTCAACTTCCTGTTGGTAGGAGGAAGTAATATATTTTTTTAAATCCTGAATAAGAGATGCATGCTTCTGTTTGACCTCTGAGAACTGCATTTCAAAATATTTGTAGTAGGCCAACTGTAAAGAAGATGGAGTAAAGTAACACCAGATTATATGGTATTGAAGATTGATTATAGGAATTTGTGAATGATTATAAGGAATACAAATAATTAAACTTTTTGAAGATAGTTTCTTAATTGATGTCTCCTGCTATCCCCACTTTGTTCAATGACAACAGCAAAAGCCCCAAGTCCGTAAAAAAGATGACAGGGAGGCAGTCAGAAAATGTTATTAACTTCTCTGACAGTAGAACTCATATTTGGAAAACAAACATGTTTTTCAGTATCTTAATCTGAGAGATGTATAAGAAATGTCCTGTAGTTCTGAAATCCTTTTTTAAAAAACCAGTTCAGATAAGTCATGACTCAATTTGTTCATATTTGAGTGTTATTTCTGTCAACTTTCCTTTTAATGGTGAAACAGTATTTTCTTGCAGAATACTCAATCTTTCAAAGATTATTGATGAAACATTTTGAAACCACTCAGCACATGTAGTCTCAATGAGACTATTTCAGAGTTTTGTATATACGAAAAGTTACTCGTTCTCAGATGTGCATGCCAAAGTGTTTCTTACTCTCAGAGTGGCAAGTATGCTCTGTCATATTAAAATGATTAGAATGTAATAGCTGAATGAGAGTTTTCCCTTGGCGGCAATTTTACTTTATGAATAATCAACTTTTGTATATTCTAGTGATTATAATTGGAATGGACAGGCACAGTATTATGCATACACATGAATCAAATCTAAGGACTCCTTTTACAATTCTCCTGAGTTGTCCTTTACAACTGCTTTGATGTTATTTAGTGGTTCCTCTTATCTGATGTGTTTGAACTTCAAGATAACATTGACCTAGATGGTTCAGTACATCTAATAAAAAATCACTTTGGAGACACCATCATTCTAAAGAATCTTGAAGCAATGAAAGATTTTGGCAGGGTAGGATTCTTTAGGGTACTTTTTCTTTCCATTAAGAGATATTATATTGTTTATTCCCAACAATTTAAAGGACAAATCTCAAAGAGCAAAGAGCTTCCCTGTCTGACCTCCTCTCCTCTTGGGACTGTCTCTCTGTTCCCAGGGTGTAAACTGGTCATTGCTAAGGATCCAGTTGCTAGTTCAGGTGCCTCATAATTAAACAACTACTTGTAATTTCTAAACAATTAAGGGAAAAAAGAAATAATTTTCTTGAAACTTGATGCAAATACTAAGTACTAGAGCATAATATGTTCCTGGTAATTTACAAAGCATTCTCAGCTGTTTAAACTGCTGATCATCTTCAAAGAAGACAAAAAACAAAGAACTTGCCAGATGTCATTTTAAAAAGTGACATTTGATAGAAGTGCATGTTTTGAGGTTAAGATCTGCTCACTGACAATCAATAATAAAGTCTGTCTTCTGGACACTATTTTAAAAAATGCTTTCAAACCAGCTTGTGCTATCATAGACAGAAGCATGGCGCAGCTAACCTTAGACCTTGCTTTTAAACATATGCATTCTAACCCACTTAAGGAGATAATTTTCTATCCCGTTTCTCAAAGTGGATTTACTGAAACACCCATAGAACAAAAAGTGCAATATAAACTTCAGCAGTAAGTAAATATTACATTACTGTAAAGGTGGCCAATACTGTACACTTGGAAGTCCCAATTTGTGTAATCCTTCTGAATATTAAAGACTTGAAGAATCACTGACATTAATGAAAATTCTGTTTTAACTCTGGTTAAGAACAAAGATATGTGCTATGTAAAAGCATCTTTGGTACAAGTTCTATACCACATGACTCCCTTGCTCTTACTTCCACACCATATTCAGTTAAATAAGTATCCTATAAATGGAGAGGTTCAGGCTGATCTCAAAGTCTTCAGTGAAAGTCTATTCCAGGGTGGACTCACAGAGAACCCAATCCTTCCTTACAGTGGGTTCCCTCACAAAAAAGAAGCACACCCTCTTGTTTTGATTTCCCTAAGTCTTATAGGGAGTGTCTCAGTCTTACAGATATCCTACTTCTTCCTTTGTTAGTTGGGGTGAAGAGAAAGGAAGTCACAGACCTTCAACAATAAGGCCCAAAATTGACCAGCTCCTGTGCTCTGACACCCATTACCACATTTGGGCCTGGGTCTAAAAGTCTCCCAGCAGTAGCTTCTAGCCAATGACTGATCACAGCAGAGGTACTAAGGCAGTTCCAGTGTTGGGGTACATGGACCTTTGACAGGAGGATTCCTATAACTTTGCGGAAACTACATTAGACCACACAGCTGGCTAAGGCACATCTGCTCACCATTCCTTCCTGCTCTTCTACACTGGGTCAGATTTGCACTGTGGTCTCAAGGCTCTTCCAACTTTCTCTGGCCTCTTCCCCATCTTCTCTCAAACTTTCCCTCTAATATAATCCTTGCATATCTAGGCCCATCTTCGCATTTGCTTTCCAGAGGACTTGGAACTAACACAAGTGGTACCAAGAGTAGTTTCAGAAAACAGGCAGTAAAATGGGAATTTAGGACCAGCTCACCAACCAAACGGCAGATGAAAAGGACCACATCCTTGGTGAACAAGCCTCTGACACGAAATGGCAGCACATTTGCTAAAGATTTCACTGAAGGTGATCTAGGAAAATGTACTGGTGGAGGGGAATTCTGTGCCAGATGCAATGATGCAGGCACTTAAAAGTTATGGGAACCTACAAAGAGAGCCAAGTTGGCTAATTACTTCAATGTTGCATTAATGCCATGTAGAAAGATAATGAGAATCTGACGATCTATTAACAAGCTCCTAATGGCTATGCATGAGAACCAGCAAGCCTCCATAATGGTTTATAAAGAGGCTCTTCTCTCCTGTAGTGGAAGGGCAGATGTAGTTGAGCAGCCAATTAAAGATCTAACGCTTTGTGTTGCAGAGATCCAAAGACATTTTAATGCTTAGTCTAGGCAGGTCAATATGTGAAGATCAGGGACCTTGTGGGAGAGATCTAGAGTCCCAAAACTCTAGATGGGATGGGCTCATCTAGACAGAAACCTTTGCAAATGTTTGCTTTGTAATACAACTTGGACTTCCTGGGCTTTCAGAGTTGGCTCAAGTTTTCCCAATAGAAGCTAGCATTTCTACCATCCTGATAAATGCTCTCCCCACAAGGCAACAGGTAGCTCCCCATCTCCAGTCTAGCCTGCCAGGCCAGCAACTATGATTAAATTTCATGCAAAGCTCTGCTAGAACCTCCTGGGCTGTATGTTAAAATATGCAAAACAAAAAAAAACACTAGCTGAATGTATTAGCAGGAGTCAGAGGAGTGCTCCTGGGAGTGGACTTTGTGCATGATTAAGAGCCTGGAATGCAAGACGTGATAGTAGGAATTCACTGAATGGAGGGCCCTTTTCAAGATGTTGGACCCAGAAGAGTAGGGAAATCTTGTTGCTAGAGTGGTTCTTAGAAGCGTAGGAAAAAACATAGATATTCACTGTGAAATAGAAATGCCTCACCTGCTCTGGCAGAGGCAGATGAAGGAATAAAGAGGCTGAGGAACACAGGCATGCTGCAGTGGATATGCTAAGATAGACCAGACAACCGACAAATGAATTGTTTTAAAAAGGACCCAAAGGACACTGCATTCACCAAGGGCACTAGGAATGCGTAGGTGAGAGGGAACTAGTATCACTAAGAAGTTTGTCCTCTGGAGTCCTGGGTCCCAAGGCCTAAGATGGCAGGTCACAGAGCTGGGCTGATTAACATTCATGAGGATCGGGGGTGGGGGGGGTTCCCAAAGTAATTGAGGACAGGTGGTAGGGCTTAAGTCCTAGAATTCATGAGGCCATAATTACCATAAGAGCCAGCAAGGTCAGAGGTGTAGCCAAGGAGGCTAACTGGCAAAGGATGTGGAGCTAATAGCAAAATAAGCACCTAACAAAGTACTTAAGGCACGTGAAAGTTATCACCCAGTAAGAAGTCAGGATTCCTTGTTCAGTTCTCAGGTATGGACCAACACTGAAGAGGTGCTCAGATCCCTAGGAGACAGAACTGTGTAACACCATCACAAGTCCCCAGTCTCCCCACAAAGGGACCTACTTATTAGGGGCTGTACACTGGCAAAAGGTGGAATAACCAAACATTTTGAAGACTAATGGACACAGGGTCTGAATTTACCTTGAACCTGAGACCCAAAGAGCTGTCATGGCTCACTATTAGAATAGGGGCTTAGTGGAGACAGCAGGAGTGGTGGCTAAAGTCCAGTCCTGTTCCACTTATGAATTTGGGAACTTAGGGAATGACTAATATGTAGGCCTGTGAAAGAAGAAGTGGCCCAAGGTGAGAAGAGAGAGATTCCTGGGCAGTGGCCAATGGCCTAACCACATGCTTAAGTCAGAAGAGGAAAAGGGCTGAACACTCATAGACAAAAAGGTGTGGGGTAGAGACATGTGACTTGACACACGTGTAAGTATATGAGTGAGCATCAATTGTGAACGTTTTTATACCGCATGTTAATGTCCATCAAAATGTAAGCACTGAACAACCAACTGAGAATGGCTAGGATACAAAGGCAGGTCCCATGCCAGACACCTAGGAGACTCGGGACCTCTGGCATCTGACTCTGGCTTGAGGACAATTTAACAACGTGGCCAAACACTCCTTAGACTTTGGGCAAGCTTCCACCCTCTCCTTTACCCAGGGTGAAGGAGACTGCAGGTCACTCGGGGTCAGACGTGCTCTGCGGCCTGACGGCTCCTGCAGCCTGCGCAGCTCCCTTCACTATTTCTCCAGCAGGCGCTTCACCTACCTAATAACATGTTTGCTTGTTTATTCCTATCTTGGCTTCAGCTTTCGGAGGCTTAAGCCTAACACTCTTACCTTTTTCTTTCATGCTTCTAGCCACAAGAACAAAATCTATTTAATCTCTCTTCCTATTAAATAATTTTCTTTTATTATGCATGTTGATTTTCTCTGGTTCCTCTGCAATTTTAACAAACCAACCCCTATCTGCCAGTTAGGCTCGCTCCCAGGTTCCTGGGAAAAGAAAAGAACTCAAGTGACAAGTCCAACACCACAGCTAGATACCATTTAAACTTGTCTTGGAAAGAAATGCCATGAAACCTTAATAAGGTTTCTATTAATTTGTGAGATCCTCAAATGTTTTTGTTTTTTTCTTATTGCTCTTCTTCAAATTTTTAATATGCCAATTCCTTGGGCATCTCTAAGCTTGCCTTCTCAGTGAAAACAATTGTACCAGAAACATTAGATCAGAACTCTTGAGCAGCACATCTGTGTTGCTCTTTAAAAACATATAAGATGGCAAAAAAAATAATTTGTTTTCATAGTCCTGGCTCCCCATCCCCCTTCTACTCCCTTCACTATCCATCTTTCTCATTGCTTTTTTTTTTTTAATATAATGCTTCTTGAGGTGAAAAACAGGATGCAGTTAACGTAGATGGGGAAAGTTTCTAAAGAAAAGCTGAATTAAAGTTATTATATTTAATTCCAGTTTTTAAGTAGGTCTGCTATCTTTGAACTTTCTGATGATTCTCAGTGAAAAAGACAGACCTCAAGAAGCAGAACTATCAGTGCAAAGGAAAAAATTCCACTGAGCTGCTAAAACCACTGTAGGCACCTGTCCTCTTCAAAGTCAGCTACTACAAGGGAGTGAATGATCTGTGGCGCTCGGGTAGAACACGCACATTGCCGAGCAAGAACTGTTGACGGAGAAGCCTTTGAAATGTTTTACACTGAGAAAGAGGACAGAGGAAACTCCTCGGTTCCCCAGGGCTCTCTGTAAAATGTACTGGACTGACTCGCTTTGGGCTAGCAGTGTGCTTGTTTTCATTGATCATGACGCTTAATTATGGATAATAGACATTCCCTAAGAATCTGAAAGGCCATTCAGGAATTTATTAAAAGGAAGCTATTTTCCTAGAAGCTAAATTCTCTACAATGTTTTGACTATAAGAGGAAAAAAAGTTCCAGAGGACAAAAAATGTATTATGACACTAATAATGAAGCTCAGGTCAAACACAACCATCTTAGAGATAGTAGTCATATATTCCCATGAAAGTATACTACTTACAGCAATCTTATATTACTTAGGAATTTTATTTTAGAGGTATGTTTAATCTATGATCCAGCCAAGTTTACTTAATAATAACTTTTATTATTAGCTCCTTATAATATAGGTTTGGTCCCATTTTGCTTTTTTTAAGGATGCTAAAACAATGTATTATTGAAATTGGATTAAATCCTTTTTGCAATACATATTTAGACGTGATAAGCATGGTCTCGTAGAGAAGACAGATATAAAATGTCCCACTTTTCCAGGAAGCTTTCATTTCAACAGTAACTGGATTGTTTATCTCAGATTACAATACATCAGTACAGTGGGTCAACTACTATGTCACTAGTTGGGGAAGAAAAAGACCTCCCTGCTTTGTTTAATCATGTTACAGTGCACTCAATTTCTGGGTTGGCTGCCATTTTGCTGATGCCGTGAATAAATGGTTTTCATTACTGTGTGCTAGAAGGAAGAGTGAATTTCTTGAAGGATTATGACTATAGCATTTTTCTTTTCCATGTCAGACACAGTGTACTCCCATGAAAATCCTACCAGCTGAAGATTGATCCAAAAAGAAAAGAAGGATAATTTAATAAAAATCCACAAGGGATTATTGTCGGCAGTATGCCAGGCACAGTGCTAGAATTCCAGCCTTTAATAAATAATGACATAATAAGTAACAAATCTATTAAAGAGGTTTCAAACATAAGCGTGGGAAAGTAGAATATATTTCAATTTATTTTACCCCCTGGAGTCCAAAATTCTTTGTAGGAACTGTATACATATTTTAAATGACCATCATGTAGATGTAATTAAAGAACTTGAGATAGAGAATCTGAAAATTCCCCCTTTAGTTTGTGAGGTGGTTTCTATTTCTCTGGTGTACTGACAGAGTTTAGAAAAGAAAGCTTTATATTTGTTTATTCTGGGATTGTTAGTGGTTGGAAAGGATTATTTGTTAATGAAAGGTGGGGTTGTTAGGTATTCAACCTGAAGTAGAGCATAGAAATCCTGCCAAAAGTCTACCTTGATCTGTAGCTCTTTCCCAACGTGTACCTCTTGCTTCTCAGGATAGACCTCATCTCATCCCTGTCTGTTCCAATCTTGCTGAAACTCTTCTTCCAGGGTCAACCTTGGGAAGCCATACCAGCTGGTAGCCACTACCACCAACAGCTCTCCCTGTCCCCCTCTTCCTCCCATGCCCCAACCTCCTTCAGATGACTATCATTAATCTTTACTAACCAGAACAGATTCAGTGATCTTTATTCATCTTTCCCAAGTCTGGAGTGACACGAATTGAACTTGCCAGAGGTTAACTTGGTATCTGAGGCAAAAAAAGGGATCTTTTAACAAAATGTAGTTAGCAACTGATACAGTTTTTGATACTTTCATAGCCATAGCTAATAAGTCTGGACTGTGTCACTTTTTGTTTTTCTATCTAGAATTACAATGTTATTTATAATTCCACTAATTGGCTTTCACAAAGAAAATCTGCATCACTTTTGAAAGAAAATGAGATAACAAGTACATAGAGTATCTGTGAAAGTAAGTGCCAAATTATTTCACCATTTTTTAATTACAAAATAACCTGCTGAGTAATTCCCACCTTTTTAAAAAAGGCCAATATTCATGGCAACACCTTTAAGAATTCGATTGTATGTAGTGCTAAGGGCATTTTTTAATGTTGCATATAACTGGTACTAATGTTGAGAAAAATAACTGTTTATTTCTAAATAATTTAAATCTCAGTGATTTCATTCCCTTGATGGCAGGGAAGTGTGTCCCATCACTTGTTAATCTGAACCCATGCTACCACCAGTTTTATCCTCAGCCAAAACCAACCCCCATCCCATCTTCCTAACTCTTCTTTACCCTACACTACTGACCCCAGACTAATTGTGTATGTGTCTTTCCACTGACGGGAAAACTTATTGAGACATCAACTATAGCTTATTCCTTTTACAAATGCTCTATAAGTAGTGGTTAAATTGACCTAAATGGTGATATTTTCCCTTTAGAAGAGATGAAACCTGTCAGCAATGTAGTTTGATCTGCCAAAATTGCTCTAAATGTGTCTCTGATAGATGCATTCTATTCCTTAGCTTCCTACACAAAAGACTCCTATTAAGACATTTTCTTAAAGCATGCATGTGCACACACACACACACACACACAATGCTATGCATGTAATAACACAGTTCAAAAACCATGTAGGACTTTAGAAAATTCACTCAGATACCTACATATGTAACAGAACGTTGAGTGACATGTTCTGAAAATTGGCTGGTAAGATTCCAAGGGCAAAGAGGCTCCAAGTACCTTCTATTCTAAAGGGAGCTGTATACATTCAGGGCCAGACACCCTCCTCCTGGACTTCCTAAATGTTAGCAGAACCCCCTCTCTTAGGCCCAACCACCTCCACTACTCCTTTCCTACCTCTTTTCTTGTCTCTATAAAGACCACTGGCAAGAGTGAGAGAGAGAGAGAGAGTAATAACAATCCTGTGTCCAATGCCTAGAGGCTTTTCTTTCCTTCCTCCTTAGAAATACTCCCCTAAGTGAAGGGGCTCACAGGGAATCACCTGAGAGATTGGGAGCAGCTGTGAGGGGGAGAAACAAAGACAGCTTTGGTACTCCTGGGCTTGGGAAGCAGTGGAGCTGTTTGCATTCACATCAAATGTCATGGTGTTATGGACTGAATGACATGTCTCCCCAAAATGTATATGTTGAAGCCCTCACCATTAACATGAGGAGCATTTGGAGTGGGGAGTCAGGGTGCATTTGGGTGATAATTAGGTTTAGATAAGGTCATGAATGTAGGGGCCCCTAATACTGGATTACTGGCCTTATAAGAGAAAAAGACCTGTGCTCACTCTACCATTTAAGAACGCAGCAAGAAGGTGGATGTCTGCAAGCAAGGAAGAGCTCTCACCAAGGAAGTGAATTGGCTGGCACCTTGATCTTGGACTTCCCAACCTCTGGAATGGTGAGAAATAATTTCTGTTGTTTAAGCCTCCCAGTTGGTAGTATTTTGTTGTGTGGCCTGAACTGACTAAGCTACATGGCAAGGGCACTTTCATATCAAGGGCCATGTGGACCTAAGACACTTAGCTAGACTTGATCCAATTAGCTATTAACTCTCCCAAGAGACTCATCCGCCAAGCAAGGAGACCTTGAAAGAAAAAGACCATGTGGTATATTAATCAAGGTTGGAGTTAAGGTTGGGAATTATGGTTTAAGAGATACTGCATGTGTAAGGAGAGCAGAGGCATCCATCCTTGGGCCAAATGTAGATGAAACAGAAAAAGAGACAGGCAGACATGCACAGATAAAGAAATTGGAGAGACACTGTGGCCCCAGAGAAAGCAAAGTGGAAAAAGTAGTTGCCTTGGTTCTTGACACTGTATACCCTGCATTTTTTTCAACAAAAGTCAACCAGGCACCTAAGATTGAATGAGCATTTAGATACCTACTACACAGAAGCTATCAAAGAATGGCCAGTGTTAGCCAGAGGAAAAGGAAGAAACAACAAAGAGGTCTTTACCATAGCAAGTTAAGAAACAAAGCCCTCTCCCTCTTCAGACACCCCTAAAAAAAAGGGAGCTAGTGACCCAGGTGAAATAATACACCTAGCCACACCACCACTTGTTCTTACATTTTTTATTCTCAAATCCCCAAATATACTCTTAAAATTCTTGAGGCTTACAAGAGCTTTTTGTTTTTATGAATTTTACCTATTGTTATTTGCTGTATTTAGAATTAAAACTGAAAAACTAAGAAATATTTTAATTCATTTTAAAATCATAATACTAAAGCCATATCTGTTAAATATATTTTTATAAAAAATGTATTTCCAAAACAGAAAGAGAATTTAGAGAAAACAGTTCCATTGCCTTTTACTTTGCAAATCTCATTAATACACAGCTTAATAGAAGACAGCTGGACTCTCACATCTACTTCTTCATTTAATGTGTTGCAATATATTGGTTTGATTGAAGTATATGAAGAAAATGGGGCTTCACAAAGATATGTTGTGTAAAACAGGAGTAAGTTAATATCCTTTTCAGATAATTGTGGATATTCTTCTTTAATAGTATGCTGAAACTCACAGGTGGCAGTAGTTTCTTAGAAGTCAGTTGCCATGTAGACTTTGAAACTATGTCAATAAATGTTTTTCTACTCTGTTATGTTAAAAATCCACTAGTTTAGCTGGCATTTTATGCATCTTTTATCCATGCATCATTTTGTTACATCATGCATTATTCATTCACCAAGTTATAAAGTACTTCCAAAGTTGACACACTTCATTACAATTGTGTTGGGGATTCCTAAGACCACCTTCAGGCTCAATTCACTAAAAGGAGTCACACAGGGGCACGCTTAATTCTATCAGCAACAATGTGTGACAACACATGCAAAGCATCCGAGCATCTGTGTCCAGAGTTTTTACTATGGGTCAGTCATATAGACCTACTGCTCTCCTGGGTGACCTTAGCTGCTCAATCATCAGCTCCCTGGAGGTCAAACTGATATAGCATAGTCCAGAAAGTCGGGCATACAAACACTCTTAACAGGCAAGACATTACAAGGCTCAGATGTTATCTATCATGATGTAGTCAAGGGCCAGTCCTTCCCTTGGAATGTGCAGAATTTGAACAACCCAAGCCTGCTGAGTTAACTCCTTACTGCACAACAATATAGTAAAAAAAAATTTATTAATATCACCACCTATCTCATCACAAAAGTCTTCAAGCATTAGGAAGTTATTAAGGTCTTAATGATAGATACAAGTTTTCCATAATTTCAATTTTTTCCTTGAGAGCTCAAATTTTATCATTGTCAACAAGTACTGTTAATTTTTTCCCTGAACTGACCAGCTCAGTTCCTTCTATATATAATTACCAGTACAGTTTGGTGTCACTGTCTCTACTCACTGTAAGGCACCAGCAGTTTTACCTGGCATTAATTTTAAATAATTAGTGCAATGTTAAAAAAGTAAAAAAAAGAAAAAAGAAATAAAGTATTAATATAAAGTGGTTTTGACCTCATGGACCTTCTGTAATTGTCTCAGGTTCTGTGGATCACATAGTGAGAACTACTGTTTTAGACCTGAGGCACTTTATTTCTTCCCTGATAAAATATGTTATGTCTACAGTAACTCCTATAAACTTGAAGGTGTACTTTCAATATAATTTTAAATGCATAGAAGAATGTTTACTTTTGATTCCACCAGATAAATTTAGGCATTTCAAAGGATTAGATTGGCATGAAAGGTCCTTCACAGTCAGAGCCATAAAATATAAAACAGTGAAAAAAAATCTGTTGAGGCAAAAGATGTTTTATGCACATTGCACATGTGGTGATGTAAGACACTAGAGGAAAATGTGAGCAGTATAATAAATATGAAAAAAGGACCATTATTTTAGCATTATCAAATGTTATACATTCTGAAATTGATTTAATACAATATGGTAATAGTATATATACTGTGATATAGTGTATCTGTTAAGTCACAAATAAGAATTCCTATGACCAAAATTTGGTTTCCACTCTTCTTTTTCCATACTCATTAAACTTTCATTTCTGATTTCTACGAGTTAAAAATGTTTCTAGCATTTGTCTTATTTTTCTTTCCCTTTCTCTAAAGTGAGACATAATTTTCATAGGAGCCATTTTCCTGTCACACACTTAACTCCCCTCTCACAGGAAATGGAATTGTGTAAAGTTGTTTGCATAAAGCAGTTGTTTTCATGAGGTATAGAAAATCTAACCATTTTCACATGCTGTAGAAAACCTGAATAAACCACTCACTCCCACTTTATCCATATTGTCAGTAAGTCCAAAATAAATTATATAGGGTCATTAATCAAAAGTTAAGGAAAAGATTAATCTCTTTAGATTTTCTTCTACTATTCTTTTAGCTTCTTTAATTGAAATCTAGAAGATATTTCTTCAAAAGTGGTGTTTAGTTACATTTTTTAATTCCCACTTTTCAAATAGCCTATTCTTATCATAAATATTTCTGATTATGAAGGGTTCAGATATTTGTAGCAACTACTTTTCATTTGAGCATGACCTTCGTTAAAGTGGGAAAAATGCTGCCTATCTTCATTATCATGAATTGTAAATATTATATGTCACAATTAATCTATTACATAAATGGTAGGTAGTTACCTATAAAAATTATATCTCTGGTTCTCTTTATAGAAGATTGATATAAAGTGACAGAAGCAGAGTTCCTTGTTAGCTTAGAAATGTCCCATACTTAGAATATTAAAAAGAAATCTTACATTCTTTTCATCTTACAGGCTAAGAATCGAAAGTGATGTTACTTGCAATGTATATCATGCCTAGAATAGGGATGTAGCCCAAGAACTTTCAAATCAGTAGGATAAAATAACAAGTACATAAACAACTAAGGAAAAGAAGAATATCTGTTTTAAGAGAGGACCAAAAAGAGTTTAAAAGTCATAACATTCAGATATGGGTCATCAGGAAAGATTCCTTAATGAAAGTAGCATTTGAGTAGGGCCTTAAAGCAGGCAAAAAAAATTTGGGGTAAGCAGATGTGTTTAAAAGGCAAAACAAATGAGAAGAATGATTTAACACTGGAGGCAGAAGCAGAAAAGTACTTTTAGGGAGAAATGAATGGTGAAATGTGTAGAGAGTATGCAATGAACATATGCACAAGAGGGTGGGAGAGAGAAAACAAAAAAAGGAAGGGACATCCCTGGCCTGGGCAATTAGAAAATGTTAATGTGTTTTACACAAATGAAACACACAAAAACAAAAACAGAGAAGCATACAAACAAGCAAAACAAAGGAATTTAGACTGAAAGTTGTCTTGGTCAGGAAGAAAATGAGTTCAGATTTTAATTCACATTTTTATCTCAACAGTATGCCTATGTTAAACCCTGTCTTCAGATTCAAATAGTTGATTATGTGAACTGCATATTAAAAGATAATTTTATTGCTGACTGGATGAGTACAGACTTTGGAATTAAAAACAGACTGAAACCTGACTGCTTCTCTTTGCATTAAACTTGACTCTTCACCTTTCTCCCTACCTTTCTCTGGGACATTTCATCATTCATGAACTGCAGACCCAATGTCTGCAGGGTGCCATCATTTTACAGTGCAAAGAACTCTTAGTGCCTTGGGATGGGTTAGCCTGGATATAAATGGAATATGTGGAATTCAATACTGTGTTTTTTCACTTGAGTTTACGCAATTGAGTTAAATATGCTCAGGAGATTGCAAACAACATAAGCCAATGACAAGTAAGTCAGCAAGGACCGTGTGTTGGTTCCAAGAGTGAATTCCAACCACACAGTCACATGTTGGGAGAAGGAAAGAGCCAATGACAACACTGTAAAATCTGCCTATGAATCTTAGCTAAATGAACCATTGCAGTAAAAAAGCACTACACCCATTTCAGGGATGTTTCTCAGTCTGGGAGAAGTAGAGTAAGTAAATTTCAAACACAGTGTGTGTTACAAAAGAGGAGACAGGGTAAAAGGAAAATGTTCTTGTGACATCTGGTCGGGTATTTGTACAAAGCCTAAAGTGTGAAGGGAACTGACTGAGTTCGTTGCAGGTTGCCTGCTCAGATTATATGGGTGATTCCTATAGTAATACGTTTTCTGAAACACCGTCTTTGATAAAGGGGCTTTATAGTATAGTTCTCTTTTCAACATTCCTTGACTTTGTTCCAAACAAACTGTGTCACATTTCAGAATGAATCATGTCACATTTATTATAGATGGCTTCCACAATATTTTATTTTCATTAAACACTGAAGAAATACCTTATTTACCCAATGCCATCATCTCTTAGAACTAGAAGTAGTATAACCAATATTATTAGAATAAGTTCTACCTTTGCTTTTATGCTTTTTCTAGAATTTCTCCTAGAAAATACATCAGTCATTTAATTTTATATTTTATGTAATTGATTTTTAAGTAGAACAAGGTCAGTTCAGAGTTGAACAACTGATTTACTGAAAACTGATTAACAAGAGTTAATTGTGACATTTTAATAGAGTTTGTTTGGTTATGATAGCAAACTTTAAAACCCTAAACATGTTTAATTAAAATAAAGTAATTTTTGCAGAGCTCTATTTGAACAGGCAATACAGTACCAGCAATTATCTGTAATTATGCAGGTCCAATCACAGAATAATAGAGGTTTCAATGTCACTAAGCACAATAAGGATGATTACTCTTCCATTATTCTGATGGGCATGTAATTAGCAACTTAAAAAACTTTCATAGGGATATAACAGGCACAGTTTTAATAAAGACTTACAGTGTAAGCAGCTGAATTAATTGCATTGTAGTTAAAACTGGCTTTTTTTACTGCAGTTTTAAATCCCACACTAGCATTTTTTCAAACAAGGCCTATCTTTGCCTTTCAAGCACTGGAAAACCCCCCATTACTACACTATGTGCAGCATACCTAAGGACCTCATGGTTTCCCTTAGAAACTTTATCTTAATAGACATGATGACATCTATGTTCTTGCAGTTAAAAACCTCATCTTTAATATGTTGAAAGTTAAACTAAGGCATATTAAAATTTCTAAGAGATTATTGAAGCGAACATCAATTTCAGTCAAGCAGCACCAAACCAGAAGTGGTCAGGAATGCTCCCTGGATAGTGGGTAAGGGCAAAGTTTTAATAGAGAAGACCTAGGGGCAGAGCAAGGAAATTGGCTATAGCTTAATCAGTTGCATTATCCGGGAAAGTCTACGGGGCTGTTTGTGACTAGCTGCTCTTCTTAACTTGGAAGCATTTACAGGAACTGACATTGACATAAGTCTCCATTTGCTAACCCAAGCTACCATGGCATTAGAGGCCCCTCTGTCAATTGGCTTCCTTGTTTGATTACTTTAACAATTAATATCGACTTTTAACAAATACAAAATAATATGAAAAATTTATGAAAAGCTTGATCCTAAAGAAAAATTTCCATAACCTTAGCACCTGAATACTATTAATAAAATGATTTTGTTCCCTCCATAAGCATATATTTAAAGATATTTATAATTAGAGGGAACATAAGTTTAATGAACTTCTCAGTTATCATTTTCCAATGTTGCCCCATTGTGTGTATATATAAGTAAAGTTTGAATACTATTTGTCCAAATAGAGATACTATGATATATTTAACCATTCCCTTAGTTTCTGGATATGAAGGTTGTTTCTAATTATTGTTTTCTATAAATAATTGTATTAAATTTTGGTTTCAAAAGTCAACACAGAAAATAACATTAAGGTATCTATGAATCAATGAGTTGCAAATGTGCCATCTTAATAATATGGATATTTAAATATTAAAAAAACAACTAAATATACAAATTCATAGATGCACTGTATGTATTTTAGAGCTAAAAAGGCAAAACTTGCTATAATTGAATTATCTTGACACTACCACTGAGGTTCATTTTATCCAATTTTTTTGTTCTTCAGTTTTAAAAAATATTTTGAAGAAGTGTCACATATCTAATTTTATATTTTGCTTTCTTAATCTAACATGATTTCACGTTTGAGGTTTCTTCTTATTGTGCAGCATTTATTCTAAAAGTCACGAGGTAACTACCAAATTTCCTAAATATTCTCAAACGATTGGATATCAAGTTTTCTTCAATATGTTACATGGTACAAATAATGTGATAAGTATCTTTAAAATATATATATAAATATGTAGAAATATAGAGATATTTATCTATAGCTACATAATACCTATACCTACACAGATATAGCTATATAAGGAGATATAAATCTATAAATATATAACACATGCATAAATATGTATATTTTTATCCTTTGACCCAGTAATTTTCTTCTGGGACTATATTTTGAGTGTGTGTGTGTGTGTGTGTGCTTTTTTTTTCTTGACTGTTGACAATATCTTCAGTTAGTTTTCAAAAGAGTGGTACTAGTTAGTATTATTTGAAATTTACAAGACTTCCATTTTCATCCTGCTTGAGCAACAGTGAATATCTAAAAATAAATTTCTAATTTAATAGCAGAAAATGTGTTCTTTTTTGTGTTAATATTCATATTTTTTACTCTGTAGAGATTGGGTGTTTTTACATTAATATCAATTATTTTGTTTAATCATCTTCATGAACTTGCAACTTGGTCCATTTATTTTTGAATTTCTTAAAATTTTTCTTAAAGATTTTTCTGAGATATTTATAAAAGAAAGATAGTAACATTGATTGCCTTTTAATATTATTTATTTTGACTTTAAGTATCCAGTTTTTAAATTATAGTCAAATCCATTAATTTTAACTTTGAAACTGTTTATTATACTTCTAAACTTAGAAATTCATGTCTTCTTCAAAATTCTGCTAAAAATCTAATTTTGTTATCCTTGTGTATAATAACATGTTCAATCATATTATAAATTATGTATTTTGTGTACAGTCTAAAGAACTATTTTTTTTTCCAGGTTGCTGACTTGTTTTTCCTATCACCACACATTGAAAGAGAAGTAAAGTTCAAAAACTAGTGCCTTGGTTGAAAACCTGCTTGTTTGCAAGTAAGAAAAATATCTTAAACTTCCTTAGGCAAAAACAGCCAACAATAAATGGATGGAAGTAGTGATTTAGAAGGATATGAGGTAAACAAGTATCTTCTGGAACTTAGGTCGGTGAGTATAACCACACATCACAGGGACTGGAAACAAAAACGAAAACCAAGACAGCTCCTCTCTCCACTTCGCTTCCTCTGGGGTCACGTGGTGTCTCCAATCTGTTTCTCTGTGTATGTCTGCCTGACTCAGATTCTGTCAATCTTTGGCCCAAACCTGGCTACCCCTGCCCTATCCTTAGATTCAGCATGTGATTAAACAATTCAACATCCCTATCCTCCAGTTTCTAGCTTGCTGGAACAATAGGCTTCTGAAAAGGTCCCCACTTAGTAAGGTATTTACTGCTAGTCCAATCAGACATCGGGCGGGTCAGAGTTGCGGAATGCACACAAAGCGTGCAGCTCTCACGGTGGGGGACAGTTGTCAAAGCAGAATGTAGGGACATGCAGGCCCCACATAGTCTATTACAACCACTGAGAAAGTGATTAAAAGTGTGAGTAAAAGGCTACTTCAACATCATGCTTTACACTATTTCTAGGACAATACCTAACAAATAATGTTTAATAAATATTGAGCGAAATAAATTAAACATGTAAAAAATGACTAATTTTCTTTAGACTCTGAATTCATCCAGATCATGAAGCGTAACTCATGTAGTAATATACATGTAATGAGCATGCTAAGAATTGGAGCAAATGTGCAAAAGAGCAAGAGGAAGCCTGAGGCTAAGAAGTCAAGAAAGTTTCAAGATTCACCTTGACTCACCTCTTAGAGGTGATGAATAAATGACTAAAATCCACTGAGGGCTGAATCTCATCTCAGTTTTAAATTTAAACAAAGCAAGAACTAGCCAGTTTTTACCTATCTATTTTACCAATCTCTATGCTAGTCAGAATTCATATTGTTTTATACAGCAGGCTCAGATATGCAGCAGTGCACCTGGGCTAGCAGGAAATGGAATGGTTCAATTCCACCCAGGGTTCAGCCCTTGTCACCTCTGATTTGAACTCTAGAGTAATGACCCAAATGGTTTATCTGCCTCCACTGTTCTGCTGCCCTCTGCACGAAGCCACCTTTGTGTTTCTGTCAGCAATATCTTCTGTTAAAAGAAAGACACAGGCCCGACATGGTGTTACTTCGGCTAGACAAAGTCACCAAACCAGGGCCTAATACTTCAACCCAATAGTTTCAACCTCCCCCATAACTGGAGTCAGTCACGAATTTTCTGGTCAGCATTACTGAGAAAATAATCTGTCACATGAGCCTTCTCCATCTTCCCTAAAAGAAGATGGGATAATCTGCATTATAAGACCCCCTGCTCATCCCTCCAACAGCAAGTGACCTTGCCTTTCCGCCACCTCCATGTCTATAAAAACCTTCCATTTTATACAAATCCTTGGAGCATCTCTCTTGCTCACTAGAATGGATGCTACCTGATTCATGAATCACTTAAAGTCAATCAGAGCCTCAGATTTACTTGGATGACTTTAATTTTTTAATGTTTCCTAATCACATTATCGCTCTCCACCACAATTTAGCACAGACTGGACTAGCACAAGTGAGAAACTTCTGGACTGGGGCAAACCTTCTGGGCAGCTGCCTGGGAAAAGCTAAAAATCCTCTCACAAACCGAGATTTGGAAGGAAATTTTCATCTTAATTCAGGAAGGACTTCTAAGGATGGTATGGAATCTGACTCAAAAAAAAAACAATAATGAAGAATTTCACTCCTTCAAATTTATACTAATGAGCATTTCCATTCACCATCATTTGCTCACAGGACAGTTTGCAACTGCTGGCCTCCCAATACTTGCAATAAGATGCAAATACTTTATGATAGTGCTTTTCTTTGCAACAGATCACTCATCCCACACCCCAACCTTTTGCCTCTCTGTGACTTTCTGTGCTTATACTTTAGGATTTATTAATTCCTATATCCCCATCTTCCTGCATCATTGTCAATCCACTAATGCCTTTTACACATTTTTGCTATTTCCTTCTTCTTCAGACATGGCATAAAATTCTAAATTCCCTTATATTTCCCTTGGACTTCAGTGCAGAAAATCACTCTTTATCTATGACTTATTTCTCTATTCCAGTCCCATCTCTTTTTTCCCTCTTTTTATCTATTTTTTTCTTTTAAGTGACAAAATTTTTGGATACCAGATAGGAAATTTTTGTAGATGCCGAAAGACCACACCACTGTAAGTTTATGAATTCTTGAAATTTAAGTGAAATTGTAGTCAGGGAGGGATCTCTATGGTTTTAAGTCATCATATTCAAAGAACATTGAGTGGAGGGAGATGCTAGAAAATAATGTAGGAAGTATGAGATTAACCTAGAATCCTTAGACTCAGACAGATCTTAAAGTCCTTGCATATTAAGTAAAGGCTTTGAGCTTATGTTTTTGGAGGTGAGGAACAGAGATTTGTAAGAGTATAAACTGTTAACTTGTGGGGACAAGCATTGCCTGCTAGTAGTCTTTGTCCCAGAATAAGCATGTGTCCACATGATCTCCTTTCAGGCAGTACGCCAAGTATACAGTATGGTGACGGCCTGGGGCTGGCCAAACCTAGGCCCACCTTATCTATGGAAACATCTTATTGGTAGGCAGACCTCTCTGACCAAGGTTTTGTTCCTTGGGGCATTGGTCACATAGAATGGTCTTTCCAAGCAGAGCCCGTAGTCTCTGTCCCCTCGTGCCTGGTACACACGTAGCCTTTGTCTCCTCCCCCTTAAGCAGGTCCCTTCCTGTCCACAATAGCAGTGTGCAATTTCATGCAACTCGTCACTCCTCGAATCCTTGTATGTAAGTCCTAATAAACCCTCCTGTCTCACATGGCATCAATGGGTCTTTCCTTCAGTCTTTTGAGTACTTTCCCATCACAACTCGCTCACTTGGGTTTGCAACTGGACTTGTGATCACACATAAGTGTTTTTATTTTGTTTGCCCCTGATCTTGGAATCCTTATCTGTATTTTTCATCAAAGATTCACAATTCCTCAATTTAAAATTTTTGTATATCTGTATTTCTCATCAGAGATTTACAATTCCTCAATTTTAAAATTTTGTATAAAGAACCAGTAACCTTACTGCCATGTTCAGGGAAGGAATTTAAAGGGAATATTTTTATCTATTTTCAACTTCCTGCTCTTTTCAGGGGAAAAATATTTGACAAACCAATAGTCATACTAAAACCTTGTTTGTATCCTGACTTGAAAAAACCATTATAAAAAATACCAAAGATTTGTGTTTAACACAATCTGAGAAATGTGAATGTAGGTTGTATAGATGATACTGAGGAATTTTCAATGTTGTGATTGTGATAGTAGCAAAGTGGTTATTTTTAAAACATCTATATCAGTTAGACATCCTAATAAGCCTTTATAGGTAAAACACATAATATCAAAGACGCTTTAAAATTCTCCAACTCCTCCAAATGTAAAATAGAGGAATATATGAAGTTGCGAACAACTTAATTATTGATCATTGTTGAGTAAGACTGGTAAAGGTACATTTCCTCAAACATTTATGTGTTTGGAAATTTCCAAATATAAAGGGAAAAAATAGAATCAGCTCATCTGAAGTAGTCAAGGAGCTAAATAGACAACAAAAATAAATTCTGGCAACCAGATAAGTAGCAAGAAAAACTAGAAAGTAAACTTTGATTTTTAACCACTTTCTAAAGAGTTAAAAATGAACCGATGTTCCAAAATCATTTAGAATGAAGCAAAAAGAAAAACCCCAACAATATTCACAGCCTCATCAAATAGTTTACAGAATTAAAACACTAGAAAAACATAAAAATAATTGCGATGTATAGGAGATATTTACTCAATCTCTAGAAATGGGGAGTAACCACTGGCCTCCACTAAACTCCACTTTCAAAGTTCAGTCAAATTAGGTAAGAACTTTGATGTACTCATTTACATAGAACCATTAAATGTTAGACCAGGGGGGAACCTTAGAAATAACTCTAGTTTCACTTGTGTTGTACAGGATATTATTTTGAGCTTCAGTACAAACTGTCAAGCCCTCAAATTTCAAGGTGAGTAGATTAACAATATACTCTAATTTCAAATTATACAAGGGATTGATACTAGTTTTAGAAACCATGCCATTCTTTTCAAAAATAATAACCACTAATAATAACCGATGCCTTATACCTAAGAAGTTCAAAGTAATCACAGACTTTATTTTGGCCTCACACACATTTCCAAACCTTGCAAATCTTAGAAATTATATCACTCCTACACTATCAATCAGTCCTCTTATTCTACAAATTTGAGTTTGAATATACTACCTTAGTTGTGAGAATGTTTCTGACATATAATTTAATTCCAAGTAAAGGCTAACATCTATGCTGAATAGATCTTACCATTTCATGTGGGACTGCTAAAAGAAGGCGTTAGTAAAACTGCTGCCTGCGGCCAAATCTGACCCACCATCTGTTTTTGTAGATGACGTTTTACTGGAAAACTGCCACACACAGGTTGGCTGATGTGTTGTCTCTGGCTGCTTTTACAATATAATGGCAGAACTGAGTAGTTAACAGAGATCATAGGGCCCACGGACCTAAAATATGCCGTTTAGCTCTCTATAGACAAGTTTGCTAAACTCTGGTTTAGAGCATGACTCTCAGCAAATTGCCAAGGTCATAGACGATTCCCAAAGTATCTACGCAGAGATACAGAGAAATTCTTGTTGAACTGTGTATGAGGATAATTACCATAATGATGTAGGTTTATAATGATGAATCTATTAATATATTTTGTGGGAGTTTTTAGGTTTTCTTTTGCTAACTAGAATAGGTACCACCAGCAAGTTAGAAATAATAATAATTTACAGAAAAATATTGCTATTTCCCTATGGTTTCCACTCTAACAATAGTGATGAGTTTGCCAGTTGTGTCTATAAAGACAAAAATGAGTAGGATCCAAAAATCCTTGAGTTCTTAATGGGCAGCCTACTATGCCGGCAATTGTGTCTAGGTAGGAGACAGAGAGAGTAGGAATATTCTCAAGGATGTTGTTTACTTCTAAATGGGCAAAAGAACCTGAAATCTGGAATAAAAGCAGAAGCAATCTCTCTATCCCCATTCCCCTGGCCATATCATCACTCTCTACGTGCAATGTTGAACGTTATGCTTGGCTCTCTACTATGTCCTTACAGTTCATATAGGGTGATGAAGGAGGTTCAAATGGAACTGACAACATACATGTTATGGATCTGTTTGCTTGAAGGAAATGGATGAAATCCATTTATCACAAAATTTATGATACATGATTTTCTAATTTCAACCTTAAACTATCTAGGTAGTATGGAATTTCAAAAACGTCTTGGTGGTTGCAAGGATGTGGCCAGGCCATGATAGCATTAACATCCACGATGGGTATGATTTCATTATAGCAGAAACTTGAGTTTGAGTTTTGGCATCTTCTGAGAAGGACTGTTATAAGCATCTATCAAGTTGGATATGTGTTACAGAGGAAAACAAGACTTCTTCTAGAGCTAAAGAATCAGAATTAGAATAATTATCACATAAGAAATGTGAACAAGTTCCTTATAAGAAGGGTTTTTTTATCCCTTAAAACTTTTAGGATAAAAGTTTAAACATGTTAACAAGGCTGCCATCAGTCATTGGTGGGGAGAGATAAATAAGGAATCACAGAGTTGTCATCATATAAGCCACTGGAGCTAACAAGGAAAGGACATTATGTATTAAATCTCATTCTAGATTTATGCTTCAGGCATCAATCATAATGATGGTATACGTTGTACACTGTGAAATATCTTGAAGAAATAGAGATCTTAAAAATTATGTTGTGCTCAACTTTTGGAATTCCTTAAACTGCTAAATTGAAGGTTTACTGCAATGACCAGCAAATTTTGTGAGAAGACACTCTCTGCATATTGCTACTTCATTGCTTTTTACAAAGAAAAATTGATAGAGAGTCAATTTAATTTTTTCCAACGGAAGTGAACTGGATTTTCCAGGCACCCAGGTACCTACTCCTATTTTTTAAATGTGTTATAAAAATCAGGTTTCTTTTCAAACAAGACAGTAACACTATTAATACATTAAAAAAAGACAGTGTTTACCCATTGCTTAGCTTATATGAAAGATGTATTCTAAATTTGAACAGCATATCTTTGAAAGGAACTGGTAACTGAGGTAATAGAGGCATCTTATTTGCTTTCATATAGAAAACTTTAATTTCAATGATGTGTATTCAAATTTTTGACTTATTTTATTTTTTGAAGACATCTTTTGATGAGAAAGTTTGTGTTTTTAATATAGTGGAGATATTACTATGACAATAAATGAAAGCTAGGTTTCTTTCTTTTTAATCTATATTTTATCACCAATAGTGATTTGTTCAAAGATTCTCCATTAGCAGATGAAAGATAAGGCAATGACCAAGTCAAAAAAGAGTTGGAGCCATAAAATTTTGGAATTTAAATTGTGTTCAAGTAGCATGGTTTCAACAAATGGCATAAAGAATTGTAGAGATCCTTGTGCATTTAAAAAATACGTGTTTGTGTGAGAGGTTTCATTTACTGTTGCACATAAAAAAAAGTCCAGAAACAACTTAGAAGTGAATTACAGCTTGCTAAAGGCTGCTTTTGAAAAAGCAATTATCCTCATTAATAAAATCTACAGAAATTTACTAACTAGGTAAACATTTTAAAAGCAGAAAGGTCTTCTGTATAATATTATGAAATGAAATTATTATCTTCCATTCTGTAATTATATATGAACTATACAAAGATTTATGCTAGTAATTTGAGAATTGAAGAATTATAATTTGCCATACCATTAAGAACCATTATCTCAGAAATTAAACAAGGTAAAACTGGAGATGAATCTCAAAAAGCCTTCTCTCCATGGCAGAGGTATGATGCATATACTCGGCAAGGGGAAAGGAGAGATTTTGCCTGAGATATGGTGCCATACTTATTTTATAAATTTTTAAAAATTTTTGTATCTATTTTTATTCTTATGTATTTATTTTTGTGGCTTTGACTATCAGCATATCATTATTTATTTTGCCATTTATAAAAATCAACAAAACATTCAAGTGACCTCAACGTTCTGATAAGTATCTGGATTGTTAGAAACCTTAGAATGAATTTTCCACTAAGCAAAACAACAAACAGCAAATTGCAAAATTGCTGTATTTTTTTTAAAACCAAATAATGCCAAGGTGTATCACATGAATAAACATCAGTGATGCTGCTGAGTTGATAACGTATCTACTTTCAACTGCTGTGCAAACTGCCAAGTTGCTAAGAATACAAGTGAAGAGAACATTACAGGTAGATAGTAAGGTCTGTCAGTACTCTAAAAATTTCATTTTAGCCATTTGTGTAAAACTCTTCATCCACCAAAGTAGTCACCATCACTATTTTTTTTGTTTGTTTGTTTATTTTTTAATATAATTTATTTTATTATCATTAATTTACAATTACATGTGCAATATTACGATTATTAAACTACCCCTTCATCAGGTCCCCCCCACCAACCCCATAACAGTCACTGTCCATCAGCGTAGTGAGATGCTATAGAATCACTACTTGTCTTCTGAGTTGTACAGCCCTCCCCGTGCCCCCCCAACATTACGTCTGCTAATCGTAATGCCCCTTTTTCCCTCTTATCCCTCCCTTCCCACCCATTTTCCCCAGTCCCTTTCCCTTTGGTAACTATTAGTCCGTTCTTGGGTTCTGTGAGTCTGCTGCTGTTTTGTTCCTTCAGTATTTTTTCTTTGTTCTTATACTCCACATATGAGTGAAATCATTTGATACTTGTCTTTTCGGCTTGGCTTATTTCACTGAGCATAATACCCTCTAGCTCCATCCATGTTGTTGCAAATGGTAGGATTTGTTTTCTTCTTATGGCTGAATAATATTCCATTGTGTATATGTACCACCTCTTCTTTATCCATTCATCTACTGATGGACACTTAGGTTGCTTCCATTTCTTGGCTATTGTAAATAGTGCTGCGATAAACATAGGGGTGCATCTGTCCTTTTCAAATTGGGCTGCTGCATTCTTAGGGTAAATTCCTAGGAGTGGAATTCCTGGGTCAAATGGTATTTCTATTTTGAGTTTTTTGAGGAACCTCCATACTGCTTTCCACAATGGTTGAACTAATTTGCAGTCCCACCAGCAGTGTAGGAGGGTTCCCTTTTCTCCACATCCTCGCCAACATTTGTTGTTGTTTGTGTTTTGGATGTTGGCCATCCTCACTGGTGTGAGGTGATATCTCATTGTGGTTTTAATCTGCATTTCTCTGATGATTAGCGATGTGGAGCATCTTTTCATGTGCCTGTTGGCCATCTGAATTTCTTCTTTGGAGAAGTGTTTATTCATGTCCTCTGCCCATTTCTTAATTGGATTATTTGCTTTCTGTTTGTTAAGGTGCATGAGTTCTTTATATATTTTGGATGTCAACCCTTTATCAGATACGTTTTTTATGAATATATTCTCCCATACTGTAGGATGTCTTTTTGTTCTACTGATGGTGTCCTTTGCTGTACAGAAGCTTTTCAGCTTAATATAGTCCCACTTGTTCATTTTTGCTTTTGTTTCCCTTGCCCGGGGAGATATGTTCATGAAGAAGTTGCTCATGTTTATGTCCAAGAGATTTTTGCCTATGTTTTTTTCTAAGAGTTTTATGGTTTCATGACTTACATTCAGGTCTTTGATCCACCTTGAGTTTACCTTTGTGTATGGGGCTAGACAGTAGTCCAGTTTCATTCTCTTACACGTAGCTGTCCAGTTTTTCCAACACCAGCTGCTGAAGAGGCTGTCATCTCCCCATTGTATATCCAAGGCACTTTTATCAAATATTAATTGACTGTATATGTTTGGGTTAATGTTTGGATTTTCTATTCTGTTCCACTGGTCTGTGGGTCTGTTTTTGTGCCAATACCAAATTGTCTTGATTACTGTGGCTTTGTAGTAGAGCTTGAAGTCAGGGAGTGTAATTCCCCCTGTTTTATTCCTCCTTCTCAGGATTGCTTTGGCTATTCGGGGTCTTTTGTGGTTCCATATGAATTTTAGAATTATTTGTTCCAGTTCATTGAAGAAAGCTGTTGGTAGTTTGATAGGGATTGCATTGAATCTGTAGATTGCTTTAGGTAGTATAGCCATTTTGACAATATTTATTCTTCCTAGCCAAGAGCATGGGATGCATTTCCATTTGTTAGTGTCCTCTTTAATTTCTCTTAGGAGTGTCTTGTAGTTTTCAGAGTACAGGTCTTTCACTTCCTTCGTTAGGTTTATTCCTAGGTATTTTATTCTTTTTGATGCAATTGTGAATGGAATTGTTTTTCTGATTTCTCTTTCTGTTAGTTCATCATTAGTGTATAGGAAAGCAACAGATTTCTGTGTGTTAATTTTGTATCCTGCAACTTTGCTGAATTCAGATATTAGTTCTAGTAGTTTTGGAGTGGAGTCTTTAGGGTTTTTTATGTACAGTATCATGTCATCTGCAAATAGTGACAATTTGACTTCTTCTTTACCAATCTGGATGCCTTGTATGTCTTTGTTTTGTCTGATTGCTGTGGCTAGGACCTCCAGTACTATGTTGAATAACAGTGGAGAGAGTGGGCATCCCTGTCTTGTTCCGATCTTAGATGAAAAGCTTTCAGCGTCTCGCCGTTAAGTATGATGTTAGCTGTGGGTTTGTCATATATAGCCTTTATGATGTTGAGGTACTTGCCCGTCTATACCCATTTTGTTGAGAGTTTTAATCAGGAATGGATGCTGAATTTTGTCAAATGCTTTTTCAGCATCTATGGAGATGATCATGTGGTTTTTGTTCTTCTTTTTGTTGATGTGGTGGATGATGTTGATGGATTTTCGAATGTTGTACCATCCTTGCATCCCTGGGATGAATCCCACTTGATCATGGTGTATGATCCTCTTGATGTATTTTTGAATTCGGTTTGCTAATATTTTGTTGAGTATTTTTGCATCTACGTTCATCAGGGATATTGGTCTGTAATTTTCTTTTTTGGTGAGGTCTTTGCCCGGTTTTGGTATTAGAGTGATACTGGCTTCATAGAATGAATTTGGAAGTATTCCCTCCTCTTCTATTTTTTGGAAAACTTTAAGGAGAATGGGTGTTATTTCTTCTCTATATGTCTGGTAGAATTCAGAGGTGAGTCCATCTGGTCTAGGGGTTTTGTTCTTGTGTAGTTTTTTGATTACCAATTCGATTTCATCACCGGTGATTGGTCTGTTTAGTTTTTCTGTTTCTTGCTTGGTCAGTCTTGGAAGGTTGTATTTTTCTAAGAAGTTGTCCATTTCTTCTATGTTTTCCAGCTTGTTAGCATATAGATTCTCATAATATTCTCTTATGATTCTTTGTATTTCTGTGGGGTCCGTCGTGATTTTTCCTTTCTCATTTCTGATTGTGTTTATGTGTGTAGATTCTCTTTTTCTCTTAATGAGTCTGGCTAGGGGTTTATCTATTTTGTTTATTTTTTCAAAGAACCAGCTCTTGGTTTTATTGATTTTTTCTATTGTTTTATTCTTCTCAATTTTATTTATTTCTTCTCTAATCTTTATTATGTCCCTCCTTCTGGTGACTTTGGGCCTCATTTGTTCTTCTTTTTCCAATTTCAGTAATTGTGTCTTTAGACTATTCATTTGGGAATGTTCTTCCTTCTTTAAATAGGCCTGGATTGCAATATACTTTCCTCTTAGAACTGCCTTTGCTGCGTCCCACAGAAGTTGTGGCTTTGTGTTGTTGTTGTCATTAGTCTCCATATATTCTTTGATTTCTGTTTTGATTTGGTCGTTAACCCATTGATTAATTAGGAGAGTGTTGTTAAGTCTCCATGTATTTGTGAGCCTTTTTGATTTCTTTCTAAAATTTATTTCTAGTTTTATACCTTGGTGATCTGAGAAGTTGGTTGGTAGGATTTCAATATTTTTGAAATTACTGAGGTTCTTTTTGTGGCCTAGTATGTGGTCTATTCTGGAAAATGTTCCATGTGCACTTGAGAAGAATGTGTGTCCTATTGCTTTTGGGTGTAGAGTTCTGTAGATGTCTGTTAGGTCCATCTGTTCTAGTGTGTTGTTCAGTGCCTCTGTGTCTTTACTTATTTTCTGTCTGGTTGATCTGTCCTCTGGAGTGAGTGGTGTGTTGAAGTCTCCTAAGATGAATGCATTGCTGTCTATTTCCTCCTTTAATTCTGTTAGTATTTGTCTCACATATGCTGGCGCTCCTGTGTTGGGTGCATATATATTTATAATGGTTATATCTTCTTGTTGGACTGACCCCTTTATCATTATGTAATGTCCTTCTTTATCTTTTGCTACTTTCTTCGTTTTGAAGTCTATTTTGTCTGATACAAGTACTGCAACACCTGCTTTTTTCTCTTTGTTGTTTGCATGAAATATCTTTTTCCATCCCTTCACTTTTAGTCTGTGTATATCTTTGGATTTGAGGTGAGTTTCTTGTAGGCAGCATATAGATGGGTCTTGCTTTTTTATCCATTCTGTTACTCTGTGTCTTTTGATTGGTGCATTCAGTCCATTTACATTTAGGGTGATTATTGATAGATATGTACTTATTGCCATTGCTGGCTTTAGATTCGTGGTTACCAAGGGTTCAAGGGTTGCTTCTTTACTATCTAACAATCTAACTTAACTTTCTTGTTAAGTTATTGTAAACACAGTCTGATGTTTCTTTCTTTCTCTCCCTTCTTATTCCTCCTCCTCCATTCTTTCTATAATAGGTGTTTTATTCTTTGCCTTTAGTTGGTATTTGGATGGTCTGCTTTCCTTGCTATGATTTTTTTTTTCCTCTGGTGACATCTTTTTAGCCTTAGGTGTGCTTCCATCTAGAGCAGTCCATTTAAGATATCCTGTAGTGGTGGTTTATGAGAGGCAAACTCTCTCAACTTTCGTTTGTCTGGAAATTGTTTAATCCCTCCATCATATTTAAATGATAATCGTGCTGGATACAATATTCTTGGTTCGAGGCCCTTCTGTTTCATAACGTTAAATATATCATGCCATTCTCTTCTGGCCTGTAAGGTTTCTGTTGAGAAGTCTGATGATAGTCTGATGGGTTTTCCTTTGTAGGTGATCTTTTTTCTCTCTCTAGCTGCCTTTAATACCCTGTCTTTATCTTTGATCTTTGCCATCTTAATTATTATGTGTCTTGGTGTTGTCTTCCTTGGGTCCCTTGTGTTGGGAGATCTATGAGCTTCGGTGGACTGCGAGACTACTTCCTTCCCCAGCGAGGGAAAGTTTTCAGCAATTATTTCTTCAAAGACACTTTCTATCCCTTTTTCTCTCTCTTCTTCCTCTGGTACTCCTATAATGCGAATATTGTTCCGTTTGGATTGGTCACACAGTTCTCTTAATATTCTTTCATTCCTAGAAATCCTTTTATCTCTCTCTGCCTCAGCTGCTCTGTACTCCTGTTCTCTGTTTTCTATTCCATTAACAGTCTCTTGCATCTCATCCATTCTGCTGTTAAGCCCGTCGATCGCTTGTCTGATTTCTGTATTGTCTTTCCTCAGTTCCCTCACTTCCTCCCTCAGCTCTTGCACATTTCTCTGTAGGTCCATCAGCATGGTTATGAATTTTATTCTAAATTCTTTTTCAGGGAGGCTGTGCATTTCCATCCCTTCAGACTCCCTCTCTGGGGTTGTCTGGTTGATTTTGGTCTGAACCATATTCCTCTGTCTTTTCATGGCTGTATAATTTGGTCACTGATAGTTGCCATGTATGTCAGCTGGGCTCTTTAAGACTTTAAAAAGAGAAGAAAAAAAAGAGAAAAAAAAGAAAGAAAAAAAGGAAAAAAGAAAGAAAAGAAAAAACAAAAAACAAAACAAAACAAAAAACAACAACAAAAAAAAATGCCCACCGGACGTAGATTCTGTGGGAATGCTCTAGGTGGCGCTATTGCCCCACTATTCCACAGCTGTGACTGTGCCGCTCCGCAGGGCCCTTTATCACTCTGGCAGTGGTGGGAACGAATAGGAGGCTGTTGATCTTAGTGAGAAGTGTTAAGTATGGCTACGCTTCCTCAGTCGCCAGCTAAGGCGTCTGAAACTCCCCAGGACTCCCAGCCTGCTGGGCTGAGTGTGCTGGGGCGATCCGGCTCCTCCGCTGGGCTCCTGTCTCTTTAAGACCGCTGAGGAAAGTGCGCACTTTTTTTTTTTCCTTCCCGGAGCTGGCTGCAAGCACCCTGGCGCGTTCCCCGCTCAGATCCTGCCCCTCTGTCTCTCCAATCTCCGCTGCACTGCGCAATGTGGGTCAGCGCTCCCTGCGCAGATCACCGGGGCTGGCTACTTCGCGGGGTGCACTTCCACTCCCTCCCGGCTCTGAATCCTCTCCTCCCGCCGGTGCGCTGGGGTGGGGGAGGGCTCGGGTCCCGCCGGGTCGCGGCTCCGTATCTTACCCGCCTCTTGGGGTGCCGAGTCCTCTCGGGTGTAGCTGCACGCTGTGCGCTTTCCTGTGTATTCTCGTCTCTCTTTTAGGAATAGATGTATTTCCTGTGTTTTCATAG
This sequence comes from Smutsia gigantea, assembly GCA_032199065.1. NCBI lineage: Eukaryota > Metazoa > Chordata > Mammalia > Pholidota > Manidae > Smutsia > Smutsia gigantea. The sequence goes on along the minus strand of JAVSCE010003115.1, from coordinate 229,697 downwards.
ATAAATATAGTGTTGGGAGGAGATTTCTGCCGCCCTGCTCACACCGCCATCTTCCCGGAAGTCACCATCACTATTATGGAGCAGTGAAACTGACTGATTGGACTTACACCTCCTCTTCCTTCCCTTTCCACTTTTTTGGTGACAGTACTACTGGGATGTTGCATGGCATTAAAATGAACAGTCAAATCCTGGCAGCAGTAATACGAAGGAGCAGTGAGGAGCACAGAGTTAAGCCTATTAAATTATCTGTGTTTTTTAATTAATTGAGAAGTGAATATAATGAGCTTTTGCCTCATTTGGGACATCCTCACTTTTATCATCTGGATAGTATGACTTATATATTCTGGCACACACAAAACATATCAGCATAACAGAAGCAATTCTGTGGACACTTCAACTGTCTAAATATAACCCATTACTCTTAGCATTTACCTGACGAGGGTGTGTTACAGGGAAAAGTCATTGATTGTTTCCAGAAACCTTCACTGAAGAACTGTCAACACACTCTCAGCTCTGGTGTCAATAGTAGAATATCTTTACATACTAACTACATTCTTTGGCAGGACCTGGTAAACAGATGCCAAATCTACATGTGATTCTTATAACCACAAAAATAACATGGAGAAATACTGTTTCCATTTGTCTGTATCAAGTATCCCTGATTTTTTTACAAAATAAAGTATAATCTTATCCCAAAGGGAAATTAAAGGCATTAAATGACACATTAGAAATTAGTGTTTCTAATTTTAAATAAACAGCTTCAACAACAGGGTGCACTGATAAAGGGAATTTAGAACAATCTCCAAATAGGCATGAATGAAATGTTCTGGAACTAATTTCATCAGACCAAGTAGGTTCTGCTAGTGCATACTGCTGAAGCCTAACAGAGTAGTGGGTTTAGGGTTGCTGAAAGCTGAGTGGCATAGGGACTCTTACATGATATGGAAGAACTGAAGAACATTTAGTATAGAATTTAAGAATAACATCAATTTAATAATTAGAATTCTATCTGGGTACAGGGTTGACCATGTGATTATTAACAAAATAAAAGTGAGTTATATTTTTTTCTGGGAAACTGCTTTCCCAGAATTGTTCAGGACCCTGAAATTACTTTGAACTATTTATAGTTCTTACTGTTTCCAAATCTGGTATTTCTTTTGAGGGTTACTTCTTGTCTTGACCTTTCTATTCTCCACTTAACTGACAGATTACTGCTTACCCCAATTGACACCTCAGTCTTTGATTATCTAACTTACTCAGTTCTTCTTGTCTGTTCCCAATAGCTGATACTCATATTACCTTATCCAGTGTTACCCGTTAAAGGGTTGTTTCCATCATTCCACGAGGCAATCCTGCCTGGCTGTCTGGTATGAGTATTTATAATCATTGGTTATATGGCTACCTATCACTCTAGACAACTCTAAGTAGTTTACTGTATTCTATTTTCAGTTCAAAGTTGACTTGTCAGTAGCCACTGCTTCTTCAATGTCATTGTAGTAAACATTGTCCTGCCTTATTCTGTTCGTGTTCTTGCTCATGTCAGTTTGCTGCATGGTGGGATAAGTTCTCTGAGTTTAGCATCACATCGATAGATGAACATTAGAAATGTCACAAGGTTCTCAATGACTGATTCTAAGTTTGGTGGGGTTGAGGGCAGAAAAACAGAAATAGTTGAATGACAGCTTCAATCCAACAATAGTAGGTATAGGAGAGAGAAGGAACTCAGAATGGTCCCTGGCCATTATATGGGACTGGACAGAGTCAGAAAGGCTGTGGTCATTATTACTTCAAATAGCCATGTACGATAAATCATGAAAATGTATCTGAATTAAGCAAAACTTAACTCCATGACAAGCTAGGATGATCAAGCTTCGGATCCGGAAGAAAGATTCAAAAAGCAATATTGGTAGCACCAAAGATACATCTAGGATAATTTCACTGAAAATGTTCTGTTTGGTTGGAGAAAATATTCTCTCATCATCCCCGAAAGTAAATATGTAAAAGGGAATTTTTGGGGGGGTTAGCTTTGTGTTGGAGGGCTCCATTGCAGAGGGATGTGACGGGTCATAATTTATCTATACCATCCTGATTTAACAAAAAAATATTCCCCAAATCATAAAGGACTCCACATCAATGATCTAGTCAAGTCTTGTTGAGAATGTAGGGCAATTTTCTAGTAATTTTTCCCATGCTCCTTCTAGAACACTCAAGCAAACAATTAATTATAATCTCATTTGCACAAACATGACAATACCAGGGAAAATGACATACAGCCTTTTTAGTCATCTTGATTGGCTAAAGACATAGTGGATGTTTGCCCACATTATTTTTTATGTCTGGTAGAACCACATTTACATGGAGAAGAAATTATGTTCTCTTTCATCTGGGACTATGGTAGGACAAAAACTTTACTAAAAAAGTTTAACATGAGCATAATAACGATTGTTCCTATATAGATTTCTTCATGTAGTTTACCTACTTTCCTTTCTTCAGCAATTGGCTTTGAATTAGTTTTAAATAAAGTTACCTTTTAAAATATATTTCAGTAATATGAAAGAGCCCATTCCTGGCACTGTGACCCAGCAATGCTGTGGGCATAATTCCATGCTTTATAATGGAATAGACAGGTGTTTGTTCCTACTTAGAGCCCTGCTCTGGAGATGAAAGCCACAATGGCTTCAATCAACATTGTCAGAAATACTTCTCCAAGTTCTCTCAAATAAACATGGAGGTATCAGAATATTCTACACACCATGAATAATTTGAAATCAAGGTCAGGAATAACAGACCTTAAGATCCACCACTAACTACTGTCTAGGAGTAGAGGGAGATTACTGATTTAGACACTCTTCACCATATGCCCACCATTAACTTCAACACTGTATTTTTTCTTGTCAACACTACTCAATAGCTGGAAGTGACGTGTTAATGTATGAGACACCTCACTGGGTACAAAAAACATCCCCATGATATTTCAAAGTCTGTTTTAAAAGTACACACAGTTTCTTCCATCAACCAATGTTGTAGCTAAATATTAGGAGAGCGGCCATAGATTGGACATGTTACTTCTGTTCAGACTCATATTTTCAGTGGTTAACAGCTTAGTTAAATTTACCATCTCATGAAAGTCCTTACTAAGTCTGAAGAATTGTTCAGAGCTCAGAATGCTTAGGTATGAGAATTTAAATTTCTGTAGAACAAAAATTGAATGAGATTTCCTTTCCAACACAACTTTCAGAAAAATTTATCACTTAACGGGGAATTTATATGGAAATCATTAGGACATTTTCAACTCAGTATTATGAAACTTTCAGAGATTTGCACTTGTAAACACATAGCATAATCTACTTTGATATGTGAATTTAGTGTAAAGTGTTAGTAACTTCTTAGACTCTTAAGGTTAGGAAATCACAGATCATCAAGCTCAATTTCTCTCTTGATTCAAAAATGTCTCCTGCCTGTTTGAAAGAGAGGCATTTAATCTCTTCTTGGCCACAGCTAGAGCTTTCTATTTGGGACTTTTCTAACTGATTTAAAGTTGTTCCTTTTTACTTATTGTCCATGGAAATAATACAGCACTGGTGTTTTCTCTATTCCATATGACAACTTAAAAATTTAAGGAAACACTTACTGTTCATAGAGTCATCTCACATATCCCATAAATTATAGACCCTTCCCCTCTTGATCATTGTGTTAGGGACACATACTATTTGTCAGTGTCCTTCCTTACATGTTCTATGCCATACTCTTAGCACAGAATGATCTTATGATAAACAAAACCACCATCAGTTTTTCATATGAAGTATTACCAAGTCAAGTCTTCATTACTTTTCATTTGAGAAGTTATTTGAATGTGAACATTTATATTTGTTGAATTTCATTGCCATTACCTACCTTATCCATGGTCACTGCTGAACTGACTCTGGATGGTGTGATCCCAATCTTTGACCACAGCTGATTGGACTGAGTGCAGTTCCTGTCCACCTAATAGAGCAGACCTTCTATTGACTATTCAAGGACATGTCTCTTCAGTGACCTGTATCAAAAAGATAGAAAGAGCTGATTAGGCAGTCATCTCAGGAACTAAAACAAAGACAGTATTTCTCAGAGTGTGATGTGTATATTGATGGCAACATTCAACGCTGCTTTTAGGTGGGCTTTATATGATTTAAACAAAGAACACTAAGCATGCTTGTTTGTCTGTGTATAAGTAAAAACCGGCACATCAAACACATTATTTTATGGACACTGATTTCATAGAGAAGAAAAAAAGAATCTATTTAAAGTTGGTTAAAAGAAAAAATACTAAGTAAATAAATGAGCCCCACTAAAAACAAATGACTGAATCATATTTTGAGGCCAATTCCCCTGAGATCAGTTTTTTAACAAAAGATATCTAGCTACCTTCCTAAGAATGTACACATTCAAATTTTATGATGTGTTCCATATCTCCTTTAAGTTGCTGATACATTGGGGGATAAAGATCAAAAGAAATAAAGAAAAAGGAACCTAACAATTACTGGCACATGTTTTCTATCAGATAATGTCTCACTACTTCCAGGTCAGCTACAGCAAAGCTTCCCCCATCTACCAGGCAAGATTTTCTAATCCAATGTCTGTATTGACATAGCTGTTTCATTTCCCCTTTTTGGAGTTTTAGAATTATCTGTATTTTGCTGACTTTCCAGAAGTGTATGAAAATATGTACACAGTATCTGAGGTACAGAGCTATCAGTTTTTAATCAAACAGAGGATGGTAGTTGAAACTCTGTTATCACTACACAATTGACTTCTTCATACAAAGGAGACAGGTAAAGTTGAAGATAGAAATATCAAGAGACCTGGAAAGGTGATCTTTCTATGATGAAGAAATATGATGAGCAAAATAAAGAGATAAGGCTTTGGGCAAGGCAGACAGATGGGAAGGGAAGCTCTTTCAGTTACTAGCTAAGTAAACTGTAGAAAATCACTTACTAATCCTGAGTCTCAACTTTTCTGTCTATAAAATGGTGACCTGCACATAAGGGGCAAGAGACAAAGTGAATCACCCAGTAACTACTAACAACACTGTATTATTCTTATTTCCTAATTTAAAAAAAAAGCCAGATTTTGAGAATGTTTATATGACTCATCAAAAGCATTACTGATTTCATCAGCATTCTTTAAATAGACAAAGGCAGTGTGTCAATGGAATTTACTTTATGATGAAGCTTATGAATGCTCCAACAGTTATGAGTGATTAGAGGGAACACACTTGAATCCCCTACTTTATACTTTTCCATGTATAAATAATTATAACTTGGATTATGATCAGTTTATTGCTATTGGGGTTACTTCTAATTTTATCTGAAAAATCATTATTTTTTAATCAAAAAAAACCACTGTTTTTTTTCTTTTTTTTTTATTAAGGTATTATTGATATGCACTCTTATGAAGGTTTCACATGAAAAAAACAGGGTGGTTACTACATTTACCCATATTATCAAGTCCCCACCCATACCCCAATGCAGGCACTGTCCATCAGTGTAGTAAGATGCCACAGATTCACTGTTTGCCTTTTCTGTGCTACACTGTTTTCCCCGTGATCCCCCACACCATGTGGACTAAACATAATAACCCACAATCCCCTTCTCCCACCCTCCCCACCCACCCACCCACATCCCTCCCCTTTGGTAACCGCTAGTTCCTTCTTGGAGTCTCTGGGTCTACTGCTATTTTGTTCCTTCAGTTTTGCTGTGTTGTTACACTCCACAAATGAGGGAAATCATTTGGCACTTGTCTTTCTCCACCTGGCTTATTTCACTGAGCATAATATCCTCCAGCTTCATACATGTTGTTGCAAATGGCAGGATTTGTTTCTTTCTTATGGCTGAATAGTATTCCATTGTGCATATGTACCACCTGTTCTTTATCCATTCACCTACTGATGGACACTTAGGTTGCTTCCATATCTTGGCTATTGTAAAAAGTGCTGCAATAAACATAGGGATGCATATGTCTTTTTGAATCTGAGAAGTTGTATTCTTTGGGTAAATTTCAAGGAGTGGTATTCCTGGGTCAAATGGTATTTGTATTTTTAGTTTTTTGAGGAACCTCCATATTGCTTTCCACAATGGTTGAACTGGTTTACATTACCACCAGCAGTGTAGGAGGGTTCCCCTTTCTCTGTATCCTCGCTGGCTTTTGTTGTTCTTAGTCTTTTGGATGGTGGCCATCCTTACTGGTATGAGGTGATATCTCATTGTGGTTTTAATTTGCATTTCCCTGATGATTAATGATGTGGAGCATTTTTTCATGTGTCTGTTGGCCATCTGAATTTCTTCTTTGGAGAACTGTCTCTTCATATCCTCTGCCCATTTTTTAATTGTGTTATTTGCTCTTTGGGTGTTGAGGTGTGTAAGTTCTTTATATATTTTGGATGTTAACCCCCTATCGGATATGTCATTTACAAATATATTCTCCCATACTAAGACCACTGTTTTTAAAAGTCAAAACCCTGCTAAAAACTTATTCCAATTAAAATGAGATTAGCTAATTAAAACTTTTAATTCTAAGCAACAGTTACAAAGTTATTATAGGAGACTATAAGGTTCAAGGTATCGAAGGTAATCTGACTATAACATAAAATTGGAGTAGTTTTATTTCTCCTAAATTAAATCCCAACCTCTGCAGGGTATTTAGTAAGATATCTGAATGGAAATTGGTTGGCTTTTTTATTTCAGTAATTTTCACCACTACTGTTTACGTAATGCAGTTTCAGAAACTTAAAGTCAGTGAAATCATTTATACTCAGGTGCACTAAGAGAAACACCATAACCGGGGTCCCATTGTCTCTCTGCTCTCATCCCCTTCTGCTCTTCCCTCCCCTTGCTTGTTCTGCTCCAGCTGCACTGGCATTGCTCTGAAAAACCCCAGACAAGCTCACACCTTAGAACCTTTGTCTGTGTTGTCCCTTCTGCCTGGAATACTTTCTCAGTGGTGATTTGTGTGCCTCCAGACTAAAGCACAAGATTTCAAGAGAACGATGGGGAATAAAATATGATTTTTTATAATATACAAGCAGAACCGGAATTTTTTTTTAATGTTTCCATCTCATTAGGTATTGCTACTACGGCAGACAGGTTGAGTTTATAGAGTATGTCCCTCTGCAGTGTAGGAGTGTGAAATGAATTTGCAATTGCAAGAGTGTAATATAATTAGAAAATGTTTGAGGAATCATTGACATCAGGAAAGACATTAAAAACCTACTCATGGCCCTTTTAAAAAATCAAATTTCGTTAAATAGAAACCATGAGAAAATCAGTGAACTAAGTCACACAGGTAAAATAAGGAGATTGAAGTACCCAATACTTCATAGCCCTGGGTGCTCAAGCTGTCTATGACTTGTTTTGGGAACAGTTACCCTGATGGCAGGAAATTGAAAGCTAGGTACCCTGCATATATTGCTCCTTACTGTGCATAACTAAGGTAGCTGGACAACTGGAAGCCATGCTTGTGGAATGGTTTACCACTCAAATAATATAGCTGGCTTATACTGCTACTGAATACAAAGAATTCAACCATGTGAAAACATACAGTTAAGACTATCCATTCCTCTGCTTAAAATTCCTCAATGCTTTTCCATCTCACTCAAAATAAAAGCCCAAGTTCATCCAATGATCTACACCACCATAATGGGGGTCCCACTGTCCCTCTGCTCTCATCCCCTTCTGCTCTTCCCTCCTCTTGCTTGTTCTGCTCCAGTGTCACTGGCATTACTCTGAAAAACCCTCAGACAAGCTCAGGCCTTAGAACCTTTATCTGTGTTGTCCCTTCTGCCTGGAATACTCCTTCCCCAAACTGCCACATGACTTGCTCCCATTTCTGCTCAAATGTAACCCTCATCAGCCTGGCCCTCCTTGACCACCTCACTCAAAATTAACCCACTTGCTTCTTTCCTCATTTTCTGGTTCACTTTTCTCCATGGCACTTATCACTTCTAACACACTATATACTCTACATATTTAATTTGTTTATTCAATGTCTTCCCTCACCATGGCATGAATACCTAGAAAAGCAGCAGGGACAAGGTAAGCACTCAATAAATATTTATTGAATAATTAAATGAATAAATTAAACTATTAATTTATCTCTTAATTATATATCTTAATAAAGGAAAAGCAGAGAATGTTAGCTTTGAAAAAATTTTCAGAATGAATCAGACATGGACTTTCTTCAAAATGATCATGGACCAGAAGAAAAAACTAATTATCTTTATAAATAACATTAATGTAGTATACAGAATGCTGAGTATTTGAAGGCTGATGAGGTCAACAAGTCAGGTAAAAAAAAATACTGCATTTACCTAAAGAAATCAGAGAAGCTTCATGGAAGAGATGGCAATTGAATCGGTTAAGACAAATAAAAAATTAGAGAGGATTTAGATGTGCCCACATGAAAAGGTGGGAGTGCAATCAAGAAGAAAAGAACAGTGAACAAAGGCTCCAATCTATGTGGTCAGTGAGCCAAGTAACATTAAGCTCTTATGTTTAGCTGCAACGTAAGACATATAAAGAAAAACACAGAAAAAGAAGATTGGAAGACACAAATTACAAACATTCTCATCAAACATGGATCATTTTAATAATATTTATTGCTACTTAAATGTAATTGCTTTGATTCCGGCTTGGGCATTGGACTTTATTCCCAGGTTCTGTCCTAATTACTTTAAGGTTTCCCTTTCTTCTGGAAAGACTTTGGCAATCAGTAACATGTAGAATGTTTCCTCAAAGTGGGGTTTTTAGGGCAGCAAGGGACCCTCTCCTCTTCCCACTTCTTATTTTTCTTAGATCATCTGCCTGCTTAATGGATCAAGTTAGCAAGCTGGGTTCTTCAGAGCTAGAGGCTCAAAATCTTACCTGCTATCAGGGCAGAGTGCAGCAGGTGAGGGGAAACAGTTTCAGTAGGGAACTGCTAAACAGGAGAAATCACTTCGGAACTAAGAAATGTATGACTAACTCTTACCTGTTTTGGATCATTCTTTTGGTGTTCTAATTTATTTATTTTTTTAGGTCTACTTTTTCTCTCTGAAAGGTAAATTATTTATTGAATTATTAAAGGAGATTATTTACTGTATTTCAATTACTTATAAAATATTTACTTTAAATGTTTCTTGATTCCTTAAAACAACATTTACATTTTTGCCCCTTACCTTTATTTCTTTTTTTTTTATTAAGGTATTATTGATGAAGGTTTCACATGAAAAAAACAATGTGGTTACTACATTTACCGATATTATCAAGTCCCCACTAATACCCCAATGCAGGCACTGTCCACCAGTGTAGTAAGATGCCATGGATTCACTGTTTGCCTTCTCTGTGCTACACTGTTTTCCCCGTGATCCCCCACACCATGTATACTAAACATAATAACCCACAATCCCCTTCTCCCACCCTTCGCACCTGCTCTCCCACACCCCTCCCCTTTGGTAACCACTAGTTCTTTCTTGGAGTCTCTGGGTCAGCTGCTATATTGTTCCTTCAGTTTTGCTGCATTGTTATACTCCACAAATGAGGGAAATCATTTGGCACTTGTCTTTCTCCGCCTGGCTTATTTTACTGAGCATAATATACTCCAGCTCCATACATGTTGTTGCAAATGGTAGGATTTGTTTCCTTCTTATGGCTGAATAGTATTTCATTGTGTATATGTACCACCTGTTCTTTATCCATTCACCTACTGATGGCACTTAGGTTGCTTCCATATCTTGGCTATTGTAAAAAGTGCTGCAATAAACATAGGGGTGCATATGTCTTTTTGAATCTGAGAAGTTGTATTCTTTGGGTAGATTCCAAGGAGTGGGATTCCCAGGTCAAATGGTATTTCCATTTTCAGTTTTTTGAGGAACCCCCATATGGCTTTCCACATGGTTAAACTAGCTTACATTCCCACCAGCAGTGTAGGCAGGTTCCCCTTTCTCCACATCCTTGCCAGCATTTGTTGTTCTTAGTCTTTTGGATGGTGGCCATCCTTACTGGTATGAGGTGATATCTCATTGTGGTTTTAATTTGCATTTCCCTAATGATTAGTGATGTGGAGCATTTTTTCATGTGTCTGTTGGCCATCTGAATTTCTTCTTTGGAGAACTGTCTCTTCATATCTTCTGCCCATTTTTTAATTCGGTTATTTGCTCTTTGAGTGTTGAGGTGTGTAAGTTCTTTATATATTTTGGATGTTAACCCCCTGTCATATATGTCATTTACAAATATATTCTCCCATACTGTAGGATGCCTTTTTGTTCTGTTGATGGTGTCCTTTGCCGTACAGAAACTTTTTAGTTTGATGTAGTCCCATGAGTTCATTTTTGCTTTTGTTTCCCTTGCTCGAGGAAATGCATTCACGAAAAAGTCACTCATGCTTATATTCAGGAGATTTTGCCTATGTTGTCTTCCAAGGGTTTTATGGTTTCATGACTTACATTCAGGTCTTTGATCCATTTCAAGTTTACTTTTGTGTATTGGGTTAAACAATAATCCACTTTCATTCTCTTCCATTTAATGGTCCAGTTTTGCCATCACCAGCTGTGGAAGAGGCTGTCATTTTCCCATTATATGTCCATGGCTACTTTATCATATATTAATTGACCATATATGGTTCGGTTTATATCAGGGCTCTCTAGTCTGTTCCATTGGTCTATGGGTCTGTTCTTGTGCCAGTACCAAATTGTCTTGAGTACTGTGGCTTTGTAGTAGAGCTTGAAGTTGGGGAGCATAATCCCCCCAGCTTTATTCTTCCTTCTCAGGATTGCTTTGGTTATTCGGGGTCTTTTGTGGTTCCATATGAATTTTAGAATGATTTTCTTCAGTTCGTTGAAAAATGCAGTTGGTATTTTGATAGGAATTGCATTGAATCTGTAGATTGCTTTAGGCAGGATGGCCATTTTGACAATATTAATTCTTCCTATCCATGAGCATGGGATGTGTTTCCATTTATTTGTATCTTCTTTAATTTCTCTCATGAGTGTCTAGTAGTTTTCAGAGTATAGGTCTTTCACTTCCTTGGTTAGGTTTATTCTCAGCTATTTTATTCTTTTTGATGCAACGGTGAATGGAATTGTTTTCCTGATTTCTCTCTCTGCTACTTCATTGTTAGTGTATAGGAATGCAACAGATTACTGCATATTAATTTTGTATCCCACAACTTTGCTGAATTCAGATATTAGATCTAGTTGTTTTGGAGTAGATTCTTTAGGATTTTTTATGTACAATATCATGTCATTTGCAAATAGGGACAGTTTAACTTCTTCCCTGACAATCTGGATGCCTTTTATTTCTTTGTGTTGTCTGATTGCCATGGCTAGGACCTCCAGTACTATGCTGAATAGAAGTGGGGAGAGTAGGCATCCTTTTCTTGTTTCCAATCTTAAAGGAAAAACTTTCAGCTTCTCGCTGTTAAGTATAATGCTGGCTGTGGGTTTGTCATATATGGCCTTTATGATGTTGAGATACTTGCCCTCTATACCCATTTTGTTGAGAGTTTTTATCATGAATGGATGTTGAATTTTGTTGAATGCTTTTTCAGCATCTATGGAGATGATCATGTGTTTTTTGTCCTTCTTTTTGTTGATATGCTGGATAATGTTGATGGATTTTCTAATGTTGTACCATCCTTGCATCCCTGGAATAAATCTTACTTGATCATAATGGATGATCCTTTTGATGTATTTTTGAATTCTGTTTCCTAAAATTTTGTTGAGTATTTTTGCAGCTATGTTCATCAGGGATATTGGTCTGTAGTTTTCTTTTTTTGTGGTGTCTTTGCCTGGTTGTGGTATTAGAGTGATGCTGGCCTCATAGAATGAGTTTGGAAGTGTTCCCTCTTCTTCTACTCCTTGGAAAACTTTAAGGAGGATGGGTATTAGGTCTTCACTAAATGTTTGATAAAATTCAGCAGTGAAGCCATCTGTTCCAGGTGTTTTGTTCTTAGGCAGGTTTTTGATTACCAGTTCAATTTCATTGCTGGTAATTTGTCTGTTGAGATTTTCTTTTTCTTTCTGGGTCAGCCTTGGAAGGTTGTATTTTCCTAGAAGCTGTCCATTTCTTCTAGGTTATCCAGTTTGTTAGCATATAATTTTTCATAGTACTCTCTAATAGTTCTTCGTATTTCTGTGCTGTCCGTAGTGATTTTTCCTTTCTCGTTTCTGATTCTGTTTCTGTGAGTAGACCCTCTTTTTTGTTGATAGGTCTGGCTAGGGGTTTATCTATTTTGTTTATTTTCTCGAAGAACCTGCTCTTGCTTTTGTTGATCCTTTCTATTGTTTTATTCTTCTCGATTTTATTTATTTCTGCTCTAATCTTTATTATGTCCCTCCTTCTACTGACTTTGGGTCTCATTTGTTCTTCTTTTTCTAGTTTTGTTACTTGTGAGTTTAGACTGCTCATATGGGAGTGTTCTTCTTTCCTGAGGTAGGCCTGTATTGCAATATACTTTTCTCTTAGCACGGCCTTTGCTGCATCCCACAGATTTTGTGGTGTTAATTTTGTCTCCATATATTGCTTGATCTCTGTTTTTATTTGGTCATTGATCCTTTGATCATTTAGGAGCATGTTATTAAGCCTCCATGTGTTTGTGGGATTTTTCATTTTCTTTGCATAATTCATTTCTACTTTCATACCTTTATTGTCTGAGAAATTGGTTGGTACAATTTCAATCTTTTTGAATTACTGAGGCTCTTTTTGTGGTCTAGTATATGATCTAGTTTTGAAAATGTTCCATGTGCACTTGAGAAGGATGTGTATTCTGCTGCTTTTGGGTGTAGAGCTCTGTAGATGTCAGATCAATTTGTTCTAAAGTGTTGTTCAGTGCCTCTGTCTCCTTACTTATTTTCTGTCTGGTTGATCTGTCCTTTGGAGTGAGTGGTGTGTTGAAGTCTCCTAGAATGAATGTATTGCATTCTATTTCCCCATTTAATTCTGTTAGTATTTGTTTCACATATGTTGGTGCTCCTGTCACATATGTTGAGTGCATATATATTTAAAATGGTTATATCTTCTTGTTGGATTAACACTTTTATCATTATGTAATGTCCTTCTTTGTCTCTTGTGACTTTCTTTGTTTTTAAGTCTATTTTGTCTGATATAAGTACTACAACTCCTACTTTTTTCTCCCTATTAGTTGCATGAAATATCTTTTTCCATCCCTTCACTTTTAGTCTGTGTATGTCTTTGGGTTTATAGTGAGTCTCTTGAAGGCAGCATACAGATGGGTCTTCTTTTTTTATCCATTCAATGACTCTATGTCTTTTTGATTGGTACTTTCAGTCCATTTTCATTTAGGGTGATTATGGATAGGTATGTACTTATTGGCATTGCAGGTTTCAGACTCGTGGTTACCAAAGGTTCAAGGTTAACTTCCTTACTATCTAAGGGTCTAACTTAACTCACTTAATATGCTATTACAAACACGATCTAAATGTTCTTTTTTTGTTTTGTTTTTTTTCCCCCTCCTTTTTCTTCCTCCTCCATTCTTCATATATTAGGTATTATATTCTGTACTGTTTGCCTATCCTTTGATTGATTTTGGGTATTGTTAAATTAATTTTGCATTTTCTTAGTAATTAGCTGTTCTACTTTCTTTACTGTGGTTTTATTACCTCTGGTGACAGGTATTAAACCATAGGAACACTTCCATCTATAGCAGTCCCTCCAAAATACACTGTAGAGATGGTTTGTGGGAGGTAAATTCTCTCACCTTTTGCTTATCTGGAAATTGTTTAATCCCTCCTTCAAATTTAAATGATAATCTTACAGGATAAAGTAATCTTTGTTCAAGGCCCTTCTGCTTCATTGCATTATAAACATCATGCCACTCCCTTCTGGCCTGTAAAGTTTCTGCTGAGAAGTCTGATGATAGCCTGATGGGCTTTCCTTTGTATGTGATCTTATTTCTCTCTCTGGCTGCTTTTAATGCTCTGTCCTTTTCCTTGATATTTGCCATTTTAATTACTATGTCTTGGTGTTGTCTTCCTTGGGTTCCTTGTGTTGGGAGATCTGTGCATCTCCATGGCCTGAGAGACTATGTCCTTCCCCAGATTGGGGAAGTTTTCAGCAATCACCTCCTCAAATACACTTTCTATCCCTTTTTCTCTCTCTTCTTCTTTTGGTACCCCTATAATGCAAATATTGTTCCGTTTGGATTGGTCACACAGTTCTCTCAATATTCTTTCATTCTTAGAGATCCTTTTTTCTCTCTGTTACTCAGCTTCTTTGTATTCTTCTCTTGTTTCTATTTCATTTATTGTCTCCTCCACTGTATCCAATCGGCTTTTAATACCCTCCGTTGTGCTCTTCAATGATTGGATCTCCAACCATAATTCATTCCTGAGTTCTTGAATATCTTTCTGTACCTCCATGAGAATGTTAATGATTTTTATTTGGAACACCCTTTCAGGGAGAGTCATTAGATCACTATCATTTAAATCTTTCTCAGAAGTTGTATTAACAATTTTACTCTGGACCAGGTTCCTTTGGCATTTCATATTTGTGTATGGCGCCCTCTTGTGCCCAGAAGCTCTACTCTCTGGAGCTGCTCAGCCCCTGAAGCAATGCAGGGATTGTAGGGGAGTGGCATTGGTGCCTCGCGGGAGGAAAGAGTTGTTTCCTGCTTCCTGGCTGCTATGCCTGTCTCCACTGCCTGAACCAGTTGGCCGAGCACACAGGTATAAGCCTCTGTGCTTTGCGTTTTTAGCTGCTGTAGACAGATCTTCCCTCAGGCTGGCCTGACACCTGGGTAGGTTTTCCCAGTTTGCAAGCCCTGTGGGGCTGGCCCGGAGAAAGGCATAGTAGCCTGCCCATCACAGACGGGGTTTTTGGAGCTGTTTAGGCAGCAAGGGAGCTGGAGCCCCTGAAGATCGTGAAAGCTCCCAATCTGCTGGGCAGAGTGCACCCAGACAATTTTGTCTACCTGTCCTTTCTCCTGAGCAGTAAGGTCTGTGCAATCCTTGCCCCTTTAGCAGACCTCTTGCTAAGGGCTTCTTTGTTAGGAAGTCTCTCAAACTGCCCACCTTTCTTTTGTCCCAGAGCAGCTGGATATGGATCCCTGCTTTCCACAAGCAGCTGGAATCTTAGTCTCTCCAGGAATTCTGCCTGTCTTAGCTTTCCAACCCCCTAATTACAAGAGTATCATGCAAGCACCATGAAATGCAGGTTTGTGCTCCCAGAGCAGATCTCCAGAGTTAGGTATTCAGCAGTCCCATATCTGCACTCCCTCCCTGCTCCATTCCTCTTTGTCCCATTGGTGAGCTGGGGTGGGGGAAGGGCTTGTATCCCGCAGAACCACAGCTTTAGTACATTACCCTTTTCCGTGAGGTCTGCTCTTGTCTCACGGTGTATGCAGTATGGTGCAGTCCTCTTTCCTGTTACTCTTTCAAGAGTAGTTGTATTAGTCATATTTTCATATTATATGCTGTTTTCGGAGGAAGCCTCTGTCTCACCTCTCACGCCGCCATCTTTAATCCTTCCCCCTCTTTATTTCTTAATTAGAGCTAAATCTGAATGAAATTTTAAAGGTTTTCATGCTCCGTCATGGGTCTTCATTTTTCTTTTTCTTGTATCTCACTGGATTGTTTTTAAGTCTTGTTAGACCAAAGTCTTTTTCTTTGCTTTGAATCCTTTTTTAAACCCTTATTGTTTTTTTTTTATTAAGGTATTATTGATATACACTCTTATCAAGGTTTCATATGAAATAACAATGTGGTTACTACATTCACCCACCCATGTTATTCTGTCCCTCCCCAAACCCCATTGCAGTCACTGCCCATCAGTGTAGTAAGATGCCACAGAGTCACTATTTGCCTTCTCTGTGCTACACTGCCTTCCCCATGATCTCCCCACACCATGTGTGCCAATCATAATACCCATCAATCCCCTTCTCCCTCCCTCCCGCCCACCCTCCCCACCTCCCTTTGGTAACTGCTAGTCCCTTCTTGGAGTCAGGGAGTCTGCTGCTATTTTGTTCCTTCAGTTTTGCTTTGTTGTTATACTCCACAAATGAGGAAATCATTTGGCACTTGCCTTTCTCCGCCTGGCTTATTTCACTGAGCATAATATCCTCCAGCTCCATCCATGTTGTTGCAAATGGTAGGATTTGTTTCTTTCTTATGGCTGAATAGTATTCCATTGTGTGTATGTACCACCTCTTCTTTATCCATTCATCTACTGATGGGACACTTAGGTTGCTTCCATATCTTGGCTATTGTAAATAGTGCTGTGATAAATATTGGGGTGCATATGTCTTTTTGAATCTGAGAACTTATTTTCTTTTGGTAAATTCCAAGGAGTGGAATTCCTGGGTCAAACAGTATTACTATTTTTAGTTTTGAGGAACCTCCATATTGCTTTCCACAATGGTTGAACTGGTTTACATTTCCACCAGCAGTGTAAAAGGGTTCCCCTTTCTCTGCATCCTCACCAGCATTTGTTGTAACCCTTACTGTCTAAATGTCTGATTAAGAAGCTTTGTTTTAGATTATCCTTTCTCTGTCTTTACATATGTAACTTTAAACCTTTCAACTCTATACATTTTTTCATTTCTATAATCTTTTTGCTATTCTCTTCTCCTTTTACCTTTTAATGATCTTAGGAAAAAACATTTTGAGGTAGGTAAATAAGAAATTCAAATGCATAGATGGGAACATCACAAAGCCAAAACTGTGCATAATTGTGGTAAGAGGCTTTCCCCACACCCCGTCCTCATCCCTACCCCTCACCCCTTCACCCATCATGTTGTTACCTCTCATCCTGCAGGGAGGGATAGTGTTCCAAAATATTCACCTGGAGAATATCAGGGGATTCATGAGTTACTTCTCCCAAGTGTTATCAGCATGCCCCCCCAACACACACACATCCTCTGATAGTGCCCCTAATTTTCCTGGGTTACAATGCATGCTCACAGCATCCTACCACATCCTTCATGAGAAAAGCATATTTTCTTTTCCATGGTCTCAGATGCAGATAGCCACTGCATAAGCCCACCAGAGGCTTCAGCAGAAGTCAAGCGATGAAAGGAAGTAAAGGAAACTTTGGCTGATTTTCATGTAATAGCCTCCTGCCTGGCACAGGTCAAAAGCATGCTGTAAGTTACAGGGGAATATAACGAGTAGGGTCAGATCAGAGAAAAGATCTTTAACTGCCTTACTCAGATGAAGGAGCCAATGTTGTTGCAGTTCCCAACCAATATCCAACAATGAGCAGGAGGAATGACTCATCCAGATATTTTGCACTAATTTACACTAGCCTGGTTTCAGTATGTTCTCCCCCTCTCTTTGTCCACAACATTAAGATCAAAGAAAAATCCCCTTTAAATTAAATAAATTGTGATCAAATGTGTTCCCTTTGGAGAGGGTACTTTACCTTCACATGTGCTACTGAGCAACTCAGACTAGTGTCAAAATCATAACGTGAGAATTGCTGATGAACTTTATGAACCTTAAGCAGAGTTAAGGCCAACATTATGAGACTATTTTGGGGTTCCGAGTAGAGGAAAGGTTTCTGAGAAGATAAGAAATTATCTTATCCTGGGGAGATGGCAAACCAAAAACATTTCTGAATGTATTTTAATGTGAAAGATCTTATATTTCTTTAAATTTTTCCTCACTTCAGTTTTCTACATTGTAGTTTCTATAAGAAGCATAAGAAATGACCAGGTACTAATATAGTACTTGATGCATGCTTTTCTTTGTTTTTTATTTTGTTATTTTTTAAATCTGTTGTCCCGCCCCCATTTTTAATCCACTGATTTTCTCCTTTCTATGCCTAATTTCCTTCCAATCCCCATTCCCTTCTTCAGAAAGCATGTATTTTCATCCTCTCTTGTGACAAAAAAAAAAGAGCACCTCTCACTGAACAACGTTGTTAAAAAAGAAGTTTTTGACACCCATTTCTATGCTGAACCTCAAAATTCTCCTTGGTACATGGAAGATGGGAAGTGATTTGGCCACAGTGTCACTGACAGAAGGGGTACCAGGGTCAAGTTTAGAAGATTCACCAGCCCTGACTTTGCTCTGCCCCTGAATACTCCCCAGCTTGTCTCCTGTGCACTGTGGACCTGCTCTGAACACTCCTTCAGTTCCATTCCCCAACTCTCCCTGAAGATCACGCTGAAGCCCCATATCAGCCTGTGCCAGGCAGAAGGCTATTACATGAAAATCAGCCAAGGTTTATTTTACTTCCTTTCATCACTTGACTTCTGGTGAAGCCTCTGGTGGGATATTTTCGAAGTTACCTTCCAGTGCCTATAGCTCAAGGAGAACAATTGTACTTTGTAATTGGAAAATTCATCTCAGCTTTAGGTGAAAATGTAACACAGAGAGTGCCTCAAAGTCAGTAGCAGAAAATTGGGATATGGGGAATCTGTTATTTACATACTCCCGCAACATACAGCAGTATTGGCAAATGCCAACTACAGTCCCTCTGAATTAAAAAATTAGATGGTAGATATACAGAAGTATGAAGGTTTTTCACTAAGCTACTTTACATTATTCAACTTGTCCATATGTCCACCAAAGAAAAAAAAGTAACAAAAAACAAACAAAAGAGCCCAGAGATTCCTTGATTTAATATTATACTAAAATTCTATATGAGATTCATATGAAGTTTGCAACCTGATTGGGCAATGGTGATTTTATCTTACTACATTAAATATATGTAAATTAAAATGCATTTTCAATCTGTAATAATTTGCATATTGCTGGGGTTATTTTCCTTTCATTGTCTGCTGAAACAAATTTGAGTCACAATGAAAATACATCATTAAAGAGAATATAAAACCAATTAATAAAACAAGCCACTTCCAATCATTTTTAGATATACTTTTAAGCAAATGAGATGCTAATTATAAATCTTTAAAATATATCAATTAAAGTAGAACTTCTAACCCCCAAGTGTAGTTTATATCAATTATACCAGGAAATAAACAGACTGTTTCTAATAAAATATTCTTCAACTGAACAAAATTCACTGGTTTATTCTATTCTTCCTCCGAATTAGTCTTCACAGTTTTACTTAAAATTCATGGGGCTTTGTGACTTTGTTTCTTGATGTTTTCCAAAAGTTTTGGAAAATATCTCTACAAATTTTTCTTCTGCCTTATGTCTTCTTTTCTTTTTTCTGGGATGCCAACATTCTCACTATATCCTCTGGGTCTCTTACCTTCTATTTTGTATTTTTCATTATTTCTTCAGTTTCATTTTGGATGGTTTCTTTTGACCTATTTTCCAGTTGATGAATCCTCTCTTACTCAGTATCTAATCTGTCTTAAATACCAATTACTGAGTTCTTAATTTGGTTATTGTATTTTTTGTTTTATAATTCATCTAGTCTATTCTTTTCTTTAAAATTGCCATGTCATGTTACATAGTTTTCAAATCCTTGCTAATATTTTAAGTTCAGCTTTTATTTCCATGAACAAAATAAACACTTTTTCCCCAATCCGAGCATATTTCCACTATATTACATTTCAGTGGGTCTTTGTTATCTTGTAGTAGTTCTTTTTCATGTAGTTCTTCTCTGTGTCCTTTGTCATATTTGTGTGCCACATACAGAATTTGAAAATTCACTAGAAATAATTAATTTTAGACCTAAGATGATGTTTTATCTTCCAGAGAATTTTCATTTGCTTTCACAGGTGCCTGGAAGTACAAGCTTTCAGATCACCTTAATTCAATTTTTCTCATCCACTTAAATGACTTGTTACTGGGCAGCAATCTCTTCCAAGACTGTTTTACTCCTGGCCAAATCTTCCTCCTTGATTTGGTTCTCAATTTTAAGTCAGGGAGGTTCAACCAGGGACCTCACTTTTGGCAAGCCCTGGACTCAATTTCTGTGTCTGAGGTCTTGAAACTCTGTCAAAGGCATGCTTAGATCTTCCTCTGAATTAGTAAATACTCCTGGGCCAAAGCAGTTCCAATTTCCAGGTACATTGTTCTAAATTCTTTCCTCTTTTACATCTTGGTCCAGTTATTGCTCACTATTTTGTTAACTATCTGATGCTTAGGAAAATATTTTGTTCACCTTTATTTTTAAATCACTATCAGCAAGAGGGTTAGTTCAAATTACTCAGTCTGACATTACCATAAACCTAAGGGTTTTTCTAAATACTGTTAACTAGGCAGTTTTTAGAACACACCAAATGACTGTACTGATATGAATACACAACCATGTTATTATTTTCATTGGGAATGAAGGCAAGGTAGATCCAGTTAGACAATTTCCCACCAATCCCAAATCTGTCCCATCTATCCTGATAGGCAAATGACCTAATATCTCTGTGCAAAGATCCCCTTATATTCTAAAAAGGACTTATAGAATATTCTTTATTGAAAAAAGAGAATGAATAAAAAGAAAGTAAAATTGCCAGTGTATGTACATTACAAACAGAAGTGGACCACACAGAGAAATGTGATTGCAATTCAACTGGGAGAAATAGTCCACACATAAAATAAAATAAAAAAATATTTCTCATCTTCTATTTAGAGAAAATCTCTGGCACTCTCTCCTCTGTTCTCAATTTCAGGTGATGACCTTGTCTCACAGCTCACGGGGAAGACGAATGAAGCAGGATGTGAAGGGCTCCATGCTTCTTCTGTCACATCTCCCACCTTCTTACATCAATACCACACTTCCCACCTGGTCATCTGCTGTTAAACTGGATGAACTGTCTATGGTCCTACCAAAAAATCAGCACATCCATTTGTGGTCTAGATCTCCATCTCTCCTCCCTAACAAGGTCTTCTCTCCTAGAATTATCCCTCTTTCTTTAATCATTGGTTTCTATCTCTCCCCTAGACCTCTTTCACCAATACATTAAAATGTATAACAGGGGTAATATGTGGAGTGGAATATAATTAATGAACTTTTGGCTTCTACTTTTCTTAGCACATAACTTTCTTCCTACTTCCTATTTGACTCCTTCATTTTGGAGGATAAAATGAGGAGTGAAATTCCTTTTCCTCCCATTTTTGCCCACTCAGAGCACAGAGAATTAAAATTTCAATAAAAGACATCAAAGCTGAAAAAGAGTGGATGTGTCATAAAGTTTGCCTCTTCTTGTTTCCTGAGAGGGGAAGGACACCAGATGTGAGTGTCTGAATATTCCACTCTCTGGTTTTGGTGGAGAGAAGCACACATCTGCACTGGATAAGTGAGGTTATCACCAGCATCTGTGGGTGCTCTGCATTTATGAATTAGGGTAAAGACTAATTCTCTGAGTAGCTCCCTGAACCAAACCAAGGCCTAATTTTACCAACTTGGAGGTACAGTGTGGTCAGGAAAAGGGTAACTTGATGTTTCAATATCTGAATGTGTCCTCAGTGTGTGGGTACATGAATGCTGTGTTGATTCGATGGGGCTGGCCTTGTTCTGGTAAAAGGATTTCATAGCACTGGTTAGTCTCCAGCACTGGACCACAGGGCAGGATACACAACATGACGAGGTCTCATAAAGACAGTGGAAGCTGAAAGGCCCGAGGAGAATCTTTGGGTTTGAATAAATCAGAGCACCTCCAAGAATGAGCAGACCATGAGTCAGAGCAACCACAGACTTCAGATGTCAGAATAAGATGTCAGGAGAAGAGGGGAAGGGACCTCACAGAATCTGAGTCTCCTCGTCCCCATAGCGATGCAGAAGCAGCACTCCCTCCCACACAGGAGAGCGAAGCCGTATTAGAGAGAAGCTGGGGGAGGCAGCTTGAACACAAGACCACTTTTTCCCTAGAAATCTTTTTTAGGATAAATTAAAACATCAGATTGGATTAAACTTTAACTTCGAAAGGATACTTATTTAACTTTTTTCTCCTCTAGCCAGTAGGAGTAGGATGACAAGAAAGCAAGTACAGCAATAGAAAAGATTATGTATTTTCTATCCATCAAAATTATAGGGAGTTATATTTTATGATTGTTTCTTTTTTTTTTTTAAGGGGACTCCCTTATAACCCCAAGTATCTCGTGAGCTACAAACCCCATTTCTTTCATCTCCAAATTTGTTAAACTGATTTCTTCCTGCTGATGTCATTTTCTTCTCTTTTCCCCTCCTCTCTCGTCCCTCCTCATCACATCACTAACCCTTCTTGTCAAGGTCACCAATGAGCTGCAAGCTGCCAAGATCAAAGGGCATTCCTCTGCCTTCCCTTTGCTTAGCTCTCAGCACCACTGGGCTTAGTTGACCATTTCCACACCCTAAAATACCTTCTTTTCTGGATTTTACTATTCACTGATCTCTTCTATCTCACTGGATGCTCCTTTTCAGTCCTGTGTGCTCAGTATTTAACCCAGTCATCATGATTCCACACTCTTCCTGTGTGACCTTCTCTAACATACCATCTATACAGTGATAATGCCCATCTCTCCCCAGGAGTTCCAGTGTCACAAATCCAACAGCCAACCTCACATCTGCATCTGGACATTTACTAAGCATTTTGAAATTCTTCACACCTAAGCCCTGAAATCCTTTCTTCCATCATGTTAGGCAAAAATGCTGCAATATGAACAATTGTATTAAAAACCTAGATTAGACAGTATACTTGCCTGTGCTGTTTTCCCTCACACCCCACTGCAGTCCACCAGCAAATTCTTTGCCTCTGCTTTTCCAAATCCATACACTGATGATCATTTCTAAGACCATGCCTTCTTCCATCATTCTGTCATCATCAGTTCTGACCCAAACAAACTCATTAAGCATGGAACTGGGTTGTTTTGCATCCACCTTCTTCCCATCTACATGATAGCCCCAGTAACTTTGTGATAAATAATTTTTTTTTAATTACAGGGAAAGTAATATGGCTACAGAAATGTTTATTTGATATGGAATAAATAAAATATCTATTGTAGAAGGCAGTTTGAGTCCCTTGCTCATGGAAGTGGCCTACTGTGGAGTAACCATATGAAGTTTAACTAGTATGTGAGGTTTGCATTTCCCCAAAAGCAAATATGTGCATATAAAATCAGGCTCACACACGAGTTATTTTTTTTGAATACAAGAAAAATGAGAATAACTTCAAGCAAAGGATGTTCTCTAGAGGAAGTATACAGATTGGGAGGGAGACACAGAACAGAATGAGGAAAAAGAAAATGATAAAGCAGGCCATAAGCACAGTGAATTTTCAACAACTATTTGTTGTTATTTGTGATGAAAAGGCTTTCCAATGGAATCAATGCAGGGACTGTCACTGGCATTTTTCTCATTTTTCCAGAGTTGACAAAAATAAAGGAGACATTGAAAGAAAAGTTTGCATGGGTTCTGTTAAACTGAGGAGGGTAGATGGACATCTCTTTAGAAAAATGACAACAGCCTGGGTCATCCATCTCACAAATGTGTATCATTAATCCAACAGAGACAGTGAGAAACCGCATAAATCTGACCAAATCAGAGGTAAGGAGAAATGGTGCTGGGCTGAGAGTTACAGAATCTGAGTATTGGCGACAAATCTCTTATTAAGGAACAGTATGACCATGAGCAAGTCTTTGAACCTCCAGCTGCTTATAAAGTAACTGGATGAGGTTAACTTCAAGGTTCTTTTAGTTTGTATCTTCTAGAATTTATAATTCTAATCCCACTAATTGAAAGCCAACAGATGCTGTACTGATTGAGATATGTTACCAGAATTGTCTTCACATACAAAAAAGGTACAATGCCTGTATCTATGTGGGGTTGCTATCCAATGGAGCTGTCCCTTTACAGAATATTTTGAATCACTGACTGGTTATACTTCTGAAGTTCCCATTTAGTTACCTGAAAGTATAGTTTCAGAACTTACCAGGAGTCAGTCCTTTGCTTGAGGACAAAGAGGGGTCATTCTTCATTGTAGAACAGTCTGAAATTAGATGTTAGAAAAATTATTATGAGCCATCAAATTTCTTAGATATGAGTGCTACAAATGAAATCCCAGTATATAGAATTTTTAAATTTCATTTTTAAAAAGTAAAAATCAGAATAGATAGGATTGACAATTTAAAAATTATATGAGGTTATCTGATACACTAGATTGCCATGGTTTAAAATAAGAGTTTTAATAATCCAAGAGATTCTCTATATTCAGAAAAAGGAACAAATAATCACCTAGGTAATGAATTTGACCTACACTTCGGATAACAGTTAAATCAAGGCTTAAAACTCTGCAGAAAAGTAGAGCTCCGTGAACAACTGAGACATAGGTTCTGGGAGAGGACATCTTTCACAGAACGACTGGATGAAAGTACCATGAGCTAAAGAAGCATCCCAGTTAAAGAAACAGTGCAGTGGTGGGCACAACATGGCAAAAAGTGGAGTCATCTCAATAAACTACTGTTACCAAAGTGAGGCCCTTGGACAACATGGTAAGTAACAAACATTGAGACAGTTGTAACTAATGTAATACTCCTACATTCCAGACACTGTGCTAGAAGCTTTATATTTTCCATTTCATTTCATCTTCACAGAAATCTAAGAGTTATATAATGTTATCTCCATTTTGCAGTTGAGGAAAATGAAACTTAGAAAGATGAGGTAGTTTTCAATGGTGACAAAGGCAGTATGAAGCGATACGGAGTAAAATTCAGGTCCATCTAAGTCAAAGCTAATGCTATGTCAGTTACTTTAAGCGATGTAAATAGCCAAAACATTATTCTGAGGAGAGGTTAAGTAAGGAGAACCAAGTGAATAGTTATGCCACAAGGCACAAGTATTCATAAAGGAATACTTGGAAGAGAAAATGATTTAGGATGACATACAAATGGAAATTCATTGTTCTGTGGTAATGGGGCATCAGATTTCCACCTTTTTATCTGAATGAAAGAAAGCATTCATGTATAAACTCCAAATTACCAATTAACAAAAAGAAATGGTTTGAAACACATTTTGTGTTTAATAAAAGCTTGGGCATATTAGATTTGAAATTTCAAACACTATCATATTATGAAAAGAGCTTCATACATTCCATAAAAATGCCAACTACTATTTTAAACAGACTTCTATGTATTTTTCCTAAACTGGAAATTTGTGAATTTATTTCTAACTTGGAAAACAATTTAACTGGTGTACATAAACTCCCACTTCTTAATGAAAAAGAAGACTTTGGTCATTAAGAATTGATGTAATGCTACCAAAATTACCTGATGATAAAGAAAAATTGAGTTTAGTGCAGTACGGAAGATCACAATCTTGACAAAATTTTGGTAGCATTTCAGAGGGGAACAGCAAAACTGTGATTTTTATGAGGTTTTGGGGGCCTGGTTTAAGGTAATGTATTTGATTAGGACTGGGTAAAGTTCATGATATAATAGTTCAGGATTAATGACATAGTAAACTAAGATTTTATGGAGAGAGTTTCAAAAGTTTTCTGATACAAACAGTCTTTCCATACTATTTACTGAAAAATTGACCAATCTAATATTCATGTTAATGGGCCTCTGTGGAGATCCTGAATTGAACAATAAAATTGTCTGCAACTTTTCTCTTCTGGAGCAAGAGTTTACTGGAGCAGTAATGTCATGCTAATGCAGAAAGTTGGGTGACTGTTACTAGATTTTAGTTCCAAAATCATGAAAATAGAAAATTATTGTAGTTGAGTATTTACCTTGGTCTAATTCTTTATTTTGTAGCTTCAGACCAAAGGGGTTTCAGCTCCTGCAAGTTCACTCTGGATTCGGTAAGACCAAATAATGACAATGGAATGTTGCAGGTAAAAAGGGGCTTATACCAAGCTTTATTCTCACAGCAATAGGTCGAGTACTGGAACCATGTCTGCATCCAGCAGTCTGCAAATCTGTCTCCATCTCTGCTCCAGGCTCCGCCCTCACCTCCAGCCCCTGCTCTGCTCTTAGCACCAGGTAGATCTCTTTTTATAACAACACAGGCAATAATGGCTTATTGCCAATGGGTGTGCAAGCATGCGCCTGTGCAGTAGGCTAAGTATTACATCATTGCACCTACACAGTGGGCGAGCTTGGGATCAGGTGAGGATCCTGATCTTGGTAACTACCATTTTCCCTACAATTATATTTGGTTTATTATCAATCTTTGGATCGTTTTGAGAAAACTTAGGAATATTTTTCATGAAGTATCGTTGAAAAATTATGTTCACAGAAGTTTCCATTAAATTCTATCCATGGTATTAATAGTCACTATTACTAACTGACATTTTATGATATTTAAATTCTCACTTTGCTGGTTTTACCTGAAAACAGTGTATCATGACACAGAAAAAGGCCCTTTTATGCATAAAGACTTGATTTGTCATTTTTTTAACCCTATTAATCAAACTGATGAAGTCATTTCTTCTACTACTGAACTGGGAAAAAGAGAAAAGACATAATTTAATAAATCACATCGGATGGATTCAGTAGATTTGCCTTCAGTTAATTTTCAAACTCAGTTGAAAAATAAGGTTAAAAGGTTAACATACTGAAAGACAGGAGATGTAAAGAAACAGAGAAATTATTAGTTCTTACTACTGTTGGTTCATAAATTGGCCCCCGTACATGGAGGGCAAGGAAAAACCAAAGAAAGAGGTGGACCACTCCATGCTGGTAGGTGGCAGTTTAACTATGCAAGGGAAATTACACATAAGGTTTGTTTTGGGTGGACACAAAACATGCAGATCTTCGCACAGGCCCACCAGAATCTTAAAAGTTTATATAGAGGTTCAGTCACATATGCCATCCAGACAGTCTCAGTAACACATTGTTCTATCAAGGATGTATTTTTCAAAATGTCTTCCACTGTGGGAGTGGTGGGCAGGATATACAATTCAAGGACAGGGCAGGAGGTGAGGAGTCTGCGATTGCCTGTGGTCACATTCTTTTGAGGACCTTCTTCAATAACTACTGATTCAAGTTAAGTGTCAATAAAGAAGTGTTATTTGAGCTAATCTTGAAGGAGGTAAAAAGACATTTCTAAATGAGAGAATAGAAAAGCCCACGGCTAAGGAACATAGGTTAAGTTTGGGATACACGGAATAGAAAAGTTAAATCCAGTGGGAAGCAAAGCCTGACAAGAAGTTGCTCTCATCTCTTGCTCTTCTCAAACTTAGTTCCTTTTCTTGGGTATAACAACAGAATTTTTAAAAGAGCAATTCATTTTACTATGTTAAGCAGTTAAATTGGTTGTAATGGCAATGGAAAACCGAAATGAAACTGTAAATGTCTTCTCTGAATAGCATTTAACACAATTATAAAAAATATGTGAATGACACCTGTCTTCTCTGATGCGGATCATTTTGCCATCTTCAGTGTCTAGAACAGTGCCAGGCCCATAGTGTGAATGAATTATTAAGTGGGTACATGAAATACATGAGTTAATTTGGTTTGGACAGCAGTGGAGGCTTGTTTATGTTCTAAGAAAATGTCCACTTCAGAAGACAGCCACTCTGGTATGTTTGTGTGTACCTGAAGTATTTATTGTTTGGAATCCCTAGTCATCTTTCAAAAGCTAAAACTACTCTGGGTTATACCAGTCAATAAAGCCATCATTGGGCCTTGTAAAATTATACAGTTTTTATGTTTGTGTTAGCACAGTACACATTGAGTTACTTTTCTAATTTTACTTCCTAGCCCTTTTCATTTGTTTATACTCCCGTGAAATTTGTTTTTTCTTTGTCTTAACTGTTTTTCATTCTTTTTCCTCTGATGCTATGTCTTTCATAGAAGGATGGAAACCTTGGCCTTTGCTTCAAAAGCACCAGCTCTCCAAAGGGAATAAGCTTATTTCAGAAAGGACAAAGAAGTAATTTAGGAGGATTTTCAGAGTAAATGCTAAATTTCCACTCCTCTTTAGTCTGGATGTCCTCTCGTTGATGCGACCTATTATCCATCTGTGACATTTCTACTGGTAAGAGGAGTTAACCAGAAATTTGATGTATCTCCAGATTCTACATCACCAATTATCTCCAATATGTTACTTCACTTCGTACTCCTTATTACTTTACTCTGGCAGGAATCATCTTTATGATGCCCGATTCAAGGCACACCGGCCACTAGTCCCTCCTTCTGTGTCCTAGGTGGCTCTCGCCAATGCACTCTGATGTTCTTCACCTCTAGGTGTGGACCAACACAGCCTCAGAAACCTTAACTCAATGGTGAAACCACCAGGGGCATTGGCTTATGAAATGTAATCACTTTGTCACCCTTACATTTTAGTGTTTCCACCCTTTCTTGAGGGGAAAGGAGGCTTGTGGGCTATGAGTAAGTCAACAAAAGATAGGGTCCTCATGGGATAGAGAGCTCACCTCTCTGAACTTCATGGGAGGCCATTTATTAGCAGTGCTTGGTTAGCAGGATCCTTCATTACTTAGTCAAGACCCCTGCTTACCTCTCTCACTTACTCCTCTCAAGATAAAAATAAATTGCAATTTGGGTTCCCCATCTGTCAAAGAAAAATAATGGTTGGATATAAAACAGGAAAAAATGGTAACTACTCTTATAAAAAGCTGTGCAGATTCAAAATACACATGGAGCCATGTTGTCATGCATTTGCTTGTTTAATCAGATAAGAAACAAAAATGCATTGGAAGTTTGTACTATTCTACCTTTTATAATAACAGTAGTAAAGAGTGGCATTTTTTGCATTTGGGAAGATGTCTTTTCCTTTACTTTTATGTATCTCATTCATTAAGACTAAGGGATAGCCATTATATTAATGGTAAGTATACTCAATGAATAATGTGTTTCTTTCCTTTTACTTTAAGTAGTTAATAATCTGTAACAATCTAGCCACAGAATTGAGCTAACTCTGTCAGAATCACACCACTGGTCACAACATCAGTCAGATATAACCATGTTGCTTCAGAAATAGCAGTTGTTTAGAGGCAGAATATGGCAATTTGTTCTAGTCCAAATTCAGCTAAAAGGAAGAATAAAAATAACTTCTGCTGCTTTCAGAAGTTATCTATTCCAAGTGTTCTACTGATGAATGTGTTTTTACACAGATTCCCCATGAACAGGGCAAACAGTAAATGGGACAGCTTACAGGGAGGGGCTCTCACTGCTTTACGTCCACAAAGGCACAGCATGAATTCACTTACCAAGTTCCATGTGCCTCCCTCACTAAGAGTCAGGGCAAAGCCTTTATACTCTTAATTGGAGTATTTCTCAAATGTCAGTGACATATTTTTAGAAAAGCATAAAAGAAAAAAATAATTGGAAATGTGTCAATTAGGTCTCTCACAATGACAGTTTTAACATTTAAAGGAAAACTGAAAGCCATGGCACTGGATATGACCCCGTTGTGTAGGACATCAAGGGAAGAATTTCATTCCAGATGGAATTCTTCAGCTAATTCCAACTACATTATTTATATCCAGGCTTTATAAGATTGATTCAATTGAGTTTTAAGTATCTTTATATAAATAGTATAGTCAAAGCTTGCTGACTTGAATTCAATTATATTCATTTTTTTGACAGTGTAATTGGTATCCAATTTAATTTTAATGATCTGCTAAAGCTATGGTTTCTTTTGACTTTCTAATTGTGATGGAGTTATTTAGCAGAGCCAGGCTATTGTCATCTTTTCTGTTACCCTTAAACAAAAAAATGTATTTGTTTTCAATTTATTCATACCAGAGAATAGAATTACCAGCTAATTATTATTCACTGTGTTGAAAAAAATCCCATTAGGAGGCTCACATGAAAGAAAGAAAAAAAATCCTGCTAACATTTTCTAGAGGTTCACCCCTTGCTAATAAGTGACCTTAACCAACGCAATGCTTCTTTCTAAAAGAGTTTTAACTTGCCATATCATCTCCTTGACTGGCTTATAAATGTCTCTTTCTGTTGTAGTAACTAAAATTCCTTCTGGTATGAGCCTTTTGATGTTGAATGGAGCATTGATGGGGCATTGTTTTTGATACTGATTTTAAAATGGAGTAAAATTCTGGGTGGGATCCTTTAAGCCCTCCTGCCCCACATAAAGTTCAAAGCACTTTATTCCAGTAGAACACTCAGAATAGATAACTTCTGATCTCTGTTTTCTAGAGATCAGTCGCACTCCTGAATATTGTACCCTGATTGCTTTGCTTTTCCAGAGCTATTCTTATTTCTCAGGAATAGCCTTGCAAAAATAAACTACCTTTCAATATTGATGTGGGGAGCCATGAAAAACACACTATTCATGTCAATGATAGGCCATCAGAAGAGCATGCATTTACAGACTTATTCCTAAAATAGGAAGTTTATTTCCTATCATTTTCATTGTCTGCCAACCCTTGCTCTTAAGCTAATCTTTTATGTTCTACCTTGCTCTGGTGTTTCAGAATCCCCACCTTAGGCTATACAACACCAAGGGCCCTATAGTCAGAATCTGTTTCTTCAGATTAGCTCTAAGAGAATTTGAGACTTCAAGTGGTAAGATACCTTCATATTTCTCTCAACCTAACATTCCATCCCATGTAGCACCTTTACAACAGCATACTCCAGGGATTTGCTTTATCCTATCCAATGACTGAAAGGAATATACTGATGGCAAGATAATACCTACATTTAGTCAAAATATGTTTTACTTCTAAGTTTTAGCCCCTACTTTAGCTGTGCTCTGTGGGAATAAAGAACATGTCCAAACTTTCTTTTACATAACAATCCATTAAATATTTTCATTTCTTTACTGTACATCCACATTAATGTCTCCATTTTTCAAGCTTTTGATTCCTGCTATTATCTATACCATCCTATGGCATGGATGTCTCAACACCAACCTAACAACAGGGTGATCTTTGTGAAAATAATGCAAGACATATTCTATTGTATTATAAACTCTCTTAAAATTTACCACCCATTAAAGAGAAAACTAAATATTATAAAATAGTTATTGATCAGCCAGGTTATGGTATTATCTAGTATTAGGATGTTTATCAACACATTTGGCTACATATTTCCTCTATGAACTCCTGACAATCCAAGTATTTCCCATCTTGTACTCAATGAGATACACAGGACTTAGCTTTTGTCTTATAGGTTTTAGCTTGACATTTCAGCCTCTCAGATAATTTTGTATCTTGAGTTTCACATTAAACACACGAATTGTCCATTCAAATTTTTTGTCAGTTGAAGTATTATCTAATATGTGAAGAGATTCTAAAAACAAAGAAGGGCTGCATTTGTAGAAAATGCATTTGACAAAATCTGACATCCATCTTGATAAAACACTCTTAGAAAACTAGGAATAGAAGGCAACTTCCTCAATTTGATAAAGAGCATATATCAAACAACTACAGCTAACATTTTACTGAAGAGTAAAAAACTACATGCTTTAACCCTAAGATTAGGTATAAAGCAAGGATTTGTTCTCTCCCACTCCTATTCAATCTAATACTGAAAGACTTAGCTAATAGAATAAGAGAATAAAATAAAATAAAAGGTATACAGGCTGGGAAGAAAGAAATAAAGCTGTCTTTCTTCACAGATAACACAATTATCTATATAGAAAAATCCCAAAGAATGACAATAACAAAACTTCTGGAACTAATAAACAATTATTATAAGGTTGTAGAATGCAAGGTTAACATACAAAAGCCAATTGCTTACCTATTTGCTAGCAGTGAACAATTGGAATTTGAAATAAAAACACAATACCACTTATATTAGCACACCCAAAAATGAAATATTTAGGTATAAATGAAGTAAAATATGTACAAGATCTGTAAGAAACAAACTACCAAAGAAACTCATGGAAGATATAAAAGATTTAAATAAACATTTAAATAGTCTATGTTCATGGATAGGAAGCCAGAATACTGTTAAAGGAGAAGACAGATAGATCAATGGAACAGAATAAAGAGCCCATAAACAGACCCACACAAATAGAATCAATGGATCTCTGACAAAGGGGCAGAAGCAATTCAGTGGAGAAAGGATATTCTTTACAACAAATGGTTCTGGAACAATCAGACATTCACAGGCAAAAAAGTTCATCTATACACCATCCTTACACCTTTCACCAACAAAAACTCAAAATGGATAACAGACCTAAATGTAATATGTGCAAAACTATAAACCTTTTAGAAGACAACATAGGAAAAAATTTGGGTAAACTTGGATTTGGTGTTGACTTTGGATACAACACCAGAAGTACTATCTATAAGAGTAAAAATTGATAAATTGAACTTTGTTAAAACTAAAAACATCTGCTCTGTGAAAGACACTGCTAAGATAATGAATAAATAACCCACAGATTGGGAGAAAATATTTGTATAATGTATCTGACAAAGGACTGTTATACATTTGTCAAAACCGATAGAACTATGCACCACAAAGAGTGAATCCTAATGTATACTGTGGAATGTGGTTTAATAATGTATCAATATTGGTTCATCAATTGTAACAAACTTACCATGTTAATGCAAGATGTGAATAATAAGGAAAACTGTGATAGGTTCCTCCCAACTATGTGGGAATTCTTTGTACACTCTGCTCAATTTTTCTGTAAACCTAAAACTGCTTTAACAAAGTCTGTCAATATAAAGCTAAATAAAAAAATACTGAACTAGAGCCATGAAAATAGAATACATTATAATAGAAATACTCTGAAATATGCCAGGATATGATTGTATTATATTGAAACTAGTAAATTTAGGGGGGTTAAATATTTATTCTGCATTTTTACATTAACTATGTTATAGTTAAAGAATGGATATTTCTTTTTAAGTAAATATTTCAGCTGATACACAGTGAAGAATAATAGAATTAGAATATTATCATTCTAAAACCACCTAATGGATTAGTGGATCTAAATAATGACTACCAGTCACTGAGAACATAAGAATGAAGACCAAACTTGTGAGCCTCCATATGAAAGTATACGACCCTGCCTGTTAATTGATTTATCCAACACTAACCAAATATATTGCATCTGAATTTGATCAAACTTTTAGATCTAATATCAATTTATGATGAATTCAATGTACAGAGAAATATATTTAAAATAGCATAGTATACAATTCCAATTTACATTAGAAAACTTTCATAAGAAAATTCCACTGGCTTCTCAAAGAAAAATACTGCAAAAAAGAAAAAAAGAGGCAGGGGGAAACTACAGTTTAAGAGACTGACACCTAAATATAAAGTAAAATACTGGAATAAATTCTGGATTGGTGGGAAAATGTGAAATTCAAATAAAGTCTACAGTTTATAGTGCTGTGCCAATATTAATTTCTTAGTTTTAGTGGGTTATGGTTATTCAAGATGCTAACATTAGTAAAACGTGAGTGAAAGATATTCAGGACCCTTCTCTATGATCTTTCCAGCTTTTATGTAAATCTAAAACTATTTTAAAATAAAAAGGTTCTTTAAAAAAAAAGACACCTAGAAGACATATCAAATATATGAACATTATTTTTATCCCAGTGCCAACAAACAGGCTATAAAAGTAATAATTACAAGTCAACTGGGGAAATATAAACACTGGCTGAATATTTGATGATATGAATTAATAATTAGCATTGCTAATTATTATTAATAATTTAAATGTCATTATTTTACAAAGGTTATGTTATTAAAGAATTTCTTGGTGTTAAATATACATACTGAAATAGTTCAAGATGTAATGTAATGTAATATCCAGTAATTGCTTCAAAATAATCTGGTTGTGGATGCAGGTGATGCAGGTAATGAGAAAAAAAGCAGTCATTATCAAGTATTGTTGAAACAAGTGTTATGTGAAGTACTGTTAGGAATTTTGTATGTATTATCTCATTTAAACTTCAGAGTATTTCTAAACTGTAGACATTATTTAGCTGAAAAGTCCGAGTATCAGAGTGGTTATCTTTCCCTAAAACATAAAACCACTAAGTACTGAAACTAAGATTAGAATCCAAATCTGTGGGTCTCTGAAGCTTACGCTTCTCTCTTAAGAAAATAATTTCTAGTAAATTCATTGTTTCAGAACCACAAACTCCAGGTCACAGGTGAGAAACTAATCTTCCTGGATACTATGAACTCACTAATAAATAATGCCTCTGTGCGTGTCACGTTCTTGTTAAGACTGGCTGCACTGGTTTCTGCTATTTTTCTGCGAGAGTGATGGCTTGCACTCCTCCAACCGCATCATTACACTGAGTCCCCTTTATTACCAACAGGTCATCCTCGACATGGCAGAGGACTGAGATCAGGGGTGCAGCTTGAAGTCTTTTTCTTTTTTTTTTTTTTTGCTTTCTCTGAAACTAACATGTGATTAAAATATGTGAAACCACTGACGATGATGATAACTATACTGACAGACCATGTCCTAAGGAGCTGGCCATCGAGACGGAAGTGAGGTGAGGTAAAGACTCTCTGAATCACAGCCTCTGGGCAAAGATGGAATTTATTGGAATTAGGGACAGATAAATCTCATGGTTTTAGGATGAAACCTCAGCAAATCGCCACATGGAAAGATGACAGAAGGGAGGTACTGACAAACTGCTATGCTTACCCTATGGGGAGTTCCGAAATGATCTCAAAATACTCCTTCTGTACATTATTATTTGAGTATACTTGTAGGTGGCACTGATTCAAGGATTGTATTTAAATCCACCATATTTTGATATTAAGTATCAATAGTGTTAAATCTAATGAATGCTAAGGTATATCAACTCTAGCTGGTTACACCACTATATTTTCATATTGTTCCTTAGTAGCCAAAAACCCATATCCAATTATTTTCCAGACACTGTGGTGAGAGATGGGAGTGCTCTTATTTTAGTTTTATAACAACCCCTTAAAAAAAACTGTTGACTCCATTTTATAAATGAAGACAGTGCACTGAAAATATATTTAGTTAAGGTGAAGCAGGTCAGCCCAGAGCACGTCTTTTCCATGAGGTTCTTTCCCTGGTATTAAGGAACTGCTACTCTGGCTCCTGCTACAGCTGCTGCTTTGAAAAATGACCAGAACTTGGCAAAGAGACTTCAGATTCCCACTCTGCCATCTTAGTGGCATGTGAGAAATCGTCCAAACGCAGCTGCACCGTCTGGGGAATGAGGCGATGATTCCCAGTCCTGTATTATAGGTAGGCTGGTGGCTTTTCATGAAATTCACTCAGTAGATCTTGTTCTCCTCTGCTCTGGAATCAGAAGCTGTGTCAGTCAGATCTGTGGGGAGAACTACTGACAAAAAGTTATCTGTCGGCAGCAGTAATGCAAGTGGGGAGGGAATCTGAGCTACTCCTATTTAAGGAGAAAATTTATGTCTTCTGTCATTCGTCTTGCAAAGGATTATGCCACGTATTGCTTCCAGTTCTAAACTCAGTCAAATCTTTTTATAAGTAGTGTGTGTGTGTATGTGTGTGTGTATGTATTTCTGCTAGGGGTGGAGGGGCAAGAGGGGAAAGAGAGCGAGATAAGCAAATTAGAGATGAGTGCAAATTCTGTCATTCCTCTGTCATTCCTCCCATTTAGAGATGGTCTCTGTGTTGCCTCCCCTTGAGTACAGGTAGGCTCTGTGACTGCTCTGACCAACTTGATAGCACAAGTGATGCGATCCCAGTTTCCAAGTTGAGACCAGCTTCTGTTTCCTGTCATGTGAAGCACTTGCTCAGGGAACACTTGCTCTGGGGGAAGTCAGCAGCTATGTAAGAAGTCTGACTAGACTGAGATACCATTCTCCGAGAGTCCAAGATACATGAAGAGACCCTACAAGATGGCACGGGGAGAAAGAGAGAGGCCAAGGAACACCATAGTGCCATACATGTGGATGAAGATGTCATCTTGGAACTGAATCCTTACATCTCACCCGCCCTGATGATGTCATGTCAATCAGAGGAAAACCACCCAGCAAGGCCCTTCCAGAATTCCTAGACTCACAAAATTATGAGCCATAGACAATGGTTGGTTTTAGCCACTAGGTTTTAGGGTACTTTACAACAATAGAGAACTTTAAACATTTTACCAAAAATAATCGGATAATCAGATTTGTTTTTAAAAAGTAGCCTTTCTATAATCATTAGAAAAACAAAGCCAATGAAGAAAACTGGTTTAGAGGAAGGGGGTAAGCAAAATTTTTCGCAGTGGAAACATTCATTTATTACTGTTAAAACTTAATCTTAGACATCTGTGATTAATACCTAAGATTAATGGTTTGGAATTTAGTGCTTTAGAACAAAACGATGGCAAGGGATGAATTTTATAGTTTTGATATAAGGTAGTAATTTTTCAGAAGACTAAAGTGTCTATGATAGGCAGTTTTCTATATATTATATTAGTAATGTAGTAATGGATAACATCTCTTCTGTAGGAAAACAGATTATTTGCTTGCAGAGGGACTTGGAGCATAAGAGGAATCCAAGTTTTTGTGACGATTATGATATAGAAGAATAATAAATATTTCAAAGGTACAGAATTTCTGTCTTCAAGAGGAAAAAAATGTAGGACCCAGTAATGTACAATTTTTTCATATTATTGGGCATTTATCAAAGTACCGATTTTAAGCCCATTTTGGTTAATGGCAGTGCACTGAATACATGAAGTTACTTTTGCTTCCCTTCAACAACTCCATTAAAAAAAACAACAAAAGCTTTTCGAAACAGCATAAACCTACAACAAAAACCAGCAAAGCAGGAAAGGGGACAAGAGCGGTACAATTTTCCAACCTCAAAAATAGAACCTGAAATTGACTTAGCAGCCAGAAGAGCAGAGAAACTCTGATCTACATTGCTGATTCTCCCAACAAATTGGAGGAACCCAGTACATTTGCGGCAGGGAATGAAGGTGGGCCTGAAAACAGACTCTTCAAGATGTAGTTAGTTACTTCTCTACATGATGCCCTCTCTCCTGCCTTATTATGAGACTGGAGGTTTATTCCTAGCAGAGGTGAATATAAAAAATCTCAAGGCTGGAGGACAGGTTGAAGGTAGGCACATCACAGCAACAACAGGGAGATAAGAGAACATTCACATACTGAATACTGAGTCTCTAACCCAACTCCACTTCTTCACTTAGATCTCAGATAAAGCAGCCAGGTCTCTTCCCTCCAGACTTCTCCAGGGAATCTGACCTGTTCTAAGGGGTAACCTGAAGTTACTGACATCAGAAGCTCCTCAAAGAAACAGCTCTAGTAAATCACCCTAGAGCAAAGCTTACAGTTTAAAAGAAATATTCCTCAAGAGACTGTAGTCTACTTGGGTGGAGACAATATTCATACACCCTGACTGGTTGAAGCTGTGTCCGTGCATATCAATGCCACAATGCCTTCATACCAGCTCCATTATGACCAAGTAAGTCCCACTTGTTTGATCTTGAGGATTCCCCTAGTTTCCTCAACCGTAAAATGGGGACAGTTTTACACCTCAGGAATCTCACTGCCTGCATAAGCATCTGATACTCAACACTCAGTGAATCTATACTAAATAAGAAGCAAATAATTATCATCACAACTAAAGCTATAATTCAAATCCCATGGCCATTGACTAATGTTTTAATGCTACCAGATTCCTTGCAATTATTATGTATGAGAAGGGAGAAGGTATAGTTTTTTACTTTGTTTTCATTTTCTGCATAAATAAATCACCAATACATTTTCATCATGCAATATTTAGTATGGTTGTTTTGCAGAAAACTTTTAAATGAAAGAAGAATTTCTTCTACATAATTATAATTTTTAAAATTAATAAAAAGTTCTTAATGTTAGTATACAAGAGTATATTTACTTTAAGGCTAAGGAAAATACTGTTTCAGTAGTTTAAATACTAAGCAATGAAAATATTAGAATTCTATTCATATTTTCATTCAATACTCAATAATAACTTTACTTTTTTTAAGAATATAGACTGCTCTTTCTTCTGTCTTAAGTAAACAAGGCACTATATGAAAATAGAATATGCTGTTCTGATTTGTGACCAAAACATGTTGAAACAGATATTATATCAAATAAAGAAGGTATGAGTCAACTAGATGACCAGACTCAGAGGAATACTTTAAATACTTAGTGGATTCTGTCTGGACATAGTCCAATGAGAAAGGATGTTAGTTATCAAATACCTGTTAAGCTATATTGGGCTGACTCTTAATATCGGCCAGGTCTGACCTTCATTCTTTTAAAAATACACCTTAAAGAAAATGTATGTTTATAAAACCTGGAAAGTATATTTGTTGTTCTTGTCTTGCAGCATACAATAGGTATAGTCTCTAAGCCTTCCCAAGTTTTGTGAAGAGCTGCAAAAAATTCAGTTGACATGCTGTTTCACCATCCCACAAAAAACTTAATGGACTAGAGTGCATCCTTAATCACTTGGAATAATACAAAGACAGTGTTAGGGCTAGAACAGCATAAAACATATGTTGTGTATAAATGCAATATGTTCATTCATTCACTGATTTTATTTCCTCCATGGAACAAATAAACACCTTCCACAGGCCTTTGTCAGCTAGATTATTAATTTTTGTTTTAAATTCCATTCTTAAAAATGTTTGCTTTTGACAGAGAAGACAAGTAGTGACTCTATAGCATCTTATTGGACAGTGACTGTAATGGGGTATGTGGTGGGGGTGTGGGGGGTAATCTAGTAACCACAATGTTGCTCATGTAATTGTATATTAATGATACCAAAATAAATAAATAAATAATAAAATAAAATAAAAATCCCAAAACCACACACACAAAAAATAATATTTGCCTTTCCTCTGCATATTCCCCTGGGAGGAAGTATTGTGAATTTTTTTTTCCAAAATAGCTTCCTTGACATTATACTTAGGGGAGGTGATTTTTTCCTATTGATTTCTCTGATGTTCATTCCTCCCATGTTTTTCTTCAGATACTTTTTTGTGTTTGTATTTTTCCTATCTTTCCTTTTCAATTGCATAGAGCCCTGTGGTATTTCAGAGCCACAGGAAATATCTCTACTACTAACTGTTTTTCAATTATTTTTATTTAATCTCAGAGTCAGAACATAGTTTTCACATTGAGGAAATTTCTCCTCATTTCATTATTAGTGTGTGAAAACTGTTCCAGACTAGTGAACACACTTAAATGTAGTTAATACTGAGGATGATTCCATTGCATTTTCTATATTTCTTCCAATAGTAATACCTCTCAGGATTTCTTAGATCTTTTCTGCTCATGGTGATATAGGAGAACATGTCAGGCCTTTTCTGCAGCCTCATCCCCCCCACAACAGTAAAGAATG
Source organism: Smutsia gigantea (assembly GCA_032199065.1). NCBI lineage: Eukaryota > Metazoa > Chordata > Mammalia > Pholidota > Manidae > Smutsia > Smutsia gigantea. Next base: position 190,608 of record JAVSCE010003115.1, on the reverse strand, counting down.
GAGAAACAGGGGTCCCTGCAGGTATGGCCGTGCATTACACTAGAGTGGATATGAAATGCATGCCCCTTCTCGCTCCTCTCAGAAAGGGGCTATCACCCACTTCCCACTATGGCTCTGATTCCTGGTGTGAAAAATGCCAAATGGGTTGACCTTGACTGTCTCCCATACTCTATTGGCAAAGCCATGTGTGGGTGCAAAGGCTGTGGAAACAGCGGTTGGCTCAAATAACTTCCAAGGGTCCGGAGTACTAAAAGGGAAGTCAAATCTGTGACTTTGCTACAAGTCCAATTTGTAACTTCATTTAGTTCTAAAAAAGGAGGCCGATATCCATACAAAAAGAATAGTAGTTTAAGAAACCAGACTTTTCTCCGTGTTGTTTTTCTGCCTTTTCAATAAAATTATTCAATAAATAATTAACCTTGACTGGACATAAACAAAAAGAAATAGACAATATAGATGCTCTAATACCAGGTTCCTAGTCCTCATATCCAATAATCAGAACTATTAACATTCTTTCATTCCAATTGATGTGAGGAGTGGTGGTTTTACATTTATTGGGAAATCTTAGAACTAGTAAATGAAAAATAAGATGAAACTAGAAATGTCACCTGAGGACTATTCCAAGAATAGCTAACTGGGAAACAGGAACTACTCTGGATTGAGAAGTGGTAAAGAAAATGAGTATAAGTAGAGAAACATTTTGAATACAATTTGGACAAGCATTTCAAGCTACAATAGCCATATGGACAGACACAAAGCAAGGGGGAGCACATCATTTCCAGCTGTCATTACAAAGCCAAGATGGTGGGTGGAGTTCTATGATTTAAGACACTTAGTAGGAATTAAGTACCCATTAGACTTAGTTATCAAAACTGGATGTAACTGCTAGCTCTGCCATTTTGCAACTCCTGAGTCAGTTGTTCTTTCCAACAAAGTGGAAATAATGGACATAACCTGCCTATTAATGAGTTTTTGTCAAGATTATTTAAGAACATATTTAAAGCACCGTATATATTACATAAATAGGCCAAGCTGGGGTTGGAGTAGTGTTTGTTGATGGGATAAATGACAAACAAGCACAGCCTTATCCGTTGACCTATAACAATCACTTATAGCCTGGTGACAATCACTGATAGATGAGCTTCAAATTATGTGCTATCTCATCTGTTTCTGGTTTAATCTCACATGTGTAATGATTACCCTTTAGGAAAAAAGGTAGAAGTTTCTAGATCATTGCCCTGTTGTTCTCCCTACCCACCATAACATGACAAAGCAGTGCAAGTTAGTGGAGAGAGTGTGAATGCAAATACAGAGGCTCTTCAAGTTAAACCCCAGCTTTGCCACCGTGTATTTTTGGGATGTGGAACAAGCCAAATAACTTCTTTGAAGCTGAAAATTTTCCTTTTGAAATAAGCATGACAACACCTACCTCACAAAGTTGCTATAAAGATCTAACTCATAACGTATGTAAAGCACCAGGAAGAGAACTGGCCCAGCAGAAGGATCTTTATTATCTCCTTTTAAACATGATTTCCAGATCCTCTCACCTGATCTTACACAGTGGACATTTCCAGGTGTGAACAGCTTGAGATGGAATGAATTCAACCTTCAAAATATCCTCAGGAAAACCACCAGGGCCAACTCATTCCTTCTAAGACTGGCTTTCAAGGTCTGACTTTCTTAAACACTTCTGCTTACTTGTGATCAAAGAAATTACTGTTCTGTCTCTCATAGTCCAGAGAAGCCAGAAAAAGAAATCCTTTTAAAAGTTACTTCTTAACCACTGTTCATTCCCCAAAGCAGAGCTGACTTCATCTATTGACTTTCCACAGCTGGATTCCTTTCCTTCTAGAAAGTGTTGGTGACCTCCCTAGCACCTTAGAACATACTCTTTTCATTCCAACTTCTCCTTAGTAGCACGTACCCTTTCCCCCCTCTACACTTATCAAAAATCTGATTGTACAAGGTGATGGTCAGGTTCTATCTATTCCCACAAAGCTTTCCTGTCCACTTGTCCCCAGGATGACTTTTCTGATTGAATTCTTATAGTACTTATTTTTCTGCACCAATAACTGTACTTCCCTTACATAATAATTTAACATTATTCAGAGCTCTGTTTTATATATTATATCTTCCAAGGTTGTCTAAAATTGTGCTGTGGATAGGATCCTCTTTGTATTTTCTGAGTTTTATTAATGAATTGGACACATAAACAAATTTTATTGAAAACATCCCAAAACATGGTAAGTCTTACACTGATAATTTGCTGTCTCTGCTCCAATGCTCTGATTTCATTATCCCCGAAAGAAGAATTTCACTTTTCTATTATGACTTTTTCCCATAGCCATAAGGTGGTCTTCAGTTGCACTCTTGGCCACTCTTAACTGTTAAGAAAAATGTCAGCAAGTGCTGTCATAAATCCACGTGGTGAGGAGACCTGAGGAGCAGATGCATCTCCTTGTCTGCAGCCGCACAAATACTCTCACTCACCCTGAAATATTTACCCTGTTTTTTCTGAAAAAAAACACACTTTTTATTACCAAGGCTGTAAATCTGACCCCTTTTTCCTAAAATAAAATGCCATTAAATAAGAAGAAGAAAAAAGAATTGCAGTAATGATGAGGTGAAATGATAAATGCATGAAATTTTCAGTGTTAACTAGGTCAAGCTATGGACAAATTCTACAAGTGACAGAAAGCTGAATCAATGTGTAATGGTTTTTTTAAAAAAAGTAGATTTGCAGTGGGGAATTGCTGTCTTTCAAACACTTTTTGAAAATAGTGTGCTCTTCCTAATCACATAAAACTATAAAGGAAGGGTCATATTGAATCAAATTATTTCTCTGAGAGGAAAATCTCCCAGTCACCTTTGTACCATCAAATTCCCCAGACTTCTTTACCTGCCTAAAAAAGACACCTACTTCAGAGCTTTGAGCAGAGCCCCATGTCCTGGATAGCATAATCAGAACTACCAGAAGGCACACCCAGTTCTCCATGGAAGGGTGGCTCCGTGAAGGTCCTAAGAGCGTCAGTCAGCATCCAGCATGTACTATACTGATAGGGGAAACAGTTGCTCAAGTGTAATTCAATACTTCTGTTCTTTCCCACAACTTTTGTCCAATCTCCAGTCACAAAAGGAATTACTCAGGAAGGTTTCACAAAAATAATGTTATTGTTCAATGTATCATAAAAACTAAGCAAACATCTCCATAGTAGAGAACTTTAAAACAAGAAGATCCCAAGACATTTGGCCAGCCTTACATGGCAAGGCGGGTGGATCAACCCCAAGAACTTCGTATGTGACAGGTCACATATGTTCACCAGCTCTGCATATACATCTTCTTTGGTGGTGGTGGGGAGTGTTGTCTTGGCATCTGTCCAAGAGCTGTCACCCATTGAACAATCTTGTAGTTAACCATCCTCAGGAAAGAACCTTCCTACAAAAACAATTTCTTCAACCTCAAGCTGCAGATGACTTTTTAGCTTTAGTTACCTTAGTTATACATTTTAAATACAGATAAAACTTGCAATTGGAAGGTCATTCCAGGGCTTCTGACTTTTCTTGCTGTCAGTTTTTTGCAGCTAGTACTCTACTTTCACTGCCCACAGTCCTAATCAGGAGTGGCAACTTAGTGCTGGAGGAGATGACAACCAGCTGCCCTAAATGCCCAAAACAACATGTAATTTTCAAAGCTATTCATTTGAAATTTGAAAGTTACCAAATCCCTGGAATACAAAGTCAGGGAAGGCCTCAATTCATGCTCATAAGCTTTATTTCCAATAACTCTAAAATTCTGAAAAGAAGATCATATATGTAGAATGGACATTTGTTGTTTTGCTTAAAATGTGAAATATTTTCTGTTTATTGCAATAAATTTGATATACAATATTATGTTGGTTTCAGATATACAACATAGTGACTCAATAACTGTATACATCACTAGATGCTTGCCACAATGGATGTAGTTACCCCATTATCACAAGATACCATAATATTATTGGTTAAATTCTCTATGTTGTACTTCCATTCCTATGTCTAACTTACATTACAATTTGCAGTTTGTACCTCTTTAACTCCTTCACTTATTTCACCAATCACCCTCCCCCTTTCCAGTGATAACAGCAGTCTGTTGTATATATTTGTGGTTCTATTTCTTGTTTGTTTTTAAGATTCCACATCTTAGTGAAACATATGGTATTTGTCTTTCTCCCCCCAGCTTTTTTCACTTAGCATAATACCTTCTAAGTCCATTCACATGGTGGCAAATGGCAGGATTTCTTTCTTTTTGATGGTTGAGTAATACTCCATTGTATATATGTACCAACTCTTCTTTACCCATGCATCTACTGATGGGCACTTGGGTCATTTCTGTATCATTGCTATTGTAAATAGTGCTATAGTGAATATAGGTGTGCATGTATCTTTTCAAATTGGTGATTTTGTTTTTTTCAGATAAAGTCCCAGAAGTGGAATTGCTGGGTCATACTGTATTTCTATTTTTAGTTTTTTGAGGAACCTCAATATTGTTTTCCATAGGGACTGGACCAATTTACATTCCCACCAGCAGTGTATGATGGTTCCCTCTTCTCCACATCTTCCCCAACACTTGTTATTTCTTATCTTTTGGATAGTGGCCATCTGACAGGTATGAGGTGAAACCTCATGGTTGTTTTGATTTGCATTTCCTTAATGATTAGTGATGTTGAACATCTTTTCATTGCCTGTTGGGCATCTGTATGTCTTTGGAAAAAAGTCTTTTCAGGTCCTCGGCCCATTTTCTAATTGCATTGTTTTTTTGGTGTTGAGTTGTAAGAGTTATTTATTTTGGCCATTAGCCCCTTGTTGGATATATAATTTGCAAATATATTCTCCCATATGGTAGCTGCCTTTTTGCTTTGTTGAGGGTTTCCTTTGCTGTGCAGAGCTTTTTAGTTTGATGTTGTTCCCCACTTGTTTATTTTCGGTTTTGTTTCCCTTGCCCAGGGAGACGTATCCATAAAGAAATTTCTCATGCTGATGTTCATGAAATTCTTTTCTGTTTTCTTCTGAAAGTTTTATGGTTTCCTGTTTTACATTTAGGTCTTTAATCCATTTAGGGTTTACTTTTGTGTATGGTATAAGACAGTGGTCCATTTTCATTCTCTTACATGTAGCTGTCCAGTTTTCCCAACACCACTTATTGAAGAGACTGTCTTTTCCCCATTGTACATTTATAGCCCTAAAATATTTAAAATTTTTGATTATAGAAACTAGACATTCCTCTCTATCCCTCAAGCATGCCTGTGGATAAGTATTCTAGTAGCTGATTTCTTTGCCTGGGCAAAATTGGAGATGTCATTCAGCCAAAAATGTTAGAGTGTTTGATAATAATTCAGCCAGAGCGCTCCCTTTCTCCTAACACATACTCAGAAATGGCATTTCTGAAAATTGGGTCAGACAAGAAGATATTCCCACCTGGGAATCTGGGATAATGATGACTATGCAACAAAGAAACTCTGAGAAATCCTTTGATAATCTGTGAGCCAATAAGTAAAGTTGTAAAATAGGTAAGAGGTATGGAGAAAAGCAGCTCAGTAATGATTTAGAACTAACAGGTGACAGATAGTCACATGGAAAGTTCTCAGCGGGACCTGAGGACTGAATCTGTGACAAGAATCTGCCCCTGCCACTACAACTTAAAATAATTAAAACATGGTTGTGCTTACTACTGAATTGTCATCATCCTGTTACTACTAGTTTTGAGGTAAGCTTGTGGCTTCTTTACTCTGGAAACAACAAAGTAATAATACTATCTGACACATGGCCCAGGTGATTGGGCACCTGTATGTATAGCTCACCAGCTGATGTGCAGGGCCTAAGGGCCACAGCAGTATACCAGGAAACAAGTGCCCTAGGTCCTGGTAGAATTCATACTGACTAGAAAAATGGAGTCCCTTTAGAGTTTGTATTTTGCCAACATTGGAATTTTAATCTAAGAACTGGAAGAAATTAAATAGAAGAAATGGTATAGTAAAAACATTCAGTTGATGATGGTTCTATCAGCCTTTATGATTCCTTATTTAGGATTATCAATTGGCCATATGAACAAACAAGCATATTTTCAATACCAGTAGGTTTTCCTATAGTCAAACATGTAAATTCCTGAAGATAACAAACCTAGGCTAAACCTAGAGTTAAATTCAGCTGAAACTTTCTAGTTTTATTCACCACAATCTACCATGTAACCCCATAGTTGATAGGGCTCAGACAGACAGATATTTAGAGATGCATAAATAAGCCAAGATGGACTGATAACACCAGAATTTTTCAGTTTCATTTGTTCATTGTAAGATAGACACAACCATAAAGCTAGAATGTGTAAGATGCTAAATGGCATTGACAAAAATAGAGGGAACAAGTAAACATATACAGACATTTACTTGAAAAAGTGAACAATAAAAGAAATAATTTAGGTCTCCAACTAAGTAATCATCAAGAGAAAACTACCACACCATTGAGATTTTACAAAGAACAGCATGGTATGTGTTGCAAGGTAATAGAAAGTAAGCTATAAAAGGCAAAAATGTTTTTCAGAATAAAGGGACAATAATGTCTCCAATAATCTCTAGAAACGTTTCAAACTGAGCCCTTTGATTTGAGAAACAAAACGCATAGAAAACAAGTAGGAGTCTTCAGTTCTCTCCCAGTCTCTCTTTCACATTTGGACAATACAGTTTGCATCATGGACCATCAAAGTATCTATCCCTATAGAAATACAGGTTCCTAAAAAATGATCAAACCTCACAGTATTCTCATGTTTTCACTTGATAAAACGATTAAAAATTGTATCAATTATGGTCAACGTCATCAACTTCACTTTCTCATTTATTAGAGATACTGATGTCAAACATATTGGTATTTTAATGATGTCAATCCCATTTAGAAAACATCATTTTGGCAAGTAAAATTTTAACTCCCAGATTTAGTCTCTGTTCCTGTAAAATGAGGGTTTAACAGAGTTGTTGAGAGGGTTGGAGATAATACATGTTGCCAGACATGTTATATGGTCTGGTAATAGTTCCCCAAATTACTAAAAATAGGCAAATATTTTTTATGAGAGTTTTAAAGATACTGTCTCCAATGTCCACAAGGTTATTTCAAAGGTCTGAGGCAAAACATCATCAAAATAATTTTCAAAGTCCTAAGTTGCCTATATTGCTGCTCCAGATCCTTCTTAAAATAGCTAATAGCTTATTTTTTTAGCGCTATTATGTGAAGATTTATGTTTTAGGAAGCTCACAATATTGCACACTCCAATCATATCATTTAAGACTGAAAGTGTTGAAGTGGACAAATTAAGGCTTTTCAAGTAAATGTACAAACTACAATTTTCCAGGAAAATGCAATGTTTATAATATGAGTAAGCACAAGTTAAAGTAATTTTGGAGCAAAAAAAGAACTCATTTCAACAAATCTTTGCTAAACGTCTACTATGCAAAAGGCAGCTAGAAGGGCAGGTACAGTGCTATGACGTATACTCCAGAGAACTGACCCTTCCCTCTCTATTCCTGGGGCCAGCACTGATCAACATTTGATCAGTATATAAGCAGATTGGAGACATTATCATGCCTGTAGAGCTAACACAAAATGGAAAACACTTAGGAGAGTCTATGGCACTTAGCAAGGGCAGACTAAAGACTTATAGCAAGAAGAACTAATGGGAAGATATGCTGTCTTAATTTTCATGAGCACATGACTTCCTTCCCTAAAGACATGGTTAAACAGCACAGTCTGCATAGCTTCACAACATCAACAGCATCATGATTAAATGCAAAGCCAGGAATGCTAAGTATTCTCTGGAATATGGAGTGACTGGAACTATCCTACATGGCTGATGGGAATGTCGGTTAATAGAACCATTTTGGAAAAATGTTTCATAGTATACATACTCTATGATCTACCCATGCTACTTCTAATAAAATTAGTGCTTATGGACACAAAAGTCATGTATGACACTATTTACAGCAGTTTTAATTGTAAAAGACCAAAACTGAAAATAGCTCAAGTATCTATCAATAGTAGAATGGGCAAATTATGTACATGTTAGTCATAGAACGAAATACTACATAGCAATGAAAAAGAACTACTGATATGCTCAATACCATGGAGGAATCTAATTGATAAACACTCAGTGAAATAAGTCAAACACATTTCCATTAACATGGAGTTCAAAAACAGACAAAAGTAATCTATGGTAACAGAAGTCTGGACAGTATATCCTTGGGGTATTCTTGGAAGAGGGCTATTGACTGGGAAGGAGAATAACAGTTTTTTTTTAGTGATGGAAATTTTATACATTCATTGATCTGGGTGGTGGTTACAAGGATATATACATGTTAAAAACTCATGTATTTTTATATGTGTAATTGAAGAAAGAAGTAAAGGCAACCAAGAAAATGGTCTAATAAATGATCAAACATATATGAATATCTAAGTTTCTGTTGTGCCAATCAACAATGACCAATATTTTAGCCCATATCGATTGTCTTTTATTTGTTGTGTTGGTGTCTGTTTCTTGTCTGAGATTCCCAGATAGCTATCTCCTTAAGACGTCTGCCTGAAATATGCTATATCTCACAGAGCCTAGCACAAAGCTGACAGGCAGACATAGATGTTCAAATCATTCCCATAATATTAATGCAATTTTTTCAATTATCATTCCATACCTTAAAAAATAATTAATCCCATCAAATATGAAATACTCTCTGTTCCCAGTCTACACATGAGGAAACTGAGGCTCAGAGACCTCTTGTGAATAATACATGGAAAAGCAAAGACTCAAATGTTATTTACAAATCGTATCCTCTGCTGAAAACATTTCTAGTTGTTGCAAGTAGACTGATTTTAAAACATTTGCTTAAACCGTCTTTCTGGCTGAGATTTCCATCACCATGTCTCTCTGACTAATCTGTTTGGTGCCCCTGCCAATATCAGAGATGATGCTCATAAAACGAGATGCCCACAGTTCTGCAGTAACACGACTCCAGGCCTCACAAAGAGCCAATGTCCATGTAGTTCACGTGGTGGTTCACAGTATCACAGCCTTTTAAGCAATGCATTATCATTTCTCAGTATATCCCCATATTAAGGTAGTCAAATGAATCCACTCAGGACTCTTCAGTCATTCAGTTAGTGTACTTTGTCCTCATATATCCAATTATTTATTATTCAATTTATAATATAATTATGAAATTTTTAATATAAACCTAATGGCCCCATTATTCAGAACATTTCTTTATGAAGTCACAAATATAAATTTTGTTCTTTGCACGTCATGTCTACAAAGACAGTTCTTAGGATAGCCAATGAATGATCTTCTGTACTACAACCAAAGCAGATTGGTCCATGATCCATCTGGACAATGGATCATTGGTCCACGATCCACAATATAAGACTCTCTAGAAAGAACTCATTGTCTTATTTTACAATCTGCATTGAATAACACTGTCAGCCTTCAAGTTTTCAACAGCTCCACATCCTTTCCATACCTAATTCTACTTGACAGCTAAAGGTAGATCATATTTATAGATCAGCACATTTTTGGGTGGCAGGGGTGTTTCTTTCATATGAAGATCAGTCAGATTAATTCATGTATAAGCAGAATGCCCTTTAGTGTTGGCAAATTCACATCCACCATTCACTTTCTGTGGACAGCTAAACAAAGCAGTATCTCATGGGAGCCTTATTATCCCACAATATATCCTGGGTTAAACCCTTCCTAGAGGACTGAATCGAGCTGTGGGTGCCTTGATCTTGAAAAAAAGGTATTTAAGGAGAGAAATTCCCAACAGAGTTAGAGCGGGAGAGGCACTGAATAAAAGAATGAAAACTTTTGGAGGAATGGGTTATGTTACTGTGGATGAACAAGAAACCGTCCTGGGTTTAAACTTGATTCCACAACTTAGTGTCATCTTGAAACCATAACCTCACCTTACTTATCTGTAAATTTAGTGTAAAATGTGGGGTGAGACACTGTTTAAACTGGGTAGCACAAAGCCCAACAGGTAGCTACACACACATATAAATAGATCTTTTCACTTGAGGGAATTTTCCTCTACTTGGACTCACCCTATCTTCCATCCTTCCATTCCTGTGTGATCCCCTGAGGGTAGAGACCCAGGGGATGACAGAGCTACTGCGGATGGCAGCACTTTGTGAAGGAATCTATGCAAACCTTCTTAAGATACGTTATTCTGACTGAAATGCCATCTAGGACCTTTGCTTTGTGTCATTTTATTTTTTAATACTGGGGCTGGACTTGAATCAGTCTGTCAAAAAGCAATTTACATTTTTCTCCTAATCATGAAATGTACATCCTGATTTTGTTTCTCCAAGAGATGTTACTGAATCACTTTCTTTTTTTAGATATTCTCTTCCAAGTTCTTACTAAACTCAGAAGATTATTATCTTCATAAGCAAGCCTGATTTCAGCATTAAATTCCCTGGTTTGGCTTCTCTCACTTTTCCTAGGAGGTGGTTTTCTTACCTCCTGTTACTGCCTGTGCCTTAATGAAAAAGGATGAGAAAGACTCCTACAGATACTTGTAAGTATACAATTAAAGTAATAATTTGGGGATTTGTTTTCATAAAACTTCATATACAGCCCTAGAGTCCTGGCATTGCTATTTAGATGCACTGTCATGAGACTCCAAGTGCCTCTCCTCTCTCATCTGTAAAATGGAAAAAACATTAGTAATAACAGTATCTACAGGATTGTCTTAAGGAATAAATGAATGTCTAAGACGTTTAGTATAATGACTGCTGTATAGTAAGCACCTAATAAATGCTAGCAAAAGATGTATTTAATAGAAAGTTAATTTAAAAACACTTAGCAACAAAAATGATTGTATTAAAGATGGCGGTGTGAGAGGTGAGACAGAGGCTTCCTCCTAAAAAATCATATAATATGAAAATAAAGCTACTTCAACTACTCTTGAAAGAGCAACAGGAAAGAGGACGGCAACAAACTGCATACACCTGGAGACAAGAGCAGCCCTCACAGAAAAGGGTAACATACTAAAGATGTGGTCCTGTGGGATCCAAGCCCTTCCCCCACACCAGCTCACCAGTGGGAGGAACAGGAACGGAGCAGGGAGGGAGTGGAGATGTGGGACTGCTGAATACCTAACTCTGGAGATCTCCTCTGGGAGCACAAACCTACATTTCACGGTGCTTGCATGATACTCTTGTAATTAGGGGGTTGGAAAGCTAAGAAAGGCAGAATTCCTGGAGAGACTAAGATTCCAGCTGCTTGTGAAAGCAGGGATCCATACCCAGCTGCTCGGGGACAAAAGAAAGGCGGGCAGTTAAAGAGACTTCCTAACAAAGAAGCCCTTAGCAAGAGAGCAGCTAAAGGGGCAACGATTGCACGGAGCTTACTGCTCAGGAGAAAGGACAGGCAGACAAAATTGTCCAGGTGCACTCTGCCCAGCAGGTTGGGAGCTTTCACGATCTTCAGGTGCTCCAGCTCCCTGGCTGCCTACACAGCTCCAAGAACACCTTCTGTGACAGGCAGACTTGTGCGCCTTTCTTCTGGCCAGCCCCACCAGGTTTCCAAACCGGGAAATCCTTCCCTGGTGTTAGGCCAGCTAGAGGGAAGATCTGTCTACAGCAACTAAAAACGCAAAGCACAGAGGCTTATACCTGTGTGCTCAGCCCACTGGTTCAGGCAGTGGAGATAGGCATAGCAGCCAAGAACCAGCAAACAGCCCTTTCCTCCCCGGAGGCACCAATACCACTCCCCTACAATTCCAGCATTGTTTCAGGGGCTGAGCAGCTCCAGAGACTAGAGCTTCTGGGCACTAGAGGGCGCCATACACAAATATGAAACACCAAAGGAACCTGATCCAGAGTAAAATTATGAACACAACTCCTGAGAAGGATTTAAATGATATGGACCTTATGACTCTCCCTGAAAGGAAGTTCAAAATAAAAATCATTAACATGCTCATGGAGGTATGGAAAGATATTCAAGAACTCAGGAATGAATTCCGGTCAGAGATCCAATCATTGAAGAACACAATGGACAGTATTAAAAGCACATTGGCTACGGGGGAGTAGACAATAAATGAAACAGAAATTACAGAAAAGGAATACAAAGAAGCTGGGGCACAGGGAGAAAAAATGATCTCTAAGAATGAAAGAATATTGAGAGAACTATGTGACCAATCCAAACGGAACAATATTGTTATAGGGGTACCAGAGAAAGAAGAGAGAGAAAAAGGGATAAAAAGCGTATTTGAGGAGGTGATTGCTGAAAACTTCCCCAATCTGGGGAAGGACATAGTCTCTCAGGCCATGGAGGTGCGCAGATCTCCCAACACAAGGGACCCAAGAAAGACAACAGCAAGACATATAGTAATTAAAATGGCAAAGATCAAGGATAAGGACAGACTATTAAAAGCAGCCAGAGAGAGAAATAGGATCACATACAAAGGAAAACCCATCAGGCTATCATCAGACTTCTCAGCAGAAACTTTATAGGCCAGAAGGGAGTGGCATGATGTATTTAATGCAATGAAGCAGAAGGGCCTTGAACCAAGATTACTTTATCCGGCAAGATTATCAGTTAAATTTGAAGGAGGGATTAAACAATTCCTAGATAAGCAAAAGCTGAGAGAATTTACCTCCCAGAAACCATCTCTACAGTGTATTTTGGAGGCACTGCAATACATGGAAGTGTTCCTACAGATTAATAGCTGTCACCAGAGGTAATAAAACCACAGTAAAGAAAATAGAACAGCTAATTACTAAGAAAATGCAAAATTAAATTAACTATTCCCAAAGCCAATCAAGGGATAGACAAACAGTACAGAATATGATACCTAATATATAAAGAATGGAATAGAAAGAAAAAGGAGGAAACAAACAAACAAAGAACCTATAGATTGTGTTTGTAATAGCATATTAAGTTAGTTGTTAGACTTTTAGATAGTAGGGAAATTAACCTTGAACTTTTGGTAACCACGAATCTGAACCTGCAATGCCAATAAGTACATACCTATCCATAATCACCCTAAATGTAAATGGACTGAATGCACCAGTCAAAAGATATAGAGTCACTGAATGGATAAAAAAACAAGACCCATCGATATGCTGCCATCAAGAGACTCACTTTAAACCCAAAGACATACACAGACTAAAAGTGAAGGGATGGAAAAAGATATTTCATGCAAACAACAAGGAGAAAAAAGCAGGTGTTGCAGGACTTGTATCAGACAAAATAGACTTCAAAACGAAGAAAGTAGCAAGAGCTAAAGAAGGACACTACATAATGATAAAGGGGTCAGTCCAACAAGAATATATAATCATTATAAATATATATGCACCCAACACAGGAGCGCCAGCATATGTGAAACAAATAATAACAGATTTAAAGGAGGAAATAGACAGCAAGGCATTCAGTTTAGGAGACGTCAAAACACCACTCACTCCAAAGGACAGATCAACCAGACAGAGTAAAGACACAGAGGCACTGAACAACACACTAGAACAGATGGACCTAACAGATATCTACAGAACTCTGCACCCAAAAGCAGCAAGATACACATTTTTCTCAGGTGCACATGGAACATTTTCCAGAATAGACCACATACTAGGCCACAAAAAGAACTTCAGTAATTTCAAAAATATTGAAATCCTACTAACTAACTTCTCAGATCACCAAGGTATAAAACTAGAAATAAATTTTAGAAAGAAATCAAAAAAGTTCACAAATACATGGAGACTTAACAACATTCTCCTAATTAATCAATGGGTTAACGACAAAATAAGAACAGAAATGAAAGAATATATGGAGACTAATGATAACAACACAAAGCCACAACTTCTGGGGGACGCAGCAAAGGCAGTTCTAAGAGGAAAGTATATTGCAATCCAGGCCTATTTAAAGAAGGAAGAACATTTCCAAATGAATAGTCTAAAGACACAATTACTGAAATTGGAAAAACAAGAACAAATGAGGCCCAAAGTCACCAGAAGGAGGGACATAATAAAGATCAGAGAAGAAATAAATAAAATTGAGAAGAATAAAACAATAGAAAAAATTCAGCGAAACCCAGAGCTGGTTCTTTGAAAAAATAAACAAAATAGATAAACCCCTAGCCAGACTCATGAAGAGAAAAAGAGAATCTACACACATAAACAGAATAAGAAGTGAGAAAGGAAAAATAACGACGGACCCCATAGAAATACAAAGAATTATAAGAGAATATTATGAGAATCTATATGCTAACAAGATGGAAAACATAGAAGAAATGGACGACTTCTTAGAAAAATACAACCTTCCAAGAATGACCAAGCAAGAACCAGAAAAACTAAACAGACCAATCACCAGCAATGAAATTGAATCAGTAATCAAAAAACAACCCAAGAACAAAACCCCCTGGCGAGATGGATTCACCTCTGAATTCTACCAGACATATACAGAAGAAATAACACCCATTCTCCTTAAAGTTTTTCAAAAAATAGAAGAGGAGGGAATACTTCCAAACTCATTCTATGAAGCCAGCATCACTCTAATACCAAAACCGGGCAAAGACCTCACCAAAAAAGAAAATTACAGACCAATATCCCTGATGAACGTACATGCAAAAATACTCAACAAAATATTAGCAAACCGAATCCAAAAATACATCAAGAGGATCATATACTATGATCAAGTGGGATTCATTCCAGGGATGCAAGGATGGTACAACATTCGAAAATCCATCAACATCATCCACCACACCAACAAAAAGAAAAAAAAAACCCACATGATCATCTCCATAGATGCTGAAAAAGCATTTGACAAAATTCAGCATCCATTCCTGATTAAAACTCAACAAAACGGGTATAGACGGCAAGTACCTCAACATCATAAAGGCCATATATGACAAACCCACAGCTAACATCATACGTAACAGCAAGACGCTGAAAGCTTTTCATCTAAGATTGGGAACAAGACAGGGATGCCCACTCTCTCCACTGTTATTCAACATAGTACTGGAGGTCCTAGCCACGGCAATGAGACAAAACAAAGAAATACAAGGCATCCATATTGGTAAAGAAGAAGTCAAATTGTCACTATTTGCAGATGACATGATATTGTACATAAAAAACCCTAAAGACTCCACTCCAAAACTACTAGAACTAATATCTGAATTCAGCAAAGTTGCAGGATACAAAATTAGCACTAAGAAATCTGTTGCTTTCTTATACACTAACGATGAACTAACAGAAAGAGAAATCAGAAAAACAATTCCATTCACAATTGCATCAAAAAGAATAAAATACCTAGGAATAAACCTAACGAAGGATGTGAAAGACCAGTACTCTGAAAACTACAAGACACTCCTACGAGAAATTAAAGAGGACACTAACAAATGGAAATGCATCCCATGCTCTTGGCTAGGTAGAATAAATATTGTCAAAATGGCTGTACTACCTAAAGCAATCTACACATTCAACGCAATCCCTATCAAACTACCAACAGCTTTCTTCAATGAACTCGAACAAATAATTCTAAAATTCATATGGAACCACAAAAGACCCCAAATAGCCAAAGCAATCCTGAGAAGGAGGAATAAAACAGGGGAAATTATGCTCCCTGACTTCAAGCTCTACTACAAAGCCACAGTAATCAAGACAATTTGGTATTTGCACAAAAACAGACCCACAGACCAGTGGAACAGAGTAGAAAATCCAAACATTAACCCAAACATATACAGTCAATTAATATTTGATAAAGGAGCCTTGGATATACAATGGGGAGATGACAGCCTCTTCAGCAGCTGGTGTTGGAAAAACTTTGCAGCTACGTGTAAGAGAATGAAACTGGACTACACTCTAACCCCATGCACAAAGGTAAACTCAAGGTGGATCAAAGACCTGAATGTAAGTCATGAAACCATAAAACTCTTAGAAAAATACATAGGCAAAGATTTCTTGGACATAAACATGAGCGACTTCTTCATGAACATATCTCCCCGGGCAAGGGAAACAAAGGCAAAAATGAACAAGTGGGACTATATCAAGCTGAAAAGCTTCTGTACAGCAAAGGACACCATCAGTAGAACAAAAAGACATCCTACAGCATGGGAGAATATATTCATAAATGACGTATCCGATAAGGGGTTGACATCCAAAATATATAAATAACTCATGCACCTTAACAAACGAAAAGCAAATAATCCAATTAAGAAATGGGCAGAGGACACGAATAGACACTTCTCTAAAGAAGAAACTCAGATGGCCAACAGGCACATGAAAAGATGCTCCACATCACTAATCATCAGAGAAATGCAGATTAAAGCCACAATGAGATATCATCTCACACCAGTGAGGATGGCCAACATCCAAAACACAAACAACAACAAATGTTGGCGAGGATGTGGAAAAAAGGGAACCCTCCTAGACTGCTGGTGGGAATGCAAATTGGTTCAACCATTGTGGAAAGCAGTATGGAGGTTCCTCAAAAAACTCAAAATAGAAATACCATTTGACTCAGGAATCCCACTCCTAGGAATATACCCTAAGAATGCAGCAGCCCAGTTTGAAAAAGACAGATGCACCCCTATGTTTATTGTAGCACTATTTACAATAGCCAAGAAATGGAAGCAACCCAAGTGTCCATCAGTAGATGAATGGATAAAGAAGAAGTGGTACATATACACAATGGAATATTATTCAGCCATAAGAAGAAAACAAATCCTACCATTTGCAACAACATGGATGGAGCTAGAGGGTATTATGCTCAGTGAAATAAGCCAAGCCGAAAAAGACAAGTATCAAATGATTTCACTCATATGTGGAGTATAAGAACAAAGAAAAAAACTGAAGGAACAAAACAGCAGCCGACTCACAGAACCCAAGAACGGACTAATAGTTACCAAAGGGAAAGGGACTGGGGAAGATGGGTGGGAAGGGAGGGACAAGGGGGGAAAAGTGGCATTATGATTAGCAGATGTAATGTTGCGGGGGCATGGGGAGGTCTGTACAACTCAGAGAAGACAAGTTGTGACTCTATAGCATCTCACTACGCTGACGGGCAGTGACTGTAATGGGGTTGGTGGGGGGACTTGATGAAGGGGATAGTTTAATAATCATAATATTGCACATGTAATTGTAGATTAATGATCCAAAATAAATTATAAAAAATAAATAAATAAACACTTAGCAACTAGTTTTTTTATTAAGGTATTATTGATATAAACTCTTATGAAGGTTTAACATGAAAAAACAATGTGGTTACTACATTTACCCATATTATCAAGTCCCCACCTATACCCACATGCAGTCACTGTCCATCAGCATACTAAGATGCCACAGATTCACTATTTGCCTTCTCTGTGCTATACTGTTTTCCCCTTCATCCCCTACACCATGTGCACTAAACATAATACCCCTCAATCCTCTTCTCCCACCCTCCCACACCCCTCCCCTTTGGTAACCACTAGTTCATTCTTGGAGTCTCTGAGTCTGCTGCTATTTTGTTCCTTCAGTTTTGCTTTGTTGTTATACTCCACAAATAAGGGAAATCATTTGGCATTTGTCTTTCTCTGCCTGCCTTATTTCACTGAGCATAATATCCTCCAGCTCCGTCCATGTTGTTGCAAATGGTAGGATTTGTTTCTTTCTTATGGCTGAATAATAAAGTATTCCATTGTGTATATGTACCACCTCTTTTTTATCCATTCATCTACTGATGGACAGTTAGGTTGCTTCCATATCTTGGCTATTGTAAATAGTGCTGCAATAAACAGAGGGGTGCATATGTCTTTTTAAATCTGAGAAGTTGTATTCTTTGGGTAAATTCCAAGGAGTGGGATTCCCGGGTCAAATGGTATTTCTATTTTTAATTTTTTGAGGAACCTCCATATTGCTTTCCACAAACGTTCAACTAGCTTATATTCCTACCAGCAGTGTAGGAGGGTTCCCCTTTCTCCACATCCTCACCAGCATTTGTTGTTCTTAGTCTTTTGGATGCTGGCCATCCTTACTGGTGTGAGGTGATATCTCATTGTGGTTTTAATTTGCATTTCCCTGATGATTAGTGATGTGAACCGTCTTTTCATGTGTCTGTTGGCCATCTGAATTTCTTCTTTGGAGAACTGTCTCTTCATATCCTCTGCCCATTTTTTAATCGGGTTATTTGCTTTTTGGGTGTAGAGGCGTGTAAGTTCTTTATACATTTTGGATGTTAACCCCTTGTCAGATATGCCATTTACAAATATATCCTCCCATACTGTAGGATGCCTTTTTGTTCTGTTGATGGTGTCCTTTGCCACACAGAAACTTTGTAGTTTGATGTAATCCTGTGAGTTCATTTTTGCTTTTGTTTTCCTCGCTTGAGGAGATGCATTCAGGAAGAAGTGGCTCATGCAGGAGATTTTTGCCTATGTTGTCTTCTAAGAGTTTTATGGTTTCATGACTTACATTCACATCCTTGATCCATTTCAAGTTTACTTTTGTGTATGGGGTTAAACAATTCAGTTTCATTCTCTTGTATGTAGCTGTCCAGTTTTGCCAACACCAGCTGTTGAAGAGGCTTTCATTTCCCCATTGTATGTCCATGGCTCCTTTATCATATATTAATTGACCGCATATGGTTGGGTTTATATCAGGGCTTTCTAGTCTGTTCCATTTGTCTATGGGTCTGTTCTTGTGCCAGTACCAAATTGTCTTGATTACTGTGGCTTTGTAGTAGAGCTTGAAGTAGGGGAGTGTAATCCCCCCAGCTTTATTCTTCCTTCTCAGGATTGCTTTGACTATTTGGGGTCTTTGGTGGTTCCATATGAATTTTAGAATGATTTTCTCTAGTTCGTTGAAAAATGCTTTTGGTATTTTGATAGGAATTGCACTGAATCTGTAGATTGCTTTAGGCATGATGGCCACTTAGCAACTAGTTTTATTCACTTTAATAGCTTAATGTAGATATTATGTAGGGTTTTTTTTTTTTTTTTTTTGCTTTGCTTTGCCTCTAATACTTATATGCTTTTAGCTTCCAAGGTACTGAAAGCTCTACCTGGCATATAGTAGACACCAAATATATGTTTAAGTTTGTAAGTTGATGCAAAAAATGAAAGGAAATTTTGCTTCAGCTGTTCAAATGTAAAGTCTTCCCAATGTTGTCAATGATTGAAAAGTATTCTACACTTAAGTGATGCATGCAATAGACAGAAATCTGCCAGTTAACAAAAGGAACACTTCCTCTGGATACTTACTGAGAAAAAGCTAACTGGAAACTCATTTTGTGAAATAGTGTTTAGAATGTCTCTACTCCCATAACATAGTACTAAGTTTGTACTTCAAACAAAAAGCAACAGAACCTGTGTATATTGATAACAGCAAATTAATTAAAGTGTTTAAAGACATTCTATTCTGAAACATATTAACCCTCTTGCCAACAAATGTAGAGTTTTAATTCAGATTAACCAAAGGTATATTAGGCATATATGAAGTCATCTTATTTATATAAAATTATTGGTAAAGATGTACTTAGAGTTTCTTCTTTCTAAATGATAGATTACTGCAGCACATCTCCTTATAAGTAGAAAACTACTGTATCTAAAGAACACTACAGAAACAATACAAACTTTAAATGGATTAAAGACCTAAGTGTAAAACAGCAAAGCATAAAACTTCTAGAAGAAAACAAAGGCAAGAATTTCATGAACATCAAGTATGAGAAATTTTTTTATGGCTACATCTTTCCTGGCAAGGGAAACAAAGCCCCAAAATAAACAAGTGGGGACTACATCAAACTAAGAACTTCTGCATAGCAAAGGAAACCCTCAACAAAACAAAAAGGCAACTACCATATGGGAGAATATATTTGCAAATAATATATCCAACAAGGAGCTAATATCCAAAATATATAAAGAATTCATACAACTCAACACCAAAAAAATAAATAATCCAATTAATCCAGAGTACCTGAACAGACATCTTTTCAAAGAAGACAGACAGATGGCCAACAGACACATGAAAAGATGCTCAACATCACTAATCATTAGGGAAATGCAAATCAAACCACCATGAGGTATCATCTTACACCTTTCAGAATGCCCACTATCCAAAAGACAAGAAATAACAACTCCTGGTAGGGATGTAAATTGGTCCAGTCCTAGGGAAAACAATATGGAGTTTCATCAAAAACACTAAAATTAAAAGTAGAAGTACCATACAACCCAGTAAGTTTACTTCTATGAATTTAACTGAAGAAAACGGAATCACCAATTCAAAAGGATATGTGCACTCCTGTGTTTATTGCCACATTATTTACAGTAGCCAAGATATGCAAGCAAACAAAATGTCCATCAATAGATGCATGGATAAAGAAGATGTGGTGCATATATACAATGGAATATTATTCAGCCATAAAAAAGAAAGAAATCTTTCAAATTGAAACAACATGGTTAGACCTAGAGGGTATTATGCTAAGTAAAAGAGTCAGGCAGAAAAAGACAAATACCATACAATTTCACTTACATGTGAAACATAAACAACAACAACAACAAAAAGAAATAGACTGACACTGAGAAATGACTGGTGGTTACCATGGGGAAGGGCTTATCATGGGGGCATGGGGGGGTGATACAGGTGAAAGGGATATAGGCACAAAACTTCAATCAGATATAAATTAGTCTCTGGGATAGAAGTGGAGAATGTAGTCAACAGTTCTGTAACATCATTCTATGCTGACTGATAGTAATCACACTTTTTGGTGTGAACATTTAATGATGTAGATTATTGTCAAATCACTATGTTGTATACTGGAAACCAATATATTGTATATCAACTATACTTCAATTTAAAAAAAGATTTTTATAGGTGAGAGTTTGAACTTAACATACTCTAAAGTTGCTTTAATCTCTATAAATTTACTAGATATAAAATCATAGTTTTACATAATGAAATGTGTAATGATTGCTAAAAGAATTACAAACAAGTCATTTATAATGTGATATTTACTTGAATACTGTATTGCATAAGAGAAAAGACCATGTTAGTCCTTCACTGAGCCTCCCACCATTATATCCACTTGGCGTTCATTCCAGTCTAATATCCCTTTTACAGTAGGCTTGACATTTCAGTGGTATCACATGTATTATCAATTGCTATGACAACAGCTTTGTGATCCTATAGCCATATTAGATCTCATTAGTGTACTTAACAAATGCTTCCATGATAATATTCATAATCTATAATGATAAAGCCTAAGCGATTATTTTTTTCTTTGACCCTCTTTTATTACATTTTTTCCCTGTGAGGGGAGGATTTGTGTATTTATTTCCCCCCTCTGAAGATTCAATTAGTCCAGCTTTTCCTCTTTAAGCCATCAGGATTTTTACTGGAGGCAGCACTTTTCTTTCCAAAGAATATAGGTCAACCTCATTTAGCAATGTTCATAGTGTACACATTTGTTTCAATGATACGCATGAGTTGTAGGACTCCACTGATACTTGGTCAGTCAATGTGCAGCAGTGACACAGGGCCTGCTGGTTGCCCTATTATTATGTAACCTTCTGTCTCCCTCACTGCAAGGCTAAAGTAAATATCCATTCCTGAGAACAAATTCTGTAATAGTCTTTAATGGTGTTTTTCTGAGTATTTGCTACTATTGCCTCTCTTTTTTGCTCAACTAACTTGCTTTTAACTTCTTACCTTTCCTCCCACTGAGTATAAACAAACTTCAAGGCAAACTACTGCCAAGCCAGCCCATTTATCAGCAAAGGGGGGAAAAAAAGCCCAACATAGCTTTAACCTTAATTCCACTCAATTCCACAAGCATTTATTGAGCACCCATTTCATGCCAGTTGATAAGCCTGGAATTGGGGAAACAAAATGGAATTAGTTTCTCGCCCTAACGAGTTTAATAGGGAAGGTACTTACGCTTAAAAAAAATACTATAATATAATAAGCACTAAAATATATTTGCAATGCAGTGTTTATTATAATAGTCTATAAGAGTCCTTTTAACACAGTGGTTAAAAGCAGGCTTGGGGGGAACTCAGAACCTGGGTTTGAATCCCAGCTCTAGCACGTACTATTTATGTGACTTTAGGCAAGTAACTTAAACCTCTCTCTGTGCCTCAGGTTTCTAACCTGTAAAATAGGATAAAATTAGTGACTATTTCATAGAGTCATTATAAGTTAATATTTATGCTAAATGTAAATGAGTTATATATAAAGGGCTTAATATAGTGTCTGGCACAAATTAGGTGCTATATAAGTGTTCACTGAATAAAATAATGGAGGGTTAATTAATTGGTTAGGGGATAAAAGAAAACCTGCTTCCAGTGGGATATTAGGAAAAGTATATCAGAGAACTGGTAATACTTAAAAAGAGTCTTCAAGGATGAATCGAATGTTCTAAAAAGGAACAGAAGAATGTACAGTCCCTCAGAAATTTAGTGAGGGGCTAGTAGGCTCCTATGAATGGAAGAAAACCTTCATTAGAAAGAGTAACCGAAGAGGAGTCTGGCGGGAGGATGGCAACAAGGTGTGAAGGACCAAGTTAAAGACTTCAGATGTCAAAGACAGGGCAAGGGAGAGCTTTTAGACTTAGGTGCAATTAGATTCATATCTTAGAAAGATAATTTTGATTACAGTATAGAAGGTAGCAACTGAGACTACAGAGATAATCCGTGAAGAGACCACAGTCTGGGAGGAGACATCCTCAGCCAGGAAAGCAGGACGTCTTTAATGGAGGAGGAGATAAAGAAAAATGGCCTCCTCCTAGTAGGAGGCTGAACCTTCCTCATGAGGACATGCCCAAACTCCTCCTAGAGAGACGTTAACATGCCCTGTGAAATGCTTACACAATTTTCTGGTAAACACTAATGGTTTAAGATCCTTTCTAGGCAACTTGTTACCTACCAATCTAGCGAATTGTCTGTCATTCAAGACTAATGACATTTAACCAGATACTCTCTTTTTCTTGAATCTGGTCTAAACAGGGCTATCTGATCATTCTTTTTGCCTTTAATAAAATGTCCCAACTAAGAGAGAATTTTTTACTTAATCTTAGGTTTCCTTCCTTAAAGGAAGCTTGAGATAAAATCTGACATATGCCTGTCACCAAATAAGCAGAAAAAAAATTAGACAAAGAAAGCAAAAATTTGGAGGAAAATGATGCCATTGCTTAAGAAATTCTGAGCTGAAAGAACTTGCAGGATATCCACGCAGAGGAGGAGCTACTATTCTCTGAGTGCCCTTTGTGGAAGGTACTGTGCCAGGGATTTACTTATCTTTAATCTTACAACTATCATGCGAGTAGTACCATCATTCCCCTTTCA
Organism: Smutsia gigantea; assembly: GCA_032199065.1. NCBI lineage: Eukaryota > Metazoa > Chordata > Mammalia > Pholidota > Manidae > Smutsia > Smutsia gigantea. The sequence goes on along the minus strand of JAVSCE010003115.1, from coordinate 167,290 downwards.
TGGATATTAAACACTGAATAAAGAGAAATTATGAAACTTTCCCAAAGCTACTTAACTAGTAGGTTACTGTGATACTGAGATCTTGTTACCTTAATGTCAAGGACTGTACAAATTCCACTATGTCAAACTCACTCTGCTGTACAGTGGTTAGGAGTGATTACATATTGTCTTAAATGGAGTTGTTAATAATTTGTAAAAATTATTCACAACCCCATTAAACATCATTTTTAAAGGTTTACTCCATTCTCAAGTCAAATTTTAAAATCAGAACCCAAGGCAGCTCTATATCAGAATGATGAAGAGTACAGCGTTAGACTCAGGTTTGAATCCATGACTCTGGAAGGCTTACTGAGCCTTAGCATCTTAATCTGTAAATCGGAGATAATGTTTGTCTCACAAGATTACTGCAAGTATTTAGTCAACGAATATTTGCCAAGAATTTTGCATAGCACATGGCAAAGTAAGTAATCAGGAATAGTTCTTACTGCTATTATAACTATTTGTGATGACTTAGGTTGGATGGTTAGGTGAGTGTACACTCAGATATGTGCATTTTATTGTATGTACCTCAACTAAAAAGAAAATTTAAACATTTTTATCAGATCACAAAAAAGATGTATTTTATCATATCACAAAAAATGTACATATATATATTTTTTGTGGGGACACATGCATAACTGAAAATCAAAGGCAAATGACTTGATTGCAAAAAGTTAATTTGACTTCTGGACAGAAGCCTAATAAATATGAGATCAGGTTGCATTTTCTCTTATTCCAACCCAGAAAAGGTACAGAGGTTAGAGTTACCCCATGAAACTGCCATCTACTATATATTATATTGGGACGCTACTGAGGATACTGAGGTGAAAGACACACTCTGCCTTCTAGGTGTTTACAGTCCAGTGGGGAAGAGAGAGACCAAACAAAGGAGACAGGCAATGTGATGAGGCAGTTATTTAGTATCAGGTCACCTCCACTCCAGAGTATTCCAGAGTGCTCAGGTTAGTTACAGGGCAGGATGACTTGAAAATTCAATTTAAATTCTAATCTGAAACCCAAAATGCAATAGATCTGAATCTCCAGTTAGCCTTCCAGTTGATCCAGCATCTGATCTCTGTTATAGCATGACCTGGGGTTAGGCCAGCTCTCTAAGGACATGGAACAGTTGCTCAGAACATGAGTGCTACATGAAGTTCAATGGCCTTTGGGTCAAGGTCCAAGAAACAGAATTACCTGACCCTGGCTAATGTGTGTTTGGAAACCAAACATTAAAAGGCCAAGGGGAAGTTTGTTTCGAGCCCCATCACTAAACATCTATTAAGTATTTGCTCTGTACTCAGCACTGTGCTAGCAACAGATTAGATCAAAAAAGGGTGCAAACCATTGATCCTTGCCCTCAAATGACTTGTAATCTAGTTTAGAAGAGAGCTAATATCATAGTCTAGGAGATAATGTCCCAACCATGATAAATTCATCACCTGCTATGGACAAGACATCTTACATTTGTTATCTCCTACAAACCTAATGCAAATCCTGTGAGTAGGTGACACTATCTCTATTCTGTGGATGAGAAAAATGTCTGAGAGAGGTTAAGAGCTGAGTTGAAGTTCATACAAGTTTTAAAAAGCATGTAGTGGTGGGAAAGGGGAAGCAGATGCCGTACCTGTCAACTCCTAAGATTACGCACACTATCTGCTATCTTTGAGCCTCTCTGGGGATAAAATGAGAGTTCCTGTGGCCAGGATTCTCACTGGCCCTGGTAGGCTAGCTCACTGCACAAGTGTGGGCAATATGTTGCTATTGACTCCATATAAAGAGTGCTACCCAGTGCTCTGGGAGACATGGCAGCACGGCTGCAAGGCTGCAGGAGAGCAGAGCAGAGGCTGGAGTGGTGGCAGCACTGAGGACAGAGGCCCAGAGGACGGCTGTGCGGGCAGAGGGGCCCAGAGGACGGCTGTGCGGGCAGAGGGGCCCAGAGGCAGAGACCGGCTTGCTGCATGCAGACTCGCCCTGAGTGAACAGGATTTTAGTGACTGACCTGCCACCATGGAAATAAAGTTGGGTATAACCCTTTCACCCCAAGAACGTTTTACTGTCATATTCTTTGGTCACACTGAATCCATAGTGAACTTGCCTGGGGGCTGAAACCCATTGGCAAGACACTCTTTCTTGACATCTCTGGAACTCAGTTTCCTGTCAGCAAAATATGGATGTTGGGCTAGAATTAGTCAGTGGCTGTGAATTAGAATGATTTAAAGTTTTTGTGTAGAATACAGATGCGGGGCCTTGACCCAAGATATTGTTTCATCAGGTGGAAATGAGTAAAATTCCCTAGCACTGGCCTTTTACAAGTAGTCCCAGGTGATACCCATAAAGCTCATCCCCATTAAAGAGCCACAGCAGTGTGCTCACGTGGGAGCTGCTGAGGAAGCAGAAGCTTGGGCCCAACCCAGATGCACCACATCAGAATCTATCCTTTAATGAGGATTTGGGGGGTTGTTTTTGTAGCAATTACAGGCTACATTCCTGACACTAAAAGCTCTAGGGACCGCCAAAAGGAAGAAGGTAGAGTGAGCTAACATAGTTGACACAATCCTAACAGAGGAAGCAGGGCTAAGGTCAGGAAGGATTTGGACTGGTGTACAGGAGGGGAAAGGGTGCTTGGAATTCAGGAAACCACAGCACCAAAGAGGATGGACGCACATCCAGATACGCGTGGGATGGTGATGAATTTGAAAGAAACTTTTCTATTTAACCTCTCCTTCCAGACCCAGCCTAAACACCTTGAGCAAGTCTCCTTTTCTTCAGTTCCCTATCTTCCAAATAAGAATATAGGATGAAACTCCAGCCCATAGTTCCCACACTATGGGCATGGTCAGGTCCTCCTGTAGGAGACCCACTTTCAAGGGAAAGGGGTTCTCTGGAGACCACTTCTCTGCTGTACTCAGGCAACCTGACTTGCTAGGAGCCTTCAGAGATGACTGTGGTAAGTCTACTTTAATTTTTCTTTTGCTTCTGAAACAGGAAGAGCCTTTGCTGGCACTGTGGACTGGCCAGGAAGCGCTGGCGGACATCAGCTCGGCTGAGAGGCACGAGGACAACAGAACAGACTCTATTAGAAAACACTAACCTCTGCTCCACCATGGTCTGGAAGCAGCAAGGCCACAACAGGACACACTTGAAACACTTCCCAGGCGAGTGGAAGCTCAGGCTCCGCTGCCCCAGCATGCAGATCAGGAGCGGGGACACCTGCGCTCAGTGATGCCAGCGTGCCACTCAGGAAAGAGGCAACAGCTGACGTACCACAGGTCCTAAGGCCAGAGGGCAAAGATGACAATGAAAGGCCACCCTCCGAAAAGGGCAATAGGTTCACAGGGAGGACCTGCCCTTAAGCAGGATCCCCACAGGGCGGGGGCGAGCTGTGGGGCCCATCCAGGCTCTGCGCAAAGGGCGGCACCAGCTCATCCCCACAGAAAGAGGGCCTAAAGATGCCCAGCGGAGGATGGCCCTGGGTAGGTGGCTGCAACCAGCTTCAGTTCAGGGCTGAGACTTGAGTGCCGTCCTTGGCTGTCTCTTCAGCTATAACTTCTCACCAAACATCCAAAATGTTGACTACCTTTTTATGTTGTTTAGTTTGTGTTCAAAATTTCTTTGTATGACAAATAAACGGTTTTCAATGGTTTTTTTAGACCCTCAGGTGTAAACTGGCTCATGGTAATTTACCCAATATATCACTGAACTTAGATAAAGGGTTCTGTTTGCCACACCCCAAGTTTTCAATGGTTAAAACTTGTGGGATCTTTTGAGAGAGATGTTTAGCGTAAAATCGAGAAACACCAGTGTGATGCTCCTCTGGAGGTGTAGATAGGTATTTTCAAGAAAGCAAACTGCCATTAAGGAGTTTATTTGAACTGATGCAAACTAAAACACTAAATATTTGACAGTTGTGTTGTATGGATTGAACTGAAAGAAATAAAGGGGGACCACAACTGAAGAAGTTTCTGGTTTGCAAGTCTCTGTGAATAAAATAATCAACTCCCAGACTTGCATAAATTAGTTCTGCTATTCCCTTTCTAAATTCCCCAGAGTTGACATATCCCATCAACCCCTCAGTTTGCTCTTAAATGTCACTAGAACCTCTGCTCAAAATTACACCCTAATTACAACAAACACATTTGGGGATACTTTTATGTTAAGAATTTGTGCAAATTTAACAAATGAAACCAGATGAACTGAAGCAAGGAGAACCTCATGAGAAACATAATATAGATGCAGAGATTACAAACAGGCAATATTCTGGCATTTTCTCCTTTAGCATTAAGTGTTTATCAAGGCTGCACACTGCAATAATGGTGACTAATGCTGTGTGGCATCACAGAAAATTATTGATATATTACAGCAGTAGCTACACATCTGAGTGTGTGCTTAACAGCCTGACTGGTTTTAACATATGCCATAATTACACATACTAAGCTGGCAGGTTAGCTAAAAATGGTTAAGAAAGTAACCACTGAAATAAAATGTAACATGGTTACATCTTTTTAATCTTAATACTACTTCCCCCTATTAACATGCAATATTACTTAGCTGCTTTTCAGCAAAATGATTTTAATGTAAGATGGCACACAGATCATACAGCATTTCCCCTAGGTATTCTACTAACTGGAGAGCAAGGCATGACTGCATAATGCTGGTGGAACAAACTGCACTCACATTGGTTTTCCACATTGTCCTATGAGACTTGCTATGACTGTCACTAAAAACTTTCTCTGTGTAAATATTCATATAGAATGAATATTTACATAATTTTTACATTCCAAGTCCTGTAACTGTGTTCTTTTACTGTGTAAGGTGAAAGAAAACCTTTTTCCTCCTAGTAGGGCAGTTCCAAATTCATTTTAAACCAACCCTTTCTCCCCTCTGGGACAAAGAGATGGGCAATGGCTTCTTAACGTCAGTTTATTCCAACAGTACAAACTAGTGGAAAAATAAAAAATACATTCCAGAAAATAGACCTTATGGTAAATAGCTACTAAACTTATTACATTTACCTAATGACTTCATTACAAAATTGGACATGTCCTTGGCAAAAGTTCAAAACTTAAAAGTGGTTTTAAAATGTCTCAAAATACAGCAACCCTTTAAGATAAGTAGACAGATAAATCTGTTTTGAAACAGGTCTTGATAAAAAATATGATAGTATTAAAATATATAAAACAATATTGTATTTCTAAAGTTAAAAATGTAAATACCAGAAATGCACATATAAAACAGCTACAGTCTATGGCTGCTAATCATCCTCCTTGCCTTAACCATTGTTTTCCCAGGATCACAGCAATCCCTAAAGCTTCAATAACTTGCTATCATTTTTTACATACCTTCAAGCTGCTTTGATAGCATCAATTCTACTTTTAAAATATTTCCTTTCTCTCTTTAGCACTTTCCTTTACTTGATCACATTTGAACTTTCCAGATAACCATATTTTGTCGTTACAATTGAAATCTATAATTTCCTGATTAAAGGAATAAAGTCTACAATGAATTCCACCAGAATATTTTTACAGTTAATATATCAACATCTTAATAGACTTTAATAATAACATGTCTTGAGTCCCTTAAAATCTCAGCTGTTTGAAATTGCACAGCACTAGTTCTAATTAATATTTTTTGTTTTTAAAATCTGAAAGATAGATGGTAGAGAAATATGATTATACATATCTAAAGGTCAGCATATCCAATTCTTATTAAGCACCGAGGAGAACTCTGCTTCAACATTTAATTGTCTACTACCTAGTACTGCCTAATAAAGATTAGAAGAAAACAAAAATATTTATAATCTCCTAAACTCATCATAGACTGCTTTATCTAATGTTTTGTTTATAAAGAATTGGCAAAACAAATGTCTATTAAATGCAAATTTATTTGATCATTTTGGACTTTTGCCGGTAATTACCCGAACTTATCTATCATAGAAAGAAGAGAGCCACATCCAGGACCATAGCTAATGACAGAACCAGAAATAAGATCAAGAGGGAGACACACCTCTAAATTCTGAAAGGGGACACTGCTCCTTAAGGTTAAACTGATAAAAATTAGTAAGTTACATAAGCTTGGAGCTCTTTTATTTACTAGACTGTACAAAGAGTATCATTCAATGTTACAGAAGCTGAACAGTGATACTTTTGTATTTGAAACTCGTCTCATTAGCAGGAGAAATTAGTCTCTTCAATTAAGGTAATCTAATTTTTAAAACTGATCAAAATGATTCCCAGTAGAGGCTGATGGCTTGCTTATTGGTAACAAGAACTGTAGCCAGAACCTCAGAGACTATCATTTAACATGAGCTTCATTTAAGCCTTATTGAGTCTGTCACTATGCTTGTACAAGATACAAAGAGAGAACGTTAATAAGTAGGACAGAGGTAATTTAGATATTATATATTTTGTAGAAGCAATTTTTAAAAGTGAGTCGATTATAAGAAATACTGAATTACTCCATGAGCATTTGTTAAGTGCCTACCAGCACAGTGTGTCAAAGTTTTTTTCCAGTAAAGTACCTTTAACAGAGGAAAATTAATCTTTAACCCCAAGGGTCTGCAATTAATGTATGAAACGCCTAACTAAAAGTACCAACTGCTTTTGAATTTTTGTGTTTGGTTTTAAAAACTTATTAGTACTCTTTAATTCATCTTTTTATTTTAATATAAATAGATGTGTTAGTCAGGGTCCTCTTAGAAGCATACACCAAAATAAAACTAAACATGCAAGAGATTTATTAGAAGAAATACCTGTGAAGGAAAATGGGAAGGGGCCCAAGAGAGACCAGGGACGAAACTGCGGGAACACAGGGAACTCTACTTTTCCCACAGTTAGTGAGTGCCTTGGCATGTTTGCCCCAAATTAATTGACTATATAAATGTGAGTCTATTTCAGTATCACTGTTCTGTTCCTTGATCTGTTTTAAAAGTTTATTTCCAATACCACATTTGAATACTGCAGCTTTTTAGTAAGTGATCCTCCAGTTTTGTTTTCTTCTCCATAATTGTTTGTTTGGCTATTCCAGGTTCTTTGTATTTCATTATAAAATCTAAAATCAGCTCATCAATTTCTACCACAAAGTCTGCTGGGATTTTGAATAAGATTTCAATGAAATGATTCTATCTACCAGTCAATATCTGAAATAAAAAGACAGTGGTATATTCATTTAAAAAAGAAGAAAAGGAAACTCTGTTTTTCTAATATCAAGTTTGTCAAATATTAAAACCTAGGTGTATTAGTCTATTAAGGCTGTTGTCAGAAGTTACCACTATGTAGGATGGCTTAAAACAACAGAAGTTTATTCTCTCACAGTTCTCAAGGCTAAAAGTCTGAGACCAATGGGTCACAAACGCATGCATGCTCCCTCTGAGGCTCTGGGGGGACACCTTCCTTGCTTCTTCCTAGCTTCTGGCGGTGGCCACCAGCAATCCTTGGTGTTCCTTGCCTTGCAGCTGTGTAACTCCAATCTCTGCCTCCATCATCACACCACACATTCTTTCCATGTGTCTCTCTCTATGTCGCTGATCCATTGAATGGGTTTGAACGAGTTCTGGTGGTCACTAGTTACCATGGCTAAAGAACAGTCTTTACCTAACTTTATACTTTCTCTCAAAATTTATACATTGGGAGAAAATAACTCTTAATAATATTGACTATCCATATACATGGTGTCTCTGTGAATGCATTTAAATCTTCTTTAATTTCTCTCAGTAGTGTTTTATACTCTCTGGATTTTATTTCAAGAAATAATTTATCAAAGCCAACTTCTGTCGAACAAGCCTTTTTTTTTGTTGTTGTTGGTCAGAGGTGCTTTATTGAAGGCTGGGGATTCCGGTGTCCCACAGTGGCTATAACCTGAGGACAGAGGAGAGGGGGCCGACGGCGAGGACCTGAGTCCTCACCCACCTGACACCCCCATTCTGGTTTGGGCCCTTCCAGTGGCCTTTGGGGACCTCCCCACCCAACTCTGGGCTCAGGTGACAGAACAAGCCTTACATCCACTTACCTGTGGAACTTAGCCTTCCATATATTTCTATTTTATCCAGAACAATTTCTTGAGAAATTAGAAAAAAAAATCAAGAGATCATACATAGCATAGAAATTTGAGGGACTCAAAGGACAGCTATCACATAGCAAACAGTCAACTCTCCATGTTAATAGGCGGAAGGAAAGGCAAGGACAAATATTTCAAAGGTATCCCGTGCCTCAAGCCCATTCCATATTTATATTTTGTTATGTATTTGGATAATAGCAAAGAGTCCAACTTATTAATTTGGGATTCATATACCTCCCTTCCCAATCTTCAGTGGAAGTAATAATAAATAAAGTAATAAGTCATTTACCTAGAACAAATAATAGAACTATAGGGTTTGGATAAAATGCCCTGAATAATGCATACCACACTGATGCTGATTTCTCTTCAATATGCCTATTATGCTCTTAATTTAACTTGAAGCTTTTTAATGTCAGCAAAAGGCATATGAGATTTTATGCTCAAATATATCTTGCAGAATTTCTTTAGTCAATAGAATTTAGCCAAAATACAGATCATTCATTTCTGTTGAGGGGGAAAGCTCAGGCATTGATCATTACTCATTTTGTGCTTACATGATGAGCTATTTAGTTCTAACTGTGATAACAACTGACTATTTGCAATGTAAAAATGCCTACAATATAAGTGCATAGAGATCTGACAGGAATTTAATTGTAGCCAAAAATAAGCTAAATAATTTCACTATAATTTGAATTTACTTTTCACTTTTTGATAATTATAATGCTCAGGATGTAAGTCATAACTGCATATATTCTTTAGAACAATGGTGTGCCAACATTTTTAAAACCACACCCAGATTTTTTTTTAAATCACAATCCTTTGGAAATAAAGCAGTTATTTAAACGTTGTATATATATTAAATATACATATATATTTCTGTTTTGTATATAAATATATACACATATATATACATACGTGTGTATATACATATACATATGCATATAAATTTTGGACATTATAATGCATACACAAAAATATAACTGAAATAGGACAAAATAAATACAAATAGAAGTGCCCATGTTTCCTTCCCATACACCAATGCAATGTCCTGCATATGCCTCATTTGGACATATACTGTTCAAGAGGATGATTGTTTCCAGTGGATAAAAGTCAACATAAGCAAGGATGCTGATTAAGAAATTTGGGCCAGTGGCTTCGGCAAATGAGAGTATATTTTTCTACTAAACTTCTAGCCATTTCTGCTGCCCCTGGGATATTCATCTGGACCAAGAAGAAGCTCACACTGGGTATGTTTCAGTGACAATCCAGAGACTAAAGCATGTGCTTTTCTACTTTATGTTTTAATTTAAAACTGTAATTCCATCAACATACAATGATATTATAATATTTTTTTTGTATGTTGACAAATAGTAACTACACTTACTGGGGTGCACATTTAATAATGTAGATAACTTGCATTACTATGCTGTACACCTGAAACCAATAAAATATCAAGTATAATAAAAAATGGAATTCTGTATTAAAGTGTGCAAATATTAAACAACAAATTTCTTCAAATCACCTAATTATATCTATAAACACACACACACACACATGTGTATTTTTCCTAAGTGGAATAATCCTTATCAAGAGGGTAAATTCTAAACAAAACATAAAACAGAAATAAAGCAAATGAGGAATCATGTTTTGATAGTAAATTGTTGTAAAGAGATAAGAAATAACTAGCAGGTAGCTGAGTTTCCCTTCCCTTCATATTTCTTCAGTCTTCTACAAAATCTGCAGCATCACTTACCTGAGTGCACCCTGAGCTAGCAACCCTTTCCAGTAGCTCATATAATTTTTAGGTAGTTTCTGACAGGTGAAAACAATAGCTAAAATTTATTTTATTTTAAAAGGTCACATAGATAATAAGTAGCTGGACAAGGACTTGAGTCCAGGTAAGGTGGTCATTAAATCTGTGCACTTACCAACTCACCCATACTGTCTCCTAGGTTCCAGTGAAAAGGAATTCTAGGTTTGGCCCACTGAAACTTTTTAGGTACCATTCTTTAGATCGTTGCAGTACTGTCACCTCTGTCATTCTGCATGTCACCGAACTCTCACACTCTCACTGGAGCTAAACTGGAAGCTAGAGTAAAGGAAAGAAATTACTCCTTTGGTCTTCTAAAGAAATAATGTGCATAGGGGCCACTGGTCAGGCAGACTCAATATGACTACTCAACATGACCATCCTTTAGGTTGATCTCAGTGCCAACTTCATTACCCCAAGGTGCTGTGGCCAAAAACTCCGTGAGCTGACTCATGTAAGTGTCTTCCCAACTTTATACTGGTTGAGGACACAGTGGGTCCCATGCAAATGACCTGGGCTTTGAGTTTTTTCATTATATTAACAGAAACTCCTAATACTAGTTATTTATAATTTAATCAGTCTCTTCCTGAAGCTCCAGAAGATCATCAGTCATAGAGCTGACTCTTCCATAGGTCAGAACCTAAACTGCAAAACCTTGAAAATTCTGATTACTCTTTGCTCTGTTTTGACAAAGGCCAGAGTCCCAAGCTACATGGACTTAATGCCAACCTCACATTTTCCTGTTAATACAGGTTTCACAGAAGACTGGAACCAGAACACACACACACACACACACACACACACACACACACACACCTTGGCCAGTTCTGCTGTGAAACAGTAAAAATTACTAAAATTCTCTCCTAAAATGGCACAGGATTTATAGATGTTTCTGAAGTTCTAAATGAATTGCCTTCACAGTTTTATGTATCATTGCAGGTATAGTGGATGTTTCCCTTGTTTACAAAAAATAAAAATAAAAACAAGTGACATGCAAATTCAGCAAGTAGAACTGCAAATGCATCGCATAAGCATCTGCCCACCTGGTTCACTTGGAGGAAAGGTAAAAGTCATTTTTATTATTCTCATTCTCTCACCCTAGAGAAGTTCACCTATCTACTCACCTGAGTGTCTAGCAGTTGATACTTTAAGGTCAAGGCACTGCCATACAATAAAGGCTGATCATAATTGGAGTACCCTGCCTAGTAATGCACTAACTCCTTAGCAAACTAGGTAAAGTGAAAAGAGCAAGAGCTTCAGAGTTATAGAGTCCTGGGTTCAAATTCTACTTTTGCTGCTTTCTAGCTGTGTGACTAGGAAAACCACTTACTCATTAAATTATTTTAAAAATGGGAATAAAATAATTGCATGTTTTCTGTAAGGATGGAAGAGGGACAGAGTGCTTGTGATACTGAGTTGGTCATGGGAGATGTTAAACATAAACTTTGAAACTTCCTGTTTATTCATAGGCTACTTGAGGGCAGACAACACTACTATAGTCAACAAAGCTAAAAGGCTAAAACTGCAACTCAGAATTTCTCACACCTACTTCCCATTGTCTGTTAGAGCTCACCCCTAACAGTGTACTTATACTGGCTCCAGCTAGGCTTTCTAATTCAAAAAGCCCTTTGATTAGTGCAAAATCTCTTTCTGTTTCCCATTTCAACAGACTTGATATCTTGAGGGTAATTTTTAGGATCCAAAAAATATCTTATAGTGGTTTTCTTCTAATATTCAAAACCCTGTATCTGCCCTTAAGCTTTAGATCCAACATTCAAATTTCTCTATTCTATTTATATTTCCAACAAATTTTAATAATGGTCTCACTTATAAACTTAACATTGTTGATGTTTTAAATTGCATTCATAAATTTAATATATTTCATTTCCTGTGTAAGTACTTTGGCTAACTTATAAAATTCTCCCTAATGCTTTTTAGAAAACCAGCAGAATTAAAACTATAAATATGGTTATTCTTAAATTATTTTGTTTCCCAATACAATACATTATCTTAGTAAATTACAAGTCTAAAGCAATTACTCAATGGCATGTTTTAAATTAGAATCACAAGATTAATTTGTTACTTGAAAAAGCCAAAATCTCCTTAATATCCCAAGTAACTAAAATACCAAATTTGGAAAAATTATTTCTATCACAAAAATATCAGTACTATAGAATGATTCTATCAAAAATTTATATGTTTAATCCTAAATCTTCCTGTGGAGGTTAAAGAAACAACTACATTACACTAAATATCTTCTCAGAGGGTTAGGATCATATAAGGACCAGAAATATAGGCCAGGAATATGAGATGTGGAGCTATAAATATCTAGGGGGATTTTTTTCTCACAATTTCAACTGTCAGGCTGACTTCCATTTTTAGGTACTTTACCTCAGAATCTTTAAAGAAGGAGGGTGGTCATATAACCCATTTGCTACATTTGAGATACATCCTTACCTCATGCTGCCACATTTTTATATTTCTTTGCAAATTTCCACCTAGGCTGCTACATCATTCAGTTGAATTTTTTGTTTCTCTGGCTCTAATTTTATAGATCTAACCACTTCATAGGAATTAGTCATTCTTTTCAAATCCACTTTACCTTTATGGTAGAGATTTTTCAGATTTTAAAAAGTTATCCATGAGAATGCCGCAGACCCCTGTGGCTCAGTCTGTCTATGCAATACCAAGCTCATTATCCTGGTAAGACTAGAGGAAAGGAAAAATCCAGCCAGCTGGAGTAAAAACCCAAAAGCACACGCACAAAATTCCACCCGAATAACCAAGAGACATGTACTCAGTGATGACACGTTGAAAGCTCTAGGGGGCGCCATTCTAGGGGCTGCCTGGAACCCTGAGGGTGCCAGGTACTGGGCGGGCACAAAGACACACTAGTAACAAAACACAAGGTCCCTTTTCTCCTGAGGCTTATATTCAAGTGGCAGCAGAAAGCCAATAATGAGTGACCAAATAGCAAACAGATCATTAGAGTTTTGGTAAGTCCTGTAAAGGAAATGAAGCAGGAGGGTATAGTTGAAAGTAACAGAAGATGGCTATGGAAGGGCTACTTTTGAAAACAGTGTTCAATAAAGTCTGTCTGAAGAGGTGACATTTGAGCTGGAGGATGAGAAAGTATGGTTCTATAAAAAGGTGGGGAATGGCTTTGAAGCCATAGTCTTGGCAAAATGTCAAGACCCGAAGTGTCACCTGCAGCATTATTGATATGCTCAAAGTGCCACCTGCAACATCATTGGCATGTTTCAGGGAAGTAAGAAGACCAGTGTGAGAAATGAGCAAGAGAAGGTGTGATGTGAGCTAAGTATGAGCAGAGACTGGGCCAGATCATGCCAGACACAGATGCCCTGGATGGGCCATGGTAAGAAGTGTGGATTGCAGTGGAAGGTTTTTAATAATTTGAATCAAAGGAATGATGTGATTTGATTGATATATTTTTTAATATTCCTCTGGCTGTGATGTAAAGCCTAAACATTAACTGAGTAAGAGATATTGATGACTTAGTCTAGAGTTGTGATAGGGAAGGTGGTGGAAATGAATGGTTTTAAGATGTTCTGTGGAAGCAAACTTTTCCAAATAGTCTGGATGCTAGGAGGTGATGAATCAAGGGTAACTCCTAGGTTTGGGATTGGCTGGGAAGACAGATATTTGTGCCACTTGCCAAGATGGAGAAGACTAACGAAGACACAGACAGGCAGGAAAAGACAGGCAATTTGTGATGCAAACTGAGGGGATGACAATGGGTACATGGTCTTGACTGACAGGGTCTGGAGGTCAGAATAAAGGAAACAGGGGTGCAGGGAGAGAGACTGGCTTTGAATAAATTCTGTAATCCAAAGAGAGACAAAAAAATGGACACATAGAGGTTAAAGTTTTAGACTTGTGCTGGAAAAGTGGAGCCATTTAGATCAATTATTATTATTGCTCATAAAAGTTAAAAAACGAATAATACAGTTTCTATCTTACTTTTGCTACTTCATTAAAATTACTTCAATTGCTAATCAAGTTCTTTATGGAAAGACAACGTAGATCAAAGGACACTTAAGCCTTTTCCTACAGTGTGTTTTCTAGATGTGGAAACACAGACAAACCTCAATACTTACCAGTAATCAGATTTGTTTGTCAACAGTTTTCCTCTGATGATCAAGAAGGGTTTATTTTCCCTTTCTACTCTATTTTGTGATGTATTTACTGCAGGTAACAGAGCATAAAATGAGAAGATTAATTTTCTCTGGGGCTGTGAAGCTTATAGTAAAAAGACAAACATAGTATTTCTATAAAATATGTAATTATTTACTAGTTTGGGGACTATCTATGACACATTAGAGATCAAGCCTGAAAACTAAAATCAATACAAATAATAATTGCCTCTCCTGGGACACGCCCCAGAAACTAGAAAGGGAGTTTTGGACGTTTGTTTTTTTATTATTATTTCTGTAACCTAAGGATTTCAGTTGCTTGCACATGGTTCCCTGCTTGCTCTTATATTTTTCTATCTTTCACCGATGCAAGATTTTACTGTTTTCTGCAGCAGATTCTTATTTCCTGGATAATGATTCCATGCCACAGAAAACACATGCACACACACACACACACACACACATATTCCTGCCAAGAAAAGGCAGTTCTCACTCAAGCTCCCTCTCTGACCATAGCTTCCCAGCAGTAAGCACAAGTCCAGTCACCAGTTTTATGTAGAACCACCACAGTGATTGATAACAGTATCTTCGTAGACACTGACTCAGAAAGCCAAAGTCTCCACTACTCCACTCCGAATCAGTTACACTTTCTATTTTTACTATTTCCTCTATAGCAATTGCCCTAACAAAAGTCCAACCAAAACTCATGAAATGTGATTTGATTTAGGAGAAGCTACATATGGCAAGGCTCAGAATGGATTTCTGCTAGACATGTCTCATTCTTTCTATGTTAGAAAAAAATTCGGTAGGATTCAAATACCAAAAACATTGTACACTCAGTCTGGTAATATTCAGTGAATTAGGATGAGAAAAAATTAGGAAGGTTAAAAACAGTAATAGGACTATACAGCTAGAAGAAAGGATAATAGAAGACAGAGGGAATTACATAGTTAGTGAAAAGGATTACAAGAAGTTAGAATTTGTAAAGAAAAATTGGATTTTGTCACAGGTACTATTACCCTGATTAAAATAGTTTAGGTAGCCTAGATTTTGAATGCATAGATTTTGTATCTGGATGGATTATCAATTAATCAACACGTCAACCACTGAGAACTCACTGAATCTGACCAGAGTTGGCATGTAAGAAATGTTTCCTGTATTCAAAAAATCATAAGATAGATAGTAACTGAAGGTATAGACTTTTTACCGTAGAACCAAGACTTTGAATTGTATATTATTCTGCACATGAGGGATTTGAAGTAGAATAATCTGCCCCTAGCTAATCAGTGTCAGAGACAGTATTCAAATCCAGGAATATCTGTCACAAGGCTCATGCTTTTTCCATCTACAACAAGCTGCATGACTCACTAAACATTTACAGGGGTTCAGAGAGAGGAGAAATTAATTTGACAAAGTTCTCAAGTGGGCTTTTTAAAGACTGAGTTACCTGAGCTGGTTCTTGAGAAATCAATGGGATTTTTAAATGTTGAGAAAATTATCTAGATGTGGAGGAGAGAGGACTGCAAATTCAAAGCCAATAGGGTAGAAATAAGAATGTGATGGGGACAGGAAACATTCTGGATTCCTAGCCTGGGCTAATTGTGTGTGCTGAGAAATACTGGGACATAGGACTGGCTGCGTATGGGAGCCAGGTTTTGAGGGGCGTGAATGCCAGAAAGAGGGCAATAACAGAGTTTACATGGGAGGAATCAGGGACTTACTGTATGTTTCTACTGCATAATGAAAGCAAGATTCTAGAAAAAGTAGTCTAGGGAACAAGTCCAGAGGGCCTTAAATGGGAAGACCAGAGAGGCAGGCATACAAAATGTCAGGGAGGGCATTGGGAAAAACTGCATTGTTTCTCTACATCAAGCTAGCTGTTTGCAATTAATTTTATCTAACTGGTGTCAGGTGAATAGGGGAGAAAAGGGAACTGGCTGAAACAGACAATCACCTTGTCCGGCCACTAGGGGACCACAGACCCCCAAAGCGGATGAGGGTCCTCAGAGTGCCATGAGGTAATAATGCAGCTGAAGATACATACTTCAAACACAACTAAATCGAGAAAAACACTAGCCTGCATTAACATGAATTTCTGTTTTTCAATATTTTGCAAGCTGTATTGATTAATTATAAATACATATGACTTTATATACATACACAATAAACAGATACAGTCAAGCAATATTTAGGAGGCAAAACAGAGAAATACAGTAAAGATATGGGGGTGAAAAGGAAAAAACATCAGTGTTTACTTTCAGGTTTCTTGCTTGGATGACTAGATGGAGATGGTGGTAATAAGCAATGTAGAGAACACAGGAGGAAGACACGGTTTGAAACAAAGTTGACTGGTTTGCTTCTGTGTTCTATGCCGAGTCCGAGGTGCCTGTATAGGATGATCATTCACTGTGGTTTGCCTGAACTGTGCTGATTTATGCCTGTTGTCCTGGCTTCGCTGAGGCAATCATCTGAGGAATAGAGATCGTAGCAAGGTCTGAGACACAGATGACCATCCCAGAGGAGCAGAGGAATACTATGTGTGGAGAAAGCGTGTCCTCAGCCACACTTCTAACTCACTTTGTGAAATGTACAAATTGCTTAACTCTCTAGGCCTTGAAGCCTCTCTGTCTCAAAAAAAGAGGCACTTGTGGAGGCAAGATATTTTTAAGGCCTTCTCTGCTTTAAAGTGCTTCGATGCATGTGGATTTAGGATGATGTAGGAGCAAAGAGCAAGAATTCTGTTACTAAGCAAACAAAGGAATTATATCTTTCAAAAAACAAATGAATAAATCTATTCTGATTTTAATTGCACTCCGTAAGTCAAAGATATCTTTGAGAATGAATAGAGATAGAGCTTTGAATTCAAATATTCAGTCAGTGAGGTAAAGACTCAGAACCAGATGAAGAACAATGGATGAAGAGATGCGCAACTCAAGTGCTGAAGGCCTAGTGGTGGCTGAGTCTCAGGGGTCAGTGTCCAGAGAAATATGGGCCAAAGATCAGCAGGAGGAACCGAAGATACATAACAACATGACTAGTTATGACTAACGTTGGGTAGGTATCATAAAAGGGTAACTCGTCCCTACAGATTTTCTGCCCAAGTTGACATAAAAGTCTAGAGGTAGTTGCAGATTTTATGGATTCTTAGCAAATGTCAAGCTCTGTGCTAAACTGTGATGAACTCTGGAATTGAGAATTAAATATACTACTACTCCTAACATCAAGGAGCTCATAATCTGCCTCGTACTGAGAATGAGGTGAGGACATCTGACCAGGGCTTAGTCTCAACAGCCAAGAAACTAGCCTGCTCTCAATAAGACAGGAAGCACTTCTCCAGGCCATCGGTCCTCCTTAGGTCTGCCAGGTCCCACCACTTGTTAATGCTAATAAGCCAGTGTGACAAATAAGAATAGTGAGTTGTAATGAAATCTTAAACTATCTGTTGAAACCTATTTGCCAGTGGTAGCCTGAGAGGTCTAAGTGTCACCATGTGCAAGGAAGCTAGAGTCTCATAGGTCTGCTGGGTTTTGAGTGAAAAAAAGGGCAACAGTGCCCCTTAGAGACACAAATAACTAAATTCATTTCAAATTTAATTGTACTCCTCAAGACAAGGATATCTTAGGGCAAGGCTGGATTCAGGTATTCCTACAATGAAACAAAGAACCAATATGGAAAAAGACTGATTACTGAGGCAATCATATTTCCCATTAGATTCTGACAAATCTGAGTTTACCAGTGGATGGCATGTGAAAGATGCATAATCTTACCTATCTACTTAATTCTCTAACAATAAGCCTATTATTTACACTAATTTGGATCCATCTGCATTCCGTATTCTTACAGAAATTGTTGATTTCATGAAACTGCTATTGTAGTTAGCACCTCAGATATCTAGGGAAATGATGGGCACCCATCACTTCCCTGCACATGCTTCATGGATGACCCTTCTGCCTCAGCTAGTCCTTGGGTAGTGTGGGGTGAGCAGGGAGGAGCTCGTTTTATCTCACTGATAGGCACTGATCACACTTTAAGTTCCTAAACTCATTCTCAATAGTTTTTAACAGTGACAGAGGAAGGAAAGCTAGCATAGTGAAAGGATGTAGAGTATAGTCTGCCATAACATGGTACTCAATAAATGTGGATTTATGAATTAAATTGTGATATTAGCATCTGCACTTAAACAACTAGAAGTGTGCAAGATCAAAACAGATGTAAAGGTCTTGCACAATAATAGATTATGTCCATACTTCCTAGAAAGTAAAGGAAGGCTTCTCCTTTTTCCTCTGAAGTTGACAATGGTATGAATCCAGAATATGTGCTCAAGGTGGTCAGTCAGTCTGAAGCCAGCTGTGGATGGGGAGAGATGAGCACAGGTGTAGCTAGTGGCGATAACACTCTGTACAATTCCACATCTCAGCACACTCAGCCATCACCACAGCAGACACTTTCCAAATTGTATGTTCAGTTAAAAAGAGAAACACCGATTGGGAGAGATCCTAGGTTCGTCCAGTTCAGTGCTTTTTCCTGACAGAAGCTCCAAAGCATGTGCTATGTGTGCAGGAGACTAATACACTCCTTGAATCAGTAGCAATAGTTTAGGGTCACCTCCCAAAGAGCATATATCATATAATAAATTTCATTACATATTACATTTTTCCAAAATCTTACCTAAACCCATTTAAGACCTTCATTTGAAAATACATGGTGTCCTGGATCATAAATTAGTAAGTATTGGGTATAAATGAACTTCTTCTGAACTTCAAGAGAGTGATCCTTAATATCAGATCATCATCGAAGATTTGATTATATGTGATTAACTTTATTGTGTATGCTTTTATTTTAAGAACCTCTTTATCCCTCACATAATTATCCATCTTAACTTTTATTTTTCTAAAATGGGAAGTTCTACTCATTAAGTTTTGAGTTTGATAGTAGCTCTTTACATAAAACTTCACCTCCTTCTCTTAATCATTTTGTTTCACATTCTGTGACTACCTCCCACTTATTTTGATTCTAGAGTGAGGTAAAAAAATCTCATGCATTCATTACATATTCCAAGAGAGGGGGCATAACAGTTTTGTATAAATATAAGTTACTTCTTTGCCACACCTGAACAAACTCAACCTTCACTCAGAAGCTCATTTTGCAACTCAAAAGAGTAACTTCATGTTTCACTAGCCCAAGTGTGATCCTGGCCTCCTTTTAGATCTATAGGCTTAATTCTAGTGTTGTGTTATGAAGTTGGGTATCATGATTTCTATGAAAATGACTTTTTATGTAAAAGAAAATGTATTATTTTCTCAAACTTTCATGAGGTGGCTGTGGCTATTTTATGTGTGTTCAATGGCTATTAGAATTATTCCTTACTTACGTGTCCAGCAACGGGGTGGTGTATCGGCATTCTCTCCTTCCTATCTCATCATAATGGCAGCAATTTAAGGACTTCTGGGGGGAAGTTTATCTATAAATGCTGAGTAGAATTAAGGGGCTCAGTGTACAATAAAACTGAAATTCATATCACTTTGAAATGTCTTAAGATTTGTATTTATAAAAAACTGCTAATCATCTCTATTTACTCTTTTGATTTCTTCTTGTCATCATTACTCTGTGATACCTGCCATCCCTATTTCCTAGAAGAACACTGAGAAATAGGCAAGCTCTCTTACAGTGTGCATATTTCTCCATGACTTCAGAGCTCCTTCCAAGTCCTAAGGATTTCAGTATCAATATTGCTCTTCACACACTAAAGGTACATTTGGTTTGGTTTTCTCTTCTTTCTAATTAGTTGTGTCTCAGGCTGCCAAGAACACCTCTTCCTTCCTCTCATGCACATGGTGCAGAGAGTTAGAGAAATAACCCTTTTTCTAAGCAGTAAACTACTCTCTGTGTCCTGGAGATAGATAAGGAAGGCAGGTTAAGCCTCTACCTCACGTCCCCTGCCCATCATAACACCAGCAGGTTGTCTGTGACCTCTCCTGCATCACTGAACAGTGCAAAAACAGGAGCAGCTGCATAAATAACAGAAACTATGCATATCCATATATGTGTTTTGTTGTGGAAGACATACACCAAAAATCAGTTTTAGAAGTAATAATCCTTCTGTGACAGCACTAGGTTGTATGAGAGCTGCAAGAATTTGGAAGAAGGAGTAAGAAGGCTATGGAGACTTCCTGAGCACACTAGCCGTTTGAGTCTGATTTGGAAGATTGAACGGCTCAATGGAAGAATGGAACAGAAAAGAAAAAAAAAAGAATTTTAGAAAAACAATTAACTTCACAGAGAGTATAATTCATGTGTAAGAGTTACTGTAATATACACCTATAGCCTAATAGGTGGATAGAATACAGTCCATCTATCAATCAAACTTCCACTCCTTTGTTGAACAAGTCATCCTGTATCAGACACTGTTCAAGGTTCCAAAAATACCCCCAAAAAGGAAACAAGCCCCTTACTTTTTAAGGTCTTTGACCATTTTAGGAAGATGAATTGATCAGATGGGAACACCACTGCCACAAACTTAGATATCCATTTAATGTCATTGAAAAGCAAATGGAAATATTTAGAATAGCCCACAAAACAAAGACAAAGGCACCTAAGAGCTACGGCAGCCTTAGAAAATATGCCTTTCATGACACAGAGGGGAGCCAATTTGATTAGTTACTGTTTAAAGGGCATACTTATCTTGCTTAGTTCTGGTCATAGAAAAGTTGACATCTGCATTACTGAAGTCCATTTCCAAGTGGCTTTGAAGAGCTCTGAAATGTTCTTGGTACTTGGCCAGAACCACTTTGGCTTTTTTGTCTGTGCTTGCATGAAAGGATTGGTGTGTTAACTGTAGCACCTATGACAACTGAGATCCTCCAATATCTAATTGCATCATTTTTTTCAAAAATGGGGTGGAGTACCACTTGTAAGCACAGCCACTTTAGAGATTGGTTTAGGTCAGCCTCTGTGAAGGTTTCCTACTTGATTCCAATTATACCCTGAATCTGAAAACACAATTTGGCTTATACATTGTTATTACTGAGCTATTATTTTTAAAGAAATGACTATTTCCAATGTGAATTAGCCCATTCTAGGCAACGTGTATGTGAAATAAATTGAAAATAACCTAAGTGAAATTGAAGCTGAGGTCTTCAGATAAAGAAAACTACTCAGTTGCTCCTTTTTTCTTATTTCAGTAAGAAACAGAATCTCATGAATCAAAAAAATATTTGCATCCTAACAGTTATTACCCCTCTCATGCCAATTCATAGCTTGGTAAGATTTCCTATTCCTATTCACCTCACTGGTTCCGAAAAGAAATAGAAATTCCACAGGGCTTCCAGAGAAGACAGTAGATACCAAGAAGATTATACCTCTTCACTTACGTACCATGTATGATAAAATGTGCCAGATGTAAAAATAAAAGCTAAAGATACATTAAATTAAGAAACGTTACCAGGCCAATATTAGCCTATGTTCCACTAGCCAGGACCTATTCCATCAAGCAGAGAAATTAAAAACAGGGTGCCCCAATAGCCAGTGTTGCTATTCTTGTCAATATTAATGCGATGCAATAAGATATAAGAACCACTAAAGTTCTTCAATAGTTGAGGGTTGAGGGGTAGTTGCTGATAAAATTATCATCTATACTCCAACACTGTTTTAGTGAGAATTATTGTTTTCCACTCTCAAAATAATGTTTTGCCAGGATGCATTTAATTACATTTCCCAATTCATCAGTAAGGAATTTCAAATACATTTTGAAATAAGGCTATAAACAAATAGTATGATTCAGTTAAAGGAAAGAAGAGATATATAAATTAGATTTTGTAATATAGTGGTATAGCCAATGCATGTTTTTATTCTTATTTCCCAGAGGAAATTATACTTGAATCAGAATTGAGGAGTAAAAGATTTTCTAGTCCATTGATTTTCAAGCATTTTTTAATCTGCAAGAACTTTTATTCAAAGGCAATTTTAAATGAAATCCATTAAAATAAAGCTGTTTGAACTGATGTGTAATAATTTTCCATGAGATTGTTCTCTCTTTGCTCTATCTCCCTACTCCTCAGATCCTTGTCTGTATTTATTTCACTAGCAACTCTTCCCGCCTCTGGCTGACAGACATTTCCCCAACTGATCCCTCTGCTGGTCATAACTTCTTTTAAAAATCTAAGTGAATATAGGCTTAGAATAATGACATTTAGTGACTTGCACCATTTTTAATATTCTTATTTTAATCAAGAAAGTTAACATTAAAGAAATCTTCTAGGTACAGAGGTGCTGTCAGGTTTTATGCAAATATTGGTGATATTCCTTGTACTTTTATTCCTTGAAACCTACTGCCATTGCCAATAACCCAGGAGCAACAATGGAAACCCTGTGAGCCATGTAGACCCTGAAAGGCTTCAGAAGAGTGCCAGGTGTCCAAGTGTCCCTCTGTTCTTCCTGATCCCTTTCCTCTGTTCTTCTCCCTTTCATCTCAACATCTCAAAAGAACAGATTCACTCCCCCACTCCCCTAAATTGTTAGCACATTCTCTACCCTCAGAATCTCAGAAATGTCTAGAACCTTGCCGCCACTTTGTTTCTGTTTCCAACTCTTTTGTTCATAGACAGAATGACTGGGAGTTTCTCTGAGTAGAACTTGAATTAAAGGAAAAATAAAAAGAGCAGATAATGTATTTGAGAATTGTGTCAAGGAAGGGAAGAGACACCAAGCATTTTCTAGAAGAGCAGAGGAAGAGTTGAATTTACAGTAGGCTAACTCTGTAAAATAAAATGTTAATTCCCCAACATTATACAACTCTCTGTGTACATATTGGTCTGTTCCGGTGGTTTGGTTTTGACTGTTCCTTGTTTTCCCTTCCAGTTAATAGGAGCCAACTGGGATTTTGCCTGTCCACAGCCTTCCCGTGTGGCCACACTCTGTTCACACAGATGGAATAGCATTACACATATGTAGACAAAGCATTCCTAAAAGGTCAAGTATGATGTACAAATATGCTCTACAGAAAACACACCTACATACCACAGGAGAGATGACCTCATCATCACGTGTAGAAGGCAACACTACTCGTGTCCCGGGGACTCACGCAAAGCTTGTCTTCGTTCTTAGTGAGGCACCCCATAGTCCAGACAACTGGGTTGGCTCCTTTCTGGACAGTTTTTCTTAGTAGTAACAGGAACAATTCTCTATGTGTGTCTATAGTTAAAAGCACTTTTTTATCACATCAGTTATTTTACTTGATCTACCAACAAAGTTGTCAAAAGTCAAGCCGAGTATTCGTTAGACAGGGAAACTGAGAACAAGTTAATAAGTGATTAAAGTCTAAAAATTGCATCTTTCCTCCCCTCACTCTGGTCTTGACAGCTACATTCTGTTGTATCACATGGAACATGGTTATAAGGGAGATTCGAAAATGAGAGAGACTCTGAAACATACAAAGATATAAAACAAATACAAGCAAAAATGTGGCTGATATCCTGACAGTTCCATGAGCCTTCAGCCTGAGGATCCTGTAACAAACGTCAGTGAAACTGACCCTTTGACACCTGACACCCTCCTGAAGCCACTAGGGGACTACATGGCTCCTGATTTTTTTTACTGTTTTCTGGATTGTTGGCAATGACACTAGTTTTCAGGTAATAAAGGTACGAGGAATACCACTGAAATTTGACAAAACCTGACAGCCCCTTTGTACCCAAAAGATTTTTTTCAGGTGCAACTTTCTTGAATGAAGTAAGAGTGTTAAAAATTGTTCAAGTCACTAAATGTCATTATTCTAAGCTTGCATTCACTTAGATTTTTAAAAAGGATTTATTTCCAGTGGAGACAAATGGTATCTTCAATAGATTAAGGATGCCATATAAATATTAAGATTTGCAATAATTTTGGGAGAAGTTCATAGTATCCAGTCTGTAATTTAAGCAGAGCAACACTGGCATGAATCAGTAGAAAGGCAAAGAAACTTCATACACTGGTAGATAGAAAAGGTAGTCAAAAACTGAAAATGAGTGTAAGAAACATTTTATGATTTACACACTATTCCTCATTTATTACTTTTACTGAGCCCAAGATATATAAAAATCCATAGGAAATACAGGGTTTGGTTAGAGACTGACCATAAATCACATTCCCCACTGCATAACTATGATTTTCCAGGTAAAATTCTCATAAAATGAGTATCAAGAGGAAAAGCAGTTATAAACCAGAAGACCTACACTGTGGTATAATGACTGTAGAATGTTTAAAAATTGTAGTTTTAGATTTACAGAAAAGCTGCAACACAGCACAGAGAATTCCCTAAACCCCATGCCCAGTTCCCCCTATTATGAACATTCTACATTAGATGTTGGTACATTTACACAATTAATGAGCCTATTACCAATACATCAGAATTAACCAGAGTCCACACATTACCAGCTATTCTTAGGGTTTACAGAATGTCTTTCTTCACTCAGATATTTTGTAGAGTGACCCTTACTTGGTATTTGTCTCATATTTTTCTCAAAATTAGACTGTGGGTTTTGGTTTGGGGGAGGAAGGTCACAGAGCTAAGGTGTCGCTCTCATCACATTATATCAAGGGTACACATTATCAACACAATATATCACGGTGGATGTTAAGCCGGCTTACCTGACTGAGGCGGTATTGATCAGGTTTCTCCTTCATGAAGTTACCCTTTTCTCCTATTCTATCTTGCAGTCTTTGGAAGGAAGGCACTGTGCACAGTCCTCACTGAAGGACTGGGGAGTTATGTGCCTCCGCCTTGAGGGACAAGTCTCTATATAAATGTTTTGGCACTCTTCTGTATGGGAAATTTGTCTATTCTCCCTCGTGTATTTATTTATTCAATCATTTATGTAAGTATGGACTCAGGGCCATTTATTTTCTGCTTTCAAATACAATTCAGTACACTTTATTTTGTTGCTTAAATTGTTCAAGCTTTAGCCTTTGGTAGCTCTTTCAATTGATTCTGTGTCCCTGCTGTCCATTTGGTTTAACCTTACCTCTGCGTGTGTGTGTACCAGTGTGTGTGTGTTTGGGTTTTGTAAACTTTCTGTCACTCCAAGATGCTCTAGGCTCATCTTGCCTATTTCCTACTCTAGTCCTAGAATCAGCCATTTTTCGAAGGAGTAGAATAGGTTTAAGACTAAAACACATGGATTTAAATCCTGGCTCCACTTACTCATGACCTTGAGGAAATTATTTAGCATCTGTGAGAATAAGTTTCTTCATTTATAAAATGAGAACGCTACTGACTTCAAAGGATTATTACTAAGTAAATGAGAAAACAAATGTAAAAGCTATGTTCCTAACACTTTAATACCTAATAAATAATAATTCCATGCCTCCCTCTTTATCACCAGTTCGTAGAACAATCTACTTCTTCCCTGCTACTGGCTTCCCTGAATCACTGCCTATATTCTACCAACTGAGGAAGCTTCCAAAGCTACTGGCCTGGAACAGTCACTCTAGTTACTTACAAGCTAGGGCTGTCTTAATTTGTGCATAAACTAACATTTAAACATACACACATGCGTGCATACACACACATACAAACACACACAGATACATGCACATATGTGTTGTGTTGCTTCACAGTATGTGTAAGATATTTCCAAGCTAACATGTCTGCCCCTCCTATGAGACATATTTTATATGAAATGCATCCTATAGCAATTTTGTCAAATTAGTATTTCAGATGGTTAATTTAGACAAAAAAGGAAAAATACTTGTCAAAATGAGTAGTTACCATAACAAGTACATGCACCTTTTTGTGGGGGAGGGGAAGCAATCCCTTCGTCATCATTTTAACAGTTCAGTTTCCATGGCAACCAAATGCAGTTAGCAGGATCTCTAAATACACTTTCCAGGTTTTTTTTTTTTAATGAATCAAGGTCTTTCATTTTATACTAAAGGGATCAAGGCTATCTGGGGAAACTTAGTGTAAAACCTATCAATGACAACTCTTTATCATGAAAAAATGATCAATATCAAATAGAGTACCATAATGGATATCATCTATTTTTTTCTCTTAATCATGTTTATCAAGGAGTCTTAAGAAAATATACCAGAACTGACCCTGAGAAATTTGTCTAAATTTCTAGCACAGCTTTGCTGCAAAGAAAGAGGTACTTAGCTCAGAGAGGCAGGCTTCCTGCTGTGTTGGTATTAGTTTGTATTTTTGTAGCACTGCTAACCTTTAGTCCCTGAGAGACGCGAGGAACACAGCTCTGGCCCAGGGTAGTTCACTTCTCTGCCGGGCCTTTTATATAAGTGAACCTGTTTCTGTTGATGTGGACGCTGTAACTCACTTTCCCTCTCACAGTGCTGTTCCAACGGCTTTTTCCTTCTGCACTTACTATCCCTTCATTCTCTCCTACTACTAACACTCCCCAACTTATGATGGTTCAATTTGTGATACTCTGACTTTATGATGGTGTGAAAGCCATACGCATTTAGTAGAAATTGCATTTCAGATTTTGAATTTGAATCTTTCCTGGGCTCGTGGATCAGCCATATGATATCCCTTGTGATGCTGGGCAGCAGCGGCACCGAACCACAGCTCCCAGTCAGGAGACTAAGGGACCAGCACACTCACCACTATTCTGGACAGACAACCAGACAACCATTCTGCTTTTCATTTTCAGTAGAGTATTCAATAAATTACATGAGATATTCAACATCTTAGTATAAAATAGGCTTTGTGTTAGGTGATTTGCATACCTGTAGGCTAACGGAAGTGTTCTGAGCATTGTAAGGTAGGCTGGGCTAAGCTGTGATGTTGGGTAGGTTAGGTGTATTTAACACATTGCCAATTTACAATCTTTTCAACTTAGGATGGGTTTCTTGGGACATGATTCCCTCATAAGTCAATGAAAACCTGTATTCTCCTACTTTTTCTTCTTTCCTTTCCTCAGCCTTCTCCTTTCCTCTCTTGACCTACCAAGCCCTATGTTGTATACTAGTGGTAACAGTAGTGGCACTAGAAACAAGGCAGGTCAGGGATGAGGTGTTTATTTAATAAGCACCTCCTTAGGTTAAAATGATACTTGGGAAAACCTCTGATCAAATATCTCAGACATTCATATACAAATACATTACAGAGAGAAAACTCTAGAATGAGACCCCAGTATCCAAACCCTTTCTGCTTATGATTTAGAATTATTTTGACATCAAGAGTTCAGTACCATGAGAACCTGACTTTATAACGTACTAGTGAGTATGGAAAAAGCTTATGACTCTAATTCAGCAACTGCAAGAGATAGACAATTATTGTCCTGCATCCGTTCTTGTTCAGATATTTCCTCAATAGGTATGCCAAAAATGGTATACATAAAAATAGGCCTGAATGAGATCTTTTTATAGATTCTAGCTGTTAATTTGCCCTGGCATCAACTTAATGCCAATCAACATAGTAATACCACAGGATGCTATTATTTTTCTGAGCCTTTTATATCCCCAGACCCCATTAATATCAAGTATAACTTTAGGAGCCAAAGTAATCGTGGTGCTGTTCCAGAACTCACTCACATTCACTATTTTCAGCTTTACCTTTCCAGTAAGGTCCTCACTTAGTTATGTACAGTTATATTTATTGTTCATTGTTCCTCAGAAAACTCTTTTATAAGGAACAGGTCTTAACCACTTACCTTGCTTTCATTTTTGATTTAAGAAAATGGGGGGCAGGGCATTAATTATCACAGAAAATTCAGAAACTTAAGAAATTGCAAATAATGTATCAAACTTTAAAGTATGTATGCTATAATTAGGATATCATTTCAGTTGCATGTAACATAGACCCCAAACAGTGATTTAACAAGATAGAAGTATTTTACACTCTCACATAACCGGTTGGTACAAAGACTATGCTCCATGAAGTTATTTAAGAGTCCTGCTGTTTGTCTTTCCCAGGATGTCATTCTTGTCCCATGGTTCAGGACACGGGTCTCCACATTCATGTTCTGGACACCAGGACGGAGGCAGGGTACAAGAAAGGTTTGTCCCGCCCTTTGAGAATGTGAGTC
This sequence comes from Smutsia gigantea, assembly GCA_032199065.1. NCBI lineage: Eukaryota > Metazoa > Chordata > Mammalia > Pholidota > Manidae > Smutsia > Smutsia gigantea. Next base: position 139,217 of record JAVSCE010003115.1, on the reverse strand, counting down.
AGAAGATCACATATCACATCTGCTTTAACCTATTGTCCAGAACTTAATCTGGTTGGTCATATGACAGCTGAAAATAGATGATTCCATTTCCATGAGGAAGAAGTGGAGAATGCATATTGGGAGACAACTGTCAATCTCTAGTAATCTCCACTCTCACTAGACAGTTGCTTGTGTGTAGGGTACTTCTAATTTCCAAAATTCAAAGGGGATGTAGAAGAAACCAAGATAAAATATGGCTTGAAAACTCCTACAGCTCTGTAAGATGGAGCTTTCAGTCTTTCACTGCTGAGACACCTCATCCCAGTGGGTACCTGCATCATTAACTGCTCCGAAATCACTGATGTGCTCTCTAATTAACTGGAGAACTCAGACAAAAGTCCATTTTGCTTTGTCACCAAAAGCTGCCATTTTTTATTTTTCTAACTCACTGCTGTAAAGAGCAGCATTTTCTAGTTCTTTATGGCTTTCACAGCAGGGGGATATTTATTTCCTCTTCCAGAGACATTAACTGTGGTTAGTGACTTTTTATTGGGGGAGCTGACCTCACCCTTCTATCCTGTTGAACCTATTATTGAATTATTTTGGTTATACAACTAAGTAATATCCTCATTGGCTGCTCACCTGTACATTCCCTAGAAACACAATTTTCAATTATCTATCTCCGCAGAGACTTCATGAAGCCTTTCCTCACTTTTTGATAAACAATGTTGTTATAATACCAGAATTACAGCTGACTTATGTGGCTGAACTCCAGCTCTTCTACTCTGCAACTCTAGTGTTTTCCTGGAAAGTGCACAGAGCTTATATATCATGGGTGCCGTGCATATTATATTTTCCTTTTAAAATTTGTGACTGATAGTGATGTAGCCTCACTGCCCACTGCCTTCTCTTAGATTATTTTAATTTTTTTGGTGAGAACATTTAAATTCTACTCTCTTGTTTGATAATTTTAAATTTCAAATTTCACTCAGGGAAGAAGGTCTATTGCAAAGCTTTATCATAAACTCCACATGCGAAGCCTTTCCTGCTGCACAGACCTGAGGAATTTCCAAACTTGTAGTGTTAGCAGAACTATTATGGCTCTACAGTGTAAGCAGGTAGTTCAATTTGTGAAGTTCAAATCCTGTGAGTGAATTAAAATGACTTGGTCTTGGACAAAATGATTTGTGAATGTGCATGGCAGCACTATTTGAAATCATCAAAAACTGGAAATAACATAAATGTCCATCAAGAAGTGAACAAATACACAAAACGCTGTATGTGTGAAGGATGAAACACTACTTTGCAGTAAAAAGGAATCAACTACTGATAGGATGCATGACTTGCAAAAACATTATACTAAGTGAAAGAAGAGAAAAACAGAGCGCACACTTGGTGACTCAATTTATATAAGATGCAAATTAATCTATAATGACAAAGCAAATCAGTGGTTACTGGGGCAAGGAAGGAAGGAAGAATCAACTAGAGGGACATAGGCATTTTTTGTTGGAAACGGAGATGTTCTGTTCCATGATGTGGTGACAGTTTCATTGCTGTCTGCAATTGACATTACTCACCAATTTGTACACTTCAATTGAATAAATTTATTGCATAGCCCTCAATGAAATGGAAAAGGAAAATAATTTCTTGGAAGAGTGGGAAAAAGAAAAATAGCATATAAGGCAAAGATAATCTAGTTTAACTTAAGAATTATCTTCATTAAGTTCTCAAATTCATTAGTACTTCTTCAAAATGATGAAGAGAAACTTAGTTTTCTATGAGTCTTTTTCAAACACCTGTCTTTTTTACATTTTACACACACACACACACACACACACACATTTTAAACTTCAAGTGCAAAGACACTTCTACTGCCTCCTTTGCAGAATGAACTAAAGTTGTAAAACCAAGCTAATAAGTCAAGTTTTGAGCCAAGTGAAAATACGTGAAGATGATGATGAAGAACAGAAATTTTTGTTCCCCTAAATTTCCTATTCATGAATGATAACATGAAGTCTCAATCCTTGGCTTCTGTGGTGTTTATGATACTAACCATGCTTTTGGAGGAAGCAAACAATCCTCAGTTTCCCCATGGCCTGATGTACTGCCCAAAGCAACCTCTCTCAATGGACCACAGTTTAAAATAACCATGGCAGATTTTGCACATTTAATCATATCAGACAGCACAGGTAAAATTAACATTTTGAATGGCAGCTTCTATTTCTTAGAATATATAAAAATGAGTCACGTGAGGAAATTAGAGGTTCCTGTTAGGGCCTGGAGATGAATGTGGGTCACTTCACCAGCACAGCTCCAAGACAGATTCACATTACTTTCTGGTGGCTTCTTTAAGGGGAGGTGCTGCACCTAGAAGCATTTTTGCTGCTTGGATAGAAAAGGGAATGTTCAGTGAAGGCAGAGCCACTTACTGTGTAGATGGAAATTCCTACAGCACACGTATACATATTTCTTGTTGTAAAAATGTCCTCCTGATTGTAAGAATTGCATATCTTCTTAAAAGATGGGTTGATTGAATGGCCAACTTGCTTTTACAAATGCATAAAAGGAAAAAATAACTCAGTGTTCTTCCTGCCTGGAATTCTTCATGCCAGTGTTCATCCATATGTCCGCATGGCTTGCTCTCTCAGCTCTTCAGGTCCTTGTTAAAATGGGACCTCAGCAAAATATTTCTGACCACCTTAAAAGTGAGCCCTAACAGAATGGACCCCTGGACCACACATGCACACACATACATACACACTCTCTCTCTCTCAATCCCTTCTCTGTTTTACTGTATCCATCATTCTACCATATGATAAACCATATTTACTCATTTGTTTTCTATCTTCCCTCCTCCTCTCACCAACTTCCACAAGATTTTTTTCAGATTTGTTCACAACTGTATTCTGAGGTCTAGAAGAGTTCCTGGAACATAGTAACACTAATTAAATATGGATGAATAAATGAATAGCTGTGATACACAGAGGAGAGGAGAGGTCCAACATACAGATTAGAGTTCAATTAATTAACTAGTAGGAGTAAGCAAGGAGTTTACCTTACATTTGATAGGAAACCCTCCATGAGCTTCCATGGACAGAGTGTCAAGAATTCCATACTTCAGCATTTTCCAAATTATTTCTAATGATTTTTTCATGGGATCTTGATATGTGCTAGCTATGCAAGAATGTGTATGGAAAACTACATTTTGGAAATATATATTATATTTGTTTCTCAGAGAAGCATAAAGCACATTAAGAACTCTGAGAAATTCTGCACTACAATCAAATAAACACATCAACAAACTAGTTTTAATTTTTTAGCCCACTTTCCCAGACTTATTTGACAATGATGTTACCCTCCCCTTTGAAAAATCTGTTACATCTCATCAAGCAATAGTATTCAGTGAAACATAAATTTGGAAATTCTGGCATATTCAAACTTCCTTCATCTCTGAGGAAAAATAAAAACTGTATCAGTCACTTAAGTTCATAAGGTGTAATACCAATACAGCGTTTAGAAAAGAGTTGCTTAACATTTAAATTTAACCAAACAGGAGTAAATCACAATGGATCAAAGGAAAAGGAAAAATATTTTATAGAAACAGTGTGAATTATGAAGTTATCCTTAAGGCTTAGTAATGAAATTTTATAGACTTAGGGCTAGGTTCATGTAATTGCTGATTAATTTTTTGAAGTTCAGTGCAGTTTAAGTAAGAATTTTGAAATAGGATATATAATACAAAAATGAAATTTATGATACATAAGTGAGAAAAAGGCATACAGGTGAGAATAAGAAAATGATGGAAGTTATACTTAAATAGTGGATAGAGTCTTCATTAAGTTTTGGGACAATTAACCCTCCCTTTGGTGTGAAGGAATGCCTACCATGCACACAAAAATTACATTACAGGTTAAAATTTAACATCAAATATAAAATCATGACAAGATGAATAAGAAGGATGAGAATATTTCAATAATTCTGGGCTAAGGTCTTCCGAAGCAGAATGCCAGAAGACTAATGCAAAAAAAAAATTAACAGGTATCTCGCCATTGTACTTAAACACTGTACATGAAAAATGTTACCAAAAAAATTTTAAGGAAAAACAATCTTTAAATTACATTTGCAACATATATTACAAAGGGTTATGTCTTTTCTTTGGAAAGAATTTTTACAATTTAATAAGAATGAAGACAAACACCATCAAATCCATAGCTTCTTCATAAAAAAATGAAACAAAAATAAAGCATTAAACTTTTGAAAAGAGGCTTAAATTCCCTTAATTAAACATCTATCAATTTGTCAAAATTAATAAGCTCAATAATTCTTGGACTCAGCAAGTATTTGGGGAAATACATATTCTAAAATATAACACTGGAAGAAATGTCTTTCTCTCCCAATATATCAGAAAGTGAAACTATTCTTTTAGTTCAACAACTCTACTTCTAGAAATTTATACAGAGGAAAGATCTAGAAATGTACAAACGACATGTCTATATTCAATGGAGCTTTTCTTTTTTAATTGAGAAATCAACCATAAACATGTTGATTAAAATGTTAGAGGATTTGTGGCATAATTTCAAAAATATGGGCTTTGGAATCAGAACCCAGCTATATACTAAGATTGTGGGCAGTGTCTTGACTTCTTTAAGTCTTAGTTTTTGTATCACACACACACACACACACACACACACACACACACACACACATCCATATACTGACCAAAATATTATGTAGCTCTTCAAACAAATGACACAAATCATGCCTTGACATGGAAACTGTTCATGATACATGAAACAACGTGGTCCAGTACACACCATAGATACATCATACTTATATTATATGCTCAAAAATGTCATTATTATATCATGAAAAAATACATATTAAATTATTACCAATTCTTATCTCACAAAGCAGGGAAGTGGTAAGTTGGGGGGGAAAGGACTAGATATAAGAGAAGAATATTATTTTTATTTTCTATTTTATATGTTTTACAATGTTAAAATATTTTCAACTAATAGGTATTGCTTTTACAAATTAGTAACAACAAAAATACCTCCAAAACATATCAAAACCAAATGAGCCTATTTGATATATCTTTATACTGAGTCTCTGGGAGGCTCTCCCCACCAAGTCTGGACATGTTACCAATGGTGTTCAATAACTTCTCCATTTGAGTTTAAAAGTACATCTCTGTACTCAAGTTAGGTTTACCTGAGACTCATAGATCCTTACCTGCTAATCTTTTTATTAAAAGAAAAAGTTCCAATAATTTATTTTTGAATGCTAAGAACTGAACTCTCCATCAGTTAATTAATCCTATTACAGGATTAGAGTAAGATTTAATAATAAATACATTTAAAAATCATCTTTTAAACCCTTGGATTTGAAAGTGAAATAAGACACTGAGGTCGGACACAGAGAACAAGCCAATCTCAAAGTTACAGGTTAATCCTAGGATCCTGTATTTTCATAGTTATGTATGTCATTTCATCACTGCTGCTTCCGTGTTTGCTTAAATAATCTCTCACTGCAGCAATTCACTGAAATTTAATTATAGCCAGAAAGATGATTCTCCTGCCAGACCTGAAACACTAGTGGAGACCCATCCAATGCTCATTTTACACCAGAATGCAACTCCAAGCGTATCAGAAGTAATGATGGGCGGGGGGGGGGGGCGGGGAACGTGTGCCAGATCGCACATAGGACACCTGGTGATTTTATTACTCTAAAAAAGAGTAGCTCTAGAAAGACACCTTCTGGGTATAATTTTCCAGCTTAAAAAATAAAAAAGAGTTCACCATCCACTTAGTAACATGAATTAATTGTGGAGCTAGACCAGTGTTTCTTGAGTTCACAGAATCAGAAACCCACTATCTTCAGAATACATTTTTTTTTTTTTGGAGAAAAATCTTTGTAGTGCAGTGAAATGTCTCAAATCGACTGACTTAGATCTTAATTCCATGCAAATGCTACATTGGAAACGTGCCACTGAAATATTTTAAATTAAAAAAAATTGCTATTTCATACTTGAAGAGGTGACCTATTGTACTTCACTAAACAAAATAATCTGAACCTACTAAATGAAGATAACATTCAGAACTCCTAGAGTTCACTTTAATAAAGTGATTAAAGTTACCCCTAAGCATTCTCTCTTTAGTTCAATTTTTATTTTCTAAATATATCCTTCAGAAGAGATGCAAACATTCCATCAAAATACTCTATATATTAACCCTTGGCAGGTAGTCCCCACACCTGTACACCAGTAGCTCTCCAGTGCAAATCACCGGCATCTTGAGAAGGGATCCTTTTAAAATTTAACTGTTATCATGACACTCTCATGCACAAAGTCTTTCAGTGACCCTGGTCCTCCCTGCCACCCACAATCCAGAATAAATACAAATAACACAGACAACCTATACGTCTTGCACTGCTTTAGAGTCATTGCCCTAAAGAGTGATCCAAAATACATCCTCGTACTCTTTCCTATATGGGAAGATCTACCTATTTATTGCTTTATCATTTACACCCTCTGTTTAAATCTTTGACTAAATGTTATCTCAACAGAAAGCCCTCTTCTGAGACCCACTACCATTCTGATGTCACTGCTACGTCTGAGTACAACATGTATTTGTTTTTGGTCTGTTTTTGTATTTTGGTTTTGTTGCTACACTTGTTTTCTCTCATCACAAGCATATGAGCTCCATAAAAGTGTGTGTATTGACTGTTTTTAACATAGATATATAGTAGGTACCAATAAATATTTGTTGAATAAATTAATGAAGATTTGAAGAGATAATTCAATGTTACTTTATTTTCCAGAGGGTATGACTTTAATACCTTTAGCCCTGATGTGTGAGATGACCAATCTATTATTTTTTTACTTTTCCATATTCTTGAATTAGGAAGCTCAGTACTAGCACTTGGAAGGTTATGAGTATTACCATACATAAGTTTAAGTATTTTTTTCTGAATATAAAACTTAGGTTGGATTTTCTTTTATAATATTTAAAGTAATATTTAATAATTTTTTGGTTTCTATTGCTTGTTTCTACTAGGAAGTCAGGAGTCAGTCTAATTTTTCTTCATCTTAATGTAATCTATTCTCTCACTGAGTTTAATACACTTTTTTTGTCTTTGATTTTTTACAGTTCAACTCTGAAGGGCTCAAAAGTTAATTATTTACTTATTTTGTTTAGGCTCATAAGTCTTCTTGAATCTCTGGCTTGACATATTTTATCATTTTGGAAAAAAATAGCCATACCTATTTAAATATCCCTTGTGTTCCATTTTATCATTTCTTTCCTTCTAGAACCTTAATTACACTAAATTAAAAAGTGTGTATATATCCTTTTCATCTCCAACCTTCCCTTCTGTAATTATTTTTTGTCACTCATTTTTATTTTTTTTATTCTGGATATGTTTTTCTCATCTACTTTTTATTCTACTAATTATATCTTCAGCTGTACTTACTTTCCATTAAGATCTTACTTACATATCTTACTTCAGCTGTACTTACATATCCATTAAGATCTTAATTTTCAATGTATTTTTCACTTTTAAAATATCTTTTTTCTTTTTCTAATTCTACTCTCTCCCTTTTGAAAGTTTCCAGCTATCTACTAAAATTCTCTACCTTGTTTTTTCTCTCATTGCACATATAAGCACAGTTATTTTAAACTCTCTTCCATGACTACAGTATTGCGACCCCCTTAAAAGTCTCTTTCTGTTTTCTGTTGTTTCTCCTGATTCTCATTCATGTCATCTCACAGCACTGTGTGTCCGTTGCTTTTTATTATATGCCAAACAAGGCATATGAAAGTTTGCTTTTAGGAGTAATCTGAGGTGTAGAATGATGGTGTATTTCTCCAGGATAAATTTTTATTTGCTTTTATCAGATTCCTGGGAACAATGGCATTCTGGGATAAACAGCATTCCAATTTCTGGTGGTAGGTGATTTGGAGCTAGGTTTCTTTCCCTGTGAGGGCTTTTCTATTTCTCATTCATCCTTTTATGTAGGAAGCAGAACTTTTGGTGTCCCAAATGAAATAGTGGAGCACTTATCAGACCCTTTCCTACCTTTGAGAGGCTCAAGACTTCAACTCTTATTTCCTGAACCACAGAACTGTCAAACATTGTTTAACTTCTTGCTCGTTTACTTTGGAACTGGAAAATGCCTAGGGAAAATATGTCCCTCCAGATCAGGCTCACCAATATTTGATATTTGCATATGCTGGATTTTGTACAGGACTTCTTTACTATTAGCTTTTTAATCCTTTGTTCATATGCTTGTCTAGCTTGCCTATTTGTACAAGGCATATCAGTCTTCCACTGAAAATAAAAGGTGCTGATTTTATATGAGTAGATGAATATTAAAGCTGATGCCCCATTTCCACAACAGTGGGAAGTGTGAGACTAAGGATCCAAGAAGGGGTACGTCTCAGTTGATACCAATTTTGGCTGATGATTAGTAAAGATGGGTCCTTACATATTCCCAAACAATATCTTGATACTCTGTAAATCTCAAGGGAAAATGCGTTAGGAAATAATATCTTCATTAAGTCAGAAAATGCACTGTAGTCTAAGTTTGCTGGAATTGATTAATATTATTAAGATGGACTCACTGCAGAATTTCAATATAATTAAAGAGAAAATAATGTTAGTCATCTAGAATCCTATGAGACATATCTGGGATATGCCTACTTAAAGCCATTTTTACCTAACCTCAGTCATGGGCTCAGAATTGACTCATAGTGTTCAGGAAATGTTTTAACTCCTCTCTGAATGATTTCCTTCCAGGTTTAACTTGGTATGAAATTAGAAACATATTTTAAGTTCTTAAGTTAGCAATAATTACAAGTCTTTGTTCTTGATTCTTCTACACATCAAGAATTGTAGTAAGCTCCTTTAGATATACTAGAAAGACACTAGAGATTACCTGCCTGGGTTCAAATCCTAGCTCTGTGTCTTACAAGCTGTGTAAACCTGTGAAAGTTACTTAATCTCTAGATACCTCCATTTCCTTGCTTGTAAAATTGGAATAACAATAGTACCTACCTCTACAGGCTGATTTAACAACTAAATGAGTTCACCTATGTAAAGAGTTTAAGGTGGGGCCTGATAGGTTAGAAAGGGCTCAATAAATGTTAGCCACTATTAACTCTAAATTTAAAATAACTCATAAAGATTGGGTTACAAGTCCCACTTTTCAAGGAAGAAGGTTCAGTGATGGTAAGCAGCTTTTCAAAAGTACTAAATAAGTGGCAGAGCTTAGAAATGAACCTAAGTTTATCAGGTCCTCAAACTGGTACCATATTCACTTCATGACAATGGACCTCTTTTATCTCAGCATATGACCACATTTTCTATTTTACTGAGACCAAGACCATGACATTGAACACACAAAAATATTTCCCCAAAAGGAGAAATTGGCATAATCTTATCCTTTCTCTTTTATTTCCTTGACTAAATCATATGTCTTAGGTTTTACTACTTTCCTCTTTTGGATTCCCTCTGCCTAGGAACATACTTGTCTCCTCCATTCTAAAACAATTAAGCAAGCAATACAATAAAAATAAAAATAACCTCTTTCACACCATCATGAAACTTTGTTATTCTCTCCTTTTTATATCCAACATTTCTAAAAATTAATCTTATTCATCAACCCGAAGAATTCATTCACTAGCAAATACTTTAAGATTTCTTCCCCCCATTCAATGGAAACCACCCTCTTAAGAATGAATATCCAGGGGATTCTGGGAAAAATATGGCTGTGTAGGAAGGCAAGATGAAAACCACCTCCCAAAATTACATAGAATATGATTAAAGATGGCAGAGTGAGAGGTGAGACAGAGGTTTCCTCCAAAAACCGCATATAATACGAAAACACAATTAATACAACTAATCCTGAAAGAGCAATAGGAAAGAGGGCTGCGCCAAACTGCATACACCGTTAGAACAAATCTAATGGAACAGGGTAATGTACTAAAGCTGTGGCCCGGCGGGACCCAAGCCCTTCCCCTACTCCAGCTCACAGGCAGGAGGAAGACAAACAGAGAAGGGAGGGAGTGGAGGCCTGGGACTGCTGAATACCTAACTCCGGAGATCTTCTCTGGGAGCACAAACCTACATTTCATGGTGCTTGCATGATACTTTCATGATTATGGGGTTAGAAAGCTAAGACAGGCAAAGTTCCTGGAGAGATTGAGATTCCAGGAACTTGTGGAAAGCAGAGATTAATATCTGCTCTGGGACAAAAGAAAGGTGGGCAGTCTGAGAGACTTCCTAACAAGGAAGCCCTTAGCAAGAGGGTTACAAAAGGGGCAAGGACTGCACAGAGCTTACTGCTCAGGAGAGAGGACAGGTAGACAAAATTGACCGGGTGCACTCTGCCCAGCAGGTTGGGAGCTTTGCCATATAGAATCCATATTGAAGGAGGAAAAAGAAATCTTCCTCCTTAGACAATATTCAGGTGCTAAAGCTCCCTGGCTGCCTACACAGCTCCAAGGACCCCCTCTGTGATACACAGCCTACTGCACCTTTCTCCAGGCCAGCCCCACCTGGCTCGCAAACGGAAACCCTACCCTGGTGTTAGCCCAGCCAGAGGGAAGATCTGTCTACAGCAACTACAAATGCAAAGCACAGAGGCTTATATCTCTGTGCTCAGCCCACTGGTTCAGGCAGTGGAGATAGGAATAGCAGCTGGGAAGCAGGAAACAGCTTTTTCCTCCCCCCAGGCACCAATACCACTCCACTGTGACCCTGGACATTGCTTCAGGGGCCAAGCAGCTCCAGGGAGTAGAGCTTCTGGGCACTATAGGGTGCCATATAAAAATATGAAACGCCATAGGAACCTGGATCAGAGTACTCCTGACAAAGATTTAAATGACATCGACCTCATGACTCTTCCTGAAAGGGAGTTCAAAATAAAAATCATTAACATGGTCATGGAGGTACGGAAAGATATTCAAGAACTCAGGAATGAATTCCAGTGAGAGATCCAATCACTGAAGAGCACAATGGAGGGTATTAAAAGCAGACTGGATACAGTGGAGGAGATGATAAATGAAACAGAAACTAGAGAAGAGGAATACAAGGAAGCTGAGGCACAGAGAGAAAAAAGGATCTCTAAGAATCAAAGAATATACTGTGTGACCAATCCAAACGGAACAATATTTGCATTATAGGGGTACCAGAAGAAGAAGAGAGAGAAAAAGGGATAGAAAGTGTCTTTGAGGAGGTAATTGCTAAAACCTTCCCCAATCTGGGGAAGGAGATAGTCTCTCAGGCCATGGAGATGCACAGATCTCCCAACACAAGGGACCCAAGGAAGACAACACCAAGACATACAGTAATTAAAATGGCAAAGATGAAGAATAAGGACAGACTATTAAAAGCAGCCAGAGAGAGAAATAAGATCACATACAAAGGAAAGCCCATCAGGCTATCATCAGATTTCTCAAGAGAAACCTTACAGGCCAGAAGGGAGTGGCATGATGTATTTAAAGCAATGGAGCAGAAGGGCCTTAAACCAAGAATACTTTATCTGGCAAGATTATCATTTAAATTTGAAGGAGGGATTAAAAAATTTCCAGGTAAGCAAAAGATGAGAGAATTTACCTCCCACAAACCATCTCTACAGTGTATTTTGGAGGGACTGCTACAGATGGAAGTGTTCCTAAGGTTTAATAGCTGTCACCAGAGGTAATACAACCATAGTAAAGGAAGTAGAACTGCTAATTAATAACCAAATGCAAAATTAATTAACTATCCCCAAAGTCAATCAAGGGATAGACAAAGAGTACAGAATATGATACCTAATATATAAATAATGGAGGAGGAAGAAAAGGGAGGAGGAAAAAAAAACCTTTAGATTGTGTTTACAATAGCATATTAAGTGAGTTAAGTTAGACTCTTGAATAGTCAGGAAGTTAACCCTGATCCTTTGGTAACCACAAATCTAAAGGCTGCAATGGCATTAAGTACAGACCTATCCATAATCACCCTAAATGTAAATGGACTGAATGCACCCATCAAAAGACATAGAGTCACTGAATGGATAAAAAAAAAAGACCCATCTATATGCTGCCTACAAGAGACTTCCTCTGAAACCAAAGACATACACAGACTAAAAGTGAAGGGATGGAAAAAGATATTTTATGCAAACAACAGGGAGAAAAAAGCAGGAGTTGCAGCACTTGAATCACACAAAATAGACTTCAAAACAAAGAAAGTCAGAAGAGACAAAGAAGGACATTACATAATGATAAAGAGGTCAGTCCAACAAGAAGATATAACCATTATAAATATCTATGCACCCAACACAGGATCACCTACATATGTGAAACAAATACTAACAGAATTAAAGGGGGAAATAGAACGCAATGCATTCAATTTGGGAGACTTCAACACACCACTCACTCCAAAGAACAGATCAACCAGACAGAAAATAAGTAAGGAGACAGAGGCACTGAACAATGTATTAGAACAGATGGACCTAATAGACATCTACAGAGCTCTACACCCAAAAGCAGCAGAATACACATTCTTTTCAAGTGCACATGGATCATTTAAAAGAATAGATCATATACTAGGCCACAGAAAGAGCCTTGGTAAATAAAAAAAGATTGAAATTATACCAAGCAGTTTCTCAGACCACAAAGGTATGAAACTAGAAATAAAATATGCAAAGAAAATGGAAAAGCCCACAAACACATGGAGGCTTCACAACATGCTCCTAAACAACCAATGGATCAATAACCAAATAAAAGCAGAGATCAAGCAATACATGGAGACAAATGACAACAATAATTCAACATCGCAAAACCTGTGGGATGCAGTGAAGGCCCTGTTAAAGAGGAAAGTACATTGTAATACAGGCCTACCTCAGGAAAGAAGAACAATCCCAAATGAGCAGTCTAAACTCACAATTAATGAACGAGAAAAAGAAGAACAAATAAGGCCTAAAGTCAGGAGAAGGAGGGACATAGTAAAGATTAAAGCAGAAATAAATAAAATAGTGAAGAATAAAACAATACAAAGAATCAATCAAAGCAAGAGTTGGTTCTTTGAGAAAATAAACAAAATAGGTAAACCCCTAGCCAGACTTATCAAGAAAAAAAGAGAGTCTACTCACATAAACAGATTCAGAAATGAGAAAGGAAAAATCACTACAGATACCACAGTAATACAAAGAATTATTAGAGAATAGTATGAAAAATTATATGCCAACAAACAGGATAACCTAGAAGAAATGGAAAACTTTCTAGAAAAATACAACCTTCCAAGGCTGACCCAGAAAGAAACAGAAAATCTGAACAGACCAATTACCAGCAATGAAATTGAACTGGTAATCAAAAACCTACCTAAAAACAAAACCCCTGGACTAAATGGCTTCACCGCAGATTTTATCAAACATTTAGTGAAGACCTAATACACATCTTCCTTAAAGTTGTACAAAGAGTAGAAGAGGAGGGAATATTTCCAAACTCATTCTATGTGGCCAGCATGACTCTAATACCAAAACCAGGCAAAGACAGCACCACAAAAAAAAAAATTACAGACCAATATCCCTGATGAACATAGATGCAAAAATACTAAACAAAATATTAGCAAACTGAATTAAAAAATACATCAAAAAGATCATCCATCATGATCAAGTGGGATTCATCGAGGGATGCAAGGATGGTACAACATTCGAAAATCCATCAACATCATCCACCACATCAACAAAAACATGGACAAAAACACATGATCATCTCCATAGATGCTGAAAAAGCATTCAACAAAATTTAACATCCATTCATGATAAAAACTCTCAACAAAATGGGTATAGAGGGCAAGTACCTCAACATAATAAAGGCCATATATGACAACCCCACAGCCAACATTATACTTAACAGCGAGAAGCTGAAAGCTTTTCCTTTCAGATCGGGAACAAGACAAGGATGCCCACTCTCCCCACTTGTATTCAACACAGTACTTGAGGTCCTAGCCATGGCAATCAGACAACACAAAGAAATAAAAGGCATCCAGAATGGCAAGGAAGAAGTCAAACTGTCCCTGTTTGCAGATGACATGATATTGTACATAAAAAACTCTAAAGAATCCACTCCAAAACTACTAGATCCAATATCTGAATCCAGCAAAGTTCCACGACACAAAATTAATACGCAGAAATCTGTTGCATTCCTATACACTAACAATGAACTAGCAGAAAGAGAAATCAGGAAAACAATTCCATTCACAGTTGCATCAAAAAGAATAAAATACCTAGGAATAAACCTAACGAAGGAAGTGAAAGACCTATACTCAAAAACCTACAAGACACTCCTGAGAGAAATTAAAGAAGATACCAATAAATGGAAACACATCTGTGCTCATGGATAGGAAGAATTAATATTCTCAAAATGGCCATCCTGCCTAAAGCAATCTACAGATTCAATGCAATTCCTATCAAAATCCCAACAGCATTCTTCAACAAACTAGGGAAAATCATTCTAAAATTCATATGGAACCACAAAAGACCCTGAATATCCATAGGAATCCTGAGAAGGAAGAATAAATCTGGGGAATTATGCTCCCCAACTACAAGATCTACTACAAAGCCACAGTAATCAAGACAATTTAGGCCTGGCACAAGAACTGACCCATAGACCAATGCAACAGACTAGAGAGCCCTGATATAAACCCAACCATTTATGGTAAATTAATAAATGATAAAGGAGCCATGGACATACAATGGGGAAATGACAGCCTCTTCAACAGCTGGTGTTGGCAAAACTGGACAGCTATGTGCAAGAGAATGAAACTGGATTATTGTTTAACCCCACACACAAAAGTAAACTCAAAATGGATCAAAGACCTGAATGTAAGTCATGAAACCATAAAACTCTTAGAAGACAACATAGGCAAAAATCTCCTGAATATAAGCATGAGCAACTTCTTCCTGAACCCATCTCAAGCAAGGGAAACAAAAGCAAAAATGAACACATGGGACCACATCAAACTAAAAGTTTCTGTACAGCAAAGGACACCATGAACAGAACAAAAGGCATCCTACAGTATTGGAGAATATATTTGTAAATGACATATCCAACAAGGGGTTAACATTCAAACTATATAAAGAAGTTACACGCCTCAACACCCAAAAAGCAAATAGGCCGATAAAAACTGGGCAGAGGATATGAAGAGACAGTTCTCCAAAGAAGAAATTCAGATGGCCAACAGACACATGAAAAGATGCTCCACATTACTAATCATCAGGGAAATGCAAATTAAAACCACAATGAGATTTCACCTCACACTAGTAAGGATGGCCACCATCCAAAAGACTAAGAACAACAAATGCCAGCGAGGATGCAGAGAAAGGGCAACCCTCCTACACTGCTGGTGGGAATGTAAGCAAGTTCTACCATTGTGGAAAGCAATATGGAGGTTCCTCAAAAAACTAAAAATACAAATACTGTTTGACCTGTGAATCCCACTCCTTGGAATCTACCCAAGGAATACAACTTCTCAGATTCAAAAAGACATATGCACCCCTATGTTTATTGTAGCACTTTTTACAATAGCCAAGATATGGAAGTAACCTAAGTGTCCATCAGTAGATGAATGGATAAAGAAGAGGTGGCACATATACACAATGGAATACTATTCAGCCATAAGAAAGAAACAAATACTACCATTTGCAATAACATGGATGGAGCTGGGAGATATTATGCTCAGTAAAATAAGCCAGGCAGAGAAAGACAAATGCCAAATGATTTCCCTCATTTGTGGAGTATAACAACAAAGCAAAACCGAAGGAACAAAATAGCAGCAGACTCAGAGACGCCAAGAAGGAACTAGTGGTTACCAAAGGGGAGGGGTGTGGGAGGGCGGGTGGGGAGGGTGGGAGAAGAGGTATTATGTTTAGTACACATGGTGTGTGGAATCACGATGAAAACAGTGTAGCACAGAGAATGCAAATAGTGAATCTGTGGCATCTTAGTATGCTGATGGACAGTGACTGCATGTGGGTATAGGTGGGGACTTGATAATATGGGTAAATGTAGTAACCACATTGTTTTTTCATGTGAAACCTTCATTAGAGTGTATATCAATAATACCTTAATAAAAAAATTACATAGAATATGAATATACAGCAAATGCAACTAAACCTTAAGGCAATTTGAAGACTTCAGAACTGCCTACATCTGGGGAAGAAGAGAGGACCCTACAGAAAAGTGTAAAGTGGCAAAGCTACAATCCAGTAGGATCCAAATCCTCCCCCAACCCCAGCCCACAGTTAAGAGGAAGAGGAACAGAGCAGGGAGGGAGCAGGACTGCTGAACCTGGCCCAGGACATCTGCTCTGGGAGCACGAACCCACATTACATGGCACTCTGGTGATTAGTGGGGCTGGACAACAGAGACAGGAGGAACACTTGGGGAAGCTGAGATGCTAGTAGCCTGCATAGAACAGCCACTGCTCTACCTGCCCCACTGAGAAAGAAAGCAAAGCTGGCAGTTTGAAAGACTTCTCAGCAGTGAGAGGGCACCAGAGGGGCAAGGATTACACAGTATTCTCCGTTTAGGAGAAAGGTCAGGTAGACAATGCATCCCCAGCCTTCCCTCAGCCCAACAGGTTGGGAGCCCTCAGGAGCTTCAGATGCTCCATTCCCCTCACTGGCAACAGAGCCTGGAGGCTCCTTGCTGCAGCACAAAGCCTGCTGGCCAGCAGTAGAATCAGACTTTGCACCTGGGTAGGCAGAGGGAGAACCCCCAGCTTGCTCAGCCTTTTTTGGGCCAGCTGGGGAGCTCTATGCATGAGCCAGCCCTGGGAGTTCTTTCCTCCTAGAAGGCACCAGTCCTGTTTGCCAGTGGCCCCCACCATCGCGCCAGGACAGAGGGCAACTCTAGCAGCACAGCACCCATGCTCCTCCCACATGCATGCATGGCCCACCCCCAGAGCTCCTTCTTCACAGCAGGTGCATATCCCATTCACCTGTGACCCCCACCATTGCTTCAGGTTGGTTGAGTGGCCTGTCCACAGCAACTACAGCAACACAACTCCAAGTATTCTCCCTGCTTCTGCGATCAGCTGAAGGCCCACGCCGCCAAGTCATGTCAGATCACTACAAGCCAGAGAGAAAGGTGCCCTGTCCACTGCATGCCAACAGCTGGGGCTCCCATACAGGAAACTGGGTTCTGGGCACTAGAGGGTACCTCCTTCATAAAGCTATTACTCCATAGGAAACACTGAAAAAATGAAGAGGCAGAGGAATTTGGTCCAAACAAAACTACAAAACAAAACACCAGAAAGAAGGCTGAGCGAAACTGAAATCCCCATCTCCTTGAGAAAGACTCCAAAGTAAAAGTCATAAACATGTTCACAGATCTACGGAAAAATATTCAAGATCTTAGGGAGGACTTCAACAAAAAGATAGAAGACCTCCAAAAAAGTCACTCAGAACTGAAGAATACAGTATCTGAAATGAAAAATACAATGGAGGGAATTAATAGCAGGCTTATACAGGTTGAAGAAGTTGTAGGTGACTTGGAAATTAGGGAGTAAGAAAACAATGAAGTCAAAAAAGAGGGAGAAAAAAGAGTCTCTAGCAGTGAAAGAATAATAGAGATGTGTACCAATCCAAATGGATCAATATTCACATTATAGGGGTACCAGAAGAAGAAGAGGAGGAGACAAATGTATAGAAAGTCTCTCTGAGAAAATAATTGTTGAAAACTTTCCCAAACTGGGAAAGGAAACAGACACTCAGGTCTTGGAAGCACAAAGATCCCCCAACCAAAGGAACCCTAGGAGGACAACTAATTATCAGGAAAATGCAAATTAAAACCACAATGAGGTATCACCTCACACGAGTTAGGATGGCCAACATCCAAAAGACAAAAAACAACAAATGCTGGTGAGGTTGCAGAGAAAGGAAAACCCTCCTACACTGTTGGTAGGAACGTAAATTGTTTCAGCTGCTGTGGAAAGCAATATGGAGGTTTCTCAAAAAACTACAAACAGAATACCATTTGACCCAGTGGCATCCTAGGAATTTATCCAAAGAAAACAGAATCCCTGATTCAGAAAGACATGCACATCCATATGTTTACTGCTTCACTATTTACAATAGCCAAGATATGGAAGCAACCTAAATGTCTATCAATAGATGAATGGATAAAGAAGATGTGGTACATATACACAATGGAATATTATTCAGCCATAAAAAGAAAAGAAATACTGCCTTTTGCAACAACAGGGATGGATCTATAGGGTATTATGCTAAGTGAAATAATTCAGGCAGAGGAACACAAACACCAAATGATTTCACTCATTTGTGGAGTATATAAACAAAGTGAAACAGTAGGAACAAAAAAAGCAGTAGACTCATAAACACTGAGAAGGGATTAGTGGTTACCAAAGGGAAGGGTTGGGGAGGGTGGGTAGGAGAGAGAAGGGGATTAAAGGGCACTATAATTCAAAATCACAACATAGGTAGGTCATAGATGATAGTACAGCATGGAGAATACAATTAATGACTATAACATCATACTACATTGATAGACAGTGACCTCAAAGGAGGGGATGAGGGCTTGATAATATTGGTGAATACTGAACTACTGTTTTGTGTATGTGAGACCATCATAAGATTGTATATCAATGATACTTTAATAAAAGAAAAAGAATGAATTTCCAAATCAGCTAGTGTTGCTCCATCATCTAACTTTGACCTGCCTGTAAGATTTTGACAGGTAACATTCCCCTCTTGACCATTCAACCAGCTTTTGTGGCTCTGAACTAATAAGATTCCTACCTATTTCAATTGTTATTTTTCAGTAGTTAACTTTTTTTGAAATTTTCTAATATTTCTTCAGACACTACATGATGGAGTTTAAATTGAGCATTCTCTCGCTCTGAATTTGTGGTCACATCCATTCCTAATCCTTGACAATATTATACAGATGTTTCCAAAACCCTATCTTTAGACCTTCAGTTCTACCCAAATATAGGTATATTTTCAACTGCTTAGAGAATTCTTTAATTATGTGTTCCTCCAATCCTCAACCTCAATACAAATCTCTGAGTCTACAAACTATCACTAATAAGTGGAAGTAGAATCTAAGCTTTCTTTTTCCAACATCATTCATGCTCACTTGTTCAAACCTTTCTTTCCACTCTGTTACTCTGCTGGAAATGAGACACGTACTGCCAAGACGCAGAGTAAAGTGTATCATCTATGTGAGACTGTTTCAAGAATAAACATATTTCATTGTTCTTTATTTATGTTTTGAAATTTTCCAAAGTTTAAGACACATTTTCTTATTATAAGCATAGAAGAAATTTTCTTTTCTAAGCATAGAAGAAAAATTGTTGTTATATTATTCTGTATTATGATTTTCCACAATTTATCTGTTACCAAGTAATCCTCTATTCCCTTTTGTACTCCAACAAGTGGTATACTGTCAAATATTTAACAAGCTCCCCAGAGGTGGAAGACCCTCTATCTATTATGTGGTAGGTAAACACAAAGTACTGGGAGTACATGTAAGGAAGACAGTAAGATATTGCTCCAAAGACCTTATACTCTTATTGGAGGGATACAAATAAACAATAACAAAAATAAACAAAATAGTGTCTCATAACAAAATTAGCTAAGTAGGAAATGAATAGAGCCATAAAATTAGAAATTGCAGTTCTTTTCCAACAAAATGGCTCTTTCTTCAATTTTCTAAGTCCTAAGCTCTTATTTAATAAGACCCAATGCTTTATCAGCTTTGTGCAATAATGGAAACAATTCATTTTTACCTGTTCTGTGAAGTTTTATGCCATTTTCAGAACTTTCAGAAATCAATGGACCATAATACAAAATGGTGAAATTTAGTGGCATACATAAAGTAAACAGGCATATTCTTCCTCCCCTGTCCCTTGTGCAGTGCCAGAAGGGAAGGGACATTGTCAGAGACATATGATTGCTGACCTTTAATATTGAAAAGAAATGAAAGGTGGTCAGGTGGGGAGAATTTCTTTTGTGGTTTGAGGGTGCCCTAGGCTTTTTCTTTTTCCTTTTTAAAAAATTAGTTCTAAAAATCTTTGCAGAAATATCCATTATGCCATTGACGAGACCTGAATTAGTAATAGAACCAAAATTTATTACTGAGTAACATTTACCAATTATGGTGAAATTGGAGTTAACCTCCAGCTTCCGATCAGCTTCCACAATCCATTCCAAAGAAAGGATTACATTCATTAGTTATTGATCTAATAACTGTATACAAATAATGAAATATTTCTTCTAAATGACAAGCATTCATAAATATATTATAAATCATAGCCATAGGTTATGTTCATATTCTTTATTTCAATTATATTTTTCCCATATGACTAAAAGAGGGGTGTGAAAATATTTTCATATTTATATAGCTACATTTTGTAAAGCTTTCCTTAGATTTCAAGACCTAATTCAGGCAACTGGCTTGGGAATAGGGGTGCATGTATTATTATTTTCATCACCATATTATTCAGTGATATAGCATCTCTCTTCCTGCAGGATTTCAAGGCGATTTATAAACATTAATTGCCAAACACCTGTAGTGTTCCTTTGAGATATGTAAACCTGAAGTTGGACTAATTAAAAATCATAACCAAATTCCCATCTCATACATACACACAAGTGCATGTGCATGCACACACACATACACACCCAACTAACTTACATATTCACAAAATAACTTCAATGAGGCTGTAGAAGTGTAACTGTTCAGAAGTGAGCTTTAGGGAAACAATGGCTGCAAGCTGCTTAGGCAACGTGACAGAGGGATTCATGAGAATCTGGCCCTTCCCTTTGGGTGACTTGCCTTATGTGGGAAACCAAAACCAAGATGGTATGAAGCTAAGTCCATGAAAATTTTATTTTTACCATGAAAATTTTACAAAAACAAAAACAAAAATGAGATGCTTTGAAGCTAAGTCCATGAAACATGATTATACCAACACAGATCTACTCCAAGCTTGTACTTTGGGGATGGAAGGAAATTCCATGTCCATCATTATGAAGTTCCTCCTCCATTCTATGATTGCATTAGAATCTCAAAGACCCATGTGATATTCAAAGGAAGGATCTCTAATTTCCCACCTCTCTGAACTAGCCCTGATATCCTCACTGTCCATTCGTCTCACACTAGTGAATTTCTACTTCGGCATGACATACCAACCACACTATGAAGCCGGCCACTCTAAGTTCAGGCCACCTCACCGGGGGACTGCCATAGAGAACAGCAACAAAGCCAAAAACTTAATTTTGAAAAACATTAGTAAATTTGATTTACCTCCAGTGAAACTTGATCAAGGTAAAAAAGAACAAGCAAAACAACCAATACCAAGAACAAAAAGGAAACATCACTATAGATTAGACATTTAAAAAAGAGTACAATATTAGCAACTCTGTTGATAAATGAAATCTTAGATGGAATAAAACAATTCCTAGAAAACACAATTTAGAACACTGGAAAAGGAACAAAAATAGGGAAAACCTGTATTTTCTTTAACTGTTAAGGAGATTCTCAATAATTTCAGGTATATAAGGTAAGTGAAGCACCAGGGCTGTCAGATACTAAATATGTCACTCTTTCTCTGGCTTTATTTGTCCCTTCTGTAAATAAGGAGGTTAGACTGTACTATCATTCCACAAAGAAAACTCCAGACCAATAAGTTTTCACAAGTGAATTCTGCCAATATGTACAGAAGAAAAAATACTAATTTGACATAGTCTTCCAGGGAATGGAAAAAGCGGATATACTCTTCAACTCTTTATCAGGCCATCATAACCTTCATACTAAACCACAAAAAGAGCAGTCTGAAAGGAAAAACAGAAGCCTGTCTCACTCATGAACATAAAGGTGAAAAGTTCTAAACAAAATACGGACAGAACTTTTTAATATATGCAATGTATCATGACAAAGTAGCATTTCTTTCAGAAGTGCCCTGTTGATTTAACATTAGAAAATCATTCCATTTTGCCTTTTAACAGAGTAAAGAAGAAAAATCATGTGATCATCTCAATAAATATAGAAAAAGTTTAATGAAATTTAATATTGATCAAAGATTTAAGAAGAAATTCCTGACAAATTAGGAATGGAAAGGACATTTCTTAATCTTCTATAGGGTATTTACAAAAAACCTATAGCAAATATCTCATTTAATGAATAGTCACTTTCTTTTTGAGATTATGAACAAGACAAAGATATCTACTTTCCCCACTTCAATTTAGTACTTTTTAAAAATGCTAGACACCAATGATACACGCACACACACACACCAAAAGTCAGAATAGTAGTTGCCTTCATGAAGGTAGAAAGACATCAAGTAATTATAGATAAAGCTGATCATGTTTATTCAAAACTGTGTCTATATTAATATAACAGCAGTAATGATAGTTTTATATTTGGCATTATATAAATCTACATGTTGTAATAGATTTAGAAGAGAACAGAACAGCCACCCAGGAAACCTGAATTTCAGGCAAAATGGATGGAGACAAGGTAAGGGTACCCCCCAAATATCTTACCTGACTGACGGTTTTCTAATCAGATAGACATAGATGAATTCTCTGTGGCATGTGCATATGGCTGGCTCTTACACCAGTGGCTGCTTTCATGAATTTTTCAGTTCCCTATGCCTGGTAGCAAGCCCACTTTAAGAGACGCCTTCTTGAGTGTTGTCATAAATGATTACCTTCCATGGTAACCACCTGGAAGACAAACACACCACATGGCTTCAATAACCCTGGCAGGGCAGCTCCCTGACAAATTGGAACCTTCTCTCTCTGAAGCTATGAGACAGTTAACTCTGTAAGCCTCAGTCTCCTTATCTGTAAAATGGGGATATTAACTGGTCTTAACCCAGAGGGTTGTTATAACAGTTGACATATGTAAAACATTTAGAACATTGCTTGGCATATAGTAAGTGTTCAGTAGGCATTAGCTATTATTATTTCTATCATTAATACCGATCACAAGGTGGACTTACCCTTTGTTCCCTAAATAATAATTATATCCGAATACAATCAGTAAATTGGGTTATTGCTCTTTTGTGGCAGGATAAGCAGAATATCAGCTGGCCAATCCACACTGGACTAAGCCAAGCAGAGAAGGGACCTTTCAAGTAGTCTTGTTTACCCACAGATGAATATCAAGGCCTGGGAGTCCTTCCTGCTGATTTCCCATCTCATCCCTTTCCATTTTAGGTGAGAGCTGCTCAAATAAAAGTTTCCTCTCCCTCTCTCAAGTTCTCACTTGCACGGACATATGCATCTACACAGGATTTTCAAGGCAAAATTTACAGACACAAGCTGTTTGTATCAAGAAAAGGAAATCTTCCCACACACTCCCAAAAAGTTCTTAGAGCCAAAGCTCTGTCTCAGCCTCCCATAGGATTTACTTTATCAATTTTCACTTAGAATCTCAGGCTACAAGAGCTTCATTTTAAAAATAATTTTTCTTAAGGAAAATTGAGAGGAAACGTCATTATAAGATAGATTTTAAAGGATACATTCAGGCATTTTTTTTTTCTCCCGAAACAAAGGGACAGCCTGCTCCAAAAATAAATTCATCTTATCAAGCAGAAAGTGCTTTCAGCTTGTGAATAACAATTTAAAAAAAAAGAAACAAAACTTCAGTGCTAAGTTTCAGATAGGACTATAAAATGCAAAAGCTCAAGATAAGCTTCAGGGTCTTTTCTGTATGGTTGTATGATTCCATTTTCAACTATTTTCCCCAAAAGTATTAAAACATGAAAAACAGGTAGAAGACGTTGGCTGCTTGGCTTAATTTGGGCCTCTGTTCTTTGTGGTTCTTACTAAGAATCCTTAAGAACAGGGACAGGAGTGATTACCTGGGGAGCCCAGTGTGACAGCTGCTTACATGGAAGAACCTGGAAGGAAGTCACTTTCTGCTACACCGATGACCACAGCTGTTGTCAGTGGCATCAGGCATTGTCCTGAGGTTTGGGGGAAGAAGAAACAGTTGAAAATGAATCGTTAGATGAAACTAGAATCCCACCCTAATATCCAGGTTTGCTGCAAATGGGAAAATGTGGTGAGTTTACGTTAGGACTTTTCTCCAAGCAAATTAAGTTATTCACTGAGCTGGCAGTTGTTACCTGCGTGCTCACTAACCACTTGAGTAAGTTCTAGAATAAATGAGGCCAAGGGGTCCTATTGGCTCCTTGGCCCTACCACACTTTGCAGGGAATGTTAAGCCAAGTGAGATGTGATTATGTGGGGTCGGAATTAAAATGCAGTGGTAATGTGCAGGTGCCTTTCTGTTATTCTCCACATTTTTTTCAAGGTGAATTTGTCAACCCCAGAAAAAAAAAATAAATCTCATTCTCTCACAAATGGTAAAATAAATTTGCAAAAATGAAAAAGAACTCTTTCTTGCTTATGCATTCTAGACTGACTCCCAGGGTATACTTGCTTCCAAAATGCTTTTCCCTCTGCTTTTTGCCATGTTTACATCTACTGTCACAGCATTCCATGTAGATAATTCATAGAACTATAAATACTTTTCCAGGTGCAAGCATTTTAAAAATTGATAATCATTCCAATGCCACTGAAGTTTTATAATGAAATTGCTGATAAAAATATTCCTATGAGTGTAAATCATGTAAATGCTATAGAAACATGCAAGTGTATACCATATCTATAGCTATCTAGCTATTATTTCACTTTTGCAACACAGGATAGCTGCTTGTATCTTCAAGGATATATTTGACTCAGGTTAAAGTCAAAATCCAGTCAGTAGAAAAGTGTTTTGAAGGTACCGCCAAGCCTCATTTGGCAACGACAGTGATGTGTGACAGCATTTAATGAAATATCATATCTTTTCAATTAAAATTTTATATACTGGAGGCTTACTTAAATTACACCAAATAATTTTCAAATCTAGAGCTTAGTGAGGCATCAGAGAATGAACTGTGTGCTATTAGGAAGCATTCATGTTTCATCATTATTTTTCACCATTTAGAAAAAAACACATTTTCCCCAAATAATAAATATTGAGAGAAATGAGTGTCCTATAATATAACATCTATTTTTATTTTAAATGATTTATCCATTTCTGAAGAGCCAAAGAAAATGAAGCTTCATCAAAAGTCCTATTCATGCTTTCCACACCAGAATTAATAGCCTGTCATTTTACTTATGCAGCTCTTTCAATTCTGTGATTATGGAACAGTAGTTTTCTGATTTGTTTCTTCCAATGTGGGCAGCTGATTGTATATCGTGCTTAGCTGATATTTGCCTGGAAGGAAAGTTATCACCAGTGCACTCTGGGAGGTTGTGGTCTAGAATCCCTGCCAGGTGTTCGATCTGAGAATCAGAAAAGGGGCAAAATATATTCAGCACCTCCTTTTTATAAAAGCAGCAGACATACACT
The DNA here is from genome assembly GCA_032199065.1 of Smutsia gigantea. Lineage (NCBI taxonomy): Eukaryota > Metazoa > Chordata > Mammalia > Pholidota > Manidae > Smutsia > Smutsia gigantea. Next base: position 113,817 of record JAVSCE010003115.1, on the reverse strand, counting down.
TGTGTAAGAGATTGATTAAATGCTTAAACAATCCCCTTAGATGGAACTGGGACATGCCAGATTGTCATTAAGAGACTATCCAGAAAAGTAAAAGGCAATTTTAGATGAAAGGAGTGTTTTTCATTTATTTTTATTATGTGTGTGCATTTGTATGTATGACAAGCTAATGGCCCTAGGAATTACCAAATTAGTAGATTTTGCATCTGCTGATTTCTCTATTTCTCAATATCATAGTTAATTTATTTAACTGCCTCCTCATTAGGAATTCTTAGCAAATAATGTCACCATTTAATTGAGTAGGCTTTATATGCTTGGCAAAATCCTTCAATATCTGTACCTTATTATTTGATCTTCATGATACTTCTGGTTAGGTTGATATCATTTCACCAATAAAGAACCTGAAACTCAGAGCAAGTATACAACTTACCTCAAGTATACATTGCCTTTTGAAGCTGCATTTAATAGAATTTCCTCATTCCTAGGAATGAGGATGATCATTCTGTTCTACCATATGGCCATCCATAATGATACTTCTTCATGAATTTTGCAGTTGATCCTGAAAGCAAAAGTAAAGATAAGAGCAGTTACTCATTTTGCATCATTAGATATGGGCTGTTCTGTGTACCAACAGATCCAAATAATAGAGTCATCATCAAATACATGGATTATTATAATTTTTAGAAAGTGCCAAAAATAATCAGACAGTTGTGGTTCAACACTAGTCAGCTGATGGGCTAGTTGTGACACACTCACAAACAGGAGTTAAAGGAATCTGAGGCTGGAATGCTTCTGACACCCTTCTCTATAGCTACACATCACTCAGCATCTCATCTCCCTCAACTATCACCCCGACAACAGTAAGTATTTCGTACTTTAAAGAAATGAGATGCTTTCCCTCACAGAATGTGTTTGGTCTCTATAAAGAAGTAGCAAATATTAGTAACAACTTAATCCAGTGTGGCTTTACTCCTATCAGTGTATTTTGACATATATTATTTTATTTGGTCCTAAGAAGATCTCTGTAAAAGAAGCAAAGACAAAAACCACATTTGAGGGAGAAAGAGACCAATGGAGCATGGTGAAATGAATTTCCTCAAGGTCCCACAGCTCAAAAGAGGCAGGTCCAAAATAAAAATTCAGATCTTTTGACCTCAAATTCAGCACTGTTTGAACGATGTCTGTGAGACTGAGAACCTAGGAACTTTCCCTGGAAACATTTTTAATTCTGTCCTCTTGCTGGAGGTAACTAGGAGCTCACTGCCCCAGACATATTGAATAAAGAGTTTCTTGCTTCTCTCAGGTGCAAACAAGGGGAATGCCAGGACCTTTTATCCATTTTCCTCACCAACTAAATGGTGATATGTATGCTCTTTCTATCAGAGAAATGAAAGCATGAGGCCAAGTGGGCCAGGAAATAGATTTTGTACTGCCTGAGGCTTATATAATTTGGGTAGCCCTTTTTAAGAAAAATGATACAAAATTATAAATGTGAAATTAGATACGAAAGCAAATATTTATTCAAAACAAGAAATCTCAAACCAATTACAAATCTAAAAAAACTGACAAACTGCAATATACCAAACACTAACATGCTATTATTTATTTATTAATGAAATAACACAGCTAAAATACTATTTGCCTACATTTTCTTGATCAATATCCTCTGCCTCTTCAGCTGAGAAGCATTCTGTCATATAATTTTCAATAAAGACAGCAAAAAAGGTGGTTGTCATTTTTTGGGCATGTTTTTCCCTCCATTCAAATATGACCTCTGGCCTTCATCTTGGATGTGTAGCCATAAGGCATAGAAGAGTAGTTTGGGAAGAGTTTGGGAAGAAGACATTTCTACCCCAGGAGGGCGAAAACAAAGGCTAGTTAGTGTTTGGTAGAGGAAGAGCTCAGCAACACCAGCTAAGGCACTCTTCCAGGTAACCATCTAACCAGACCAGGTGGTGCAGAGGACACACGCAGACACCCTGGAAAACACCCACTGCTAAGCCATCAGAGAAGCACTAGCTTATGTGGTTCCTTCCTAGCTTATGAAAGCACGGCAGAGGGAAGGTTTTCCTAGAGACAGAGCAAAAGGTAGTCTGCTCTCAGGAGTTGTCCTAGTAGCACTCTGACTGATGCTCCTTTTCATTCATGCATTCAAAACAGACACACACACACACACACACATATGACTTCAAGGTGTCAGGCACTATGCTAAGCCCTAGGGATGTAACTGAACAAAGCTGCAGTCCATCTACACTAACTTAGAGCTCACCTTTAACTGTTCAGCAGATTGGCACATATAGGGGATTTCTATTCCCAGGTGGATCTATTCTATGATCCAGGGTGGAAAAAAGAGCTCCCTGGGAAATCCTCAACAACTGCTTTTTCAGTAATTTTACAGAATTCTTGACTCTCAAGTATAGGTTGGAGTAACTGAAACATAGCTTTTCTCTGCACAGAAATTAGTATTATAAAGGCATATTTCACTTGCTGACACTTGGCATCCCAGGTCCTTGTAATCCAAATGTAGTCTCTATAGCAATAATGGTGATAGCCACATAAAATTACAGAAGCAATTTAAGTCAGAAAAAAAAATCCCACATATGAACTCTCAATGACAGGGATGAGCTGAGCTACCCTGTTATTTTCAAATCCATACCATAGCAGGAAAGTTTTAAAGACGCCAGAAATCCTTTAGAAGAATTTAGACAATTATTCACATGACAGGTCACATTTTGGGGCACATCTTCATCATTGCTCATTGTGTTTCTCACAAATACTTGGTATTATAAACAAAACTCTCATTTTAAGAACCTCATTTTCTGGCATCTAATTACCTTCCCAAAGCTATAATCCTTTGTTTGTGAAATCATATTTTATTCCTATGGAAATATGATCATGACTTCAGGTAAAGGAATAAACAGGAGAAATAGATGAAACTTTTAAAAATATCCTTCTTTCATGCAAATCTCTCTAGCAATAAAGTGAGAATTAAGAAAATACAAAATGTATGATGAGCGGGTAAAATTGTAGCTAAATATACTTTTTCTAAAATCTTCTCAGCACCACATGCTTGAAAGCACACAACTGATTTAGAATGACTGCACGAGCTATTCCTCGTTTCCACTTTCATTTGGGGGTACTTTTCAATATTTTGTAAAAATTTTACTTAATTCTTAAACTTCACTCTCCCTGAAAATATTTTTAATTTTTGAAATTCCAATTTCATCCACATGGGTAACATTTCTAAAGGTCACATATATGTCAGCAGCTTTCAGGATGAATTCTACATGTTGCTTTGTAGGTCACTAGCTTTCTAATGTTGTATATTTAATATGACAAAAAAATTTAACATAAACTTTTATTTTACATATAGTACACTCAATCCTATCTACTGATAGTGACAGATTCACCATGATTAACTTGTTCACTCTCAATCATTTCCCCGAAATTCCATTGGTTACATTGTTTTCATAACCTGTGGTATATTTCTTCTACATTTTTACTGTTGACTCCATTTTATTTATTTTTTAACTACTGATCTGCCCAACTTGTTGACCCTGTCTCCTTCTCTGGGATCACTGACATGCCTCTCTCCTGGTTCTCCCTGCACATCTCTGATCAGTCCTTCCTGGTGTGTCTCTCTTTTGTACCTCTGTGCATCTTCTAGCACCTAAATTAGACAATTTCACAAGCTTCCAACATTCACCTTTTGCTTTTATTTCTCTCTTTCATGCTCCTGTGTTTACTCCAAAGGTGATGGCATCAACTGCCAATGCTTGTCAATGTCTCCCAGGTCAAACACTTCCAACCTCACTTTATAATTGGCCCATAAGGATTTCTCCCCATGGATATCCCACTCAGAGATAACATCATGACACACTCAACAAGCTAAAGAAAATCTTATTCTCAAATTACTCCCTTTCGTTTACCATTTCTTGATCTAGTGGCTGCAACATTGTTTTCATTTCTAAGACTGGAACCCCTCAAGTCTTTTTTAAATTTTCCCTTTGCCTCCACCTCTGAGTCCAGTTTGTCACTCTATCAATACACTTCCTTATTTTCAATTTCTCCTTTTCCTCCACTCCTACGCCAGTCCCACACACAGAGCCTTCACCACCATCACCTGTATACTTCCCTGTTGCTATCCTTGCCGCATCGTTATTCACCCTGCCAAAGAATCTCAAAACAGCCCATTAAACATGCTAGCCTCTATTTCAGGAACATGTTCTCTCTTGTCCACCTCCTCCTGCCAATCTATTATCTTCCTCTCCATCTTTTGTACACCCTGATTTCTGACTAATCCCCATTCAACAGTTTGTAATACAGGAGTCCCCTCTTCCCAAATTCTTCCCTACTGATCTTTTTCTTAGTATCTTTGTCCATACTGTCCCTCTATCCAGTGAGACATAACTCCTGTCCCCACCTATTCAAATTCTATTCCTGTTTCAAAGTCCATCAAAGTTCCCTGCCTCTAAGTCCACACACACAGATCTCTCCCATCTCCAACATGCTATCACACTGAAGTTCTAAGCCACGTGACGCAATTCTGATAAATGCCTACATGACCCTTTGTGGTCAGATCTCACAGAGCTGCTGCACCCTAGTGATTGCCATCTGAACTCTTTAAAGAACCCAAATTCTTCTCATCACTCAGGCATAATTAGGCTCCAAATAGTGGAAGACAGAGGGAAAAAACAAAAATAGGCTGGATTAGTCCTAAATCTAACTCGACAATCCACCACCATATGAACTCAAGAAAATGACTCACACTTCCCTAAGTCTTCGATTCCTCATGGTTCAAATGGGTTATTACTATCAACTTTCCCTAACACACTGCAATGCTATGGAAATTTAATAATTTATGTGGAAGAACATTGCATAATACAAATGTACAGAATTATTATTAATTCATGATAACAAGATTCATGAGATACTTAGTTCTAAGCCATTAAGTTAGTTTAATGATTTATAAAGAGCAATAAATGTTTCTACTGACTGGAGAGATGTGTGTGCTCTTGAGGTAAAACCATACTTGGATTAAAGGATCTAAGGAACTGAGTAAGTTATTATAAGGTTTGGGGGAAATAAATCTGAAAGGGTTTGAATGGTCTTGAATGATAGCTTGCAATAACTTGATCTTTTAGGGGGCCAATGGTAAGTGGTGGAAAAAAAGAATAATGGGCTCTTTAGTGAAAATATCCAACCCTAATCTAGCACAAGAATTTATGTTAGAGATGGTTGTATTTTCTGAATTTATGTAATCTTCATGCAATGGGAGACCAGTTGCACCTTATCACTGATAATTAACCCCTAATGAAAATCGGGTTTATAATGTTTTCAAGTCCCTCAGTATCATATTATGTCTACAGAATAAACTGCTTCCTCCTCTGAATTCCATTAAACTTTATTTGAAGAATGTGGGAATCAGATGGCCTGAGACAGTACCCTAGCTCTGCCATTTACTAGTTATGTTATCTTAAGAAAGTTACTTGACACATCACTTATGCCTCAGTTTTCCCATCTATAAAATGGGGATAATAATACCTATATCACAATAATAGTACTTACATTATAGGTTGTGTTTAGGATTAAATGAGTTAATGCATGGAATGAAGCAAGTGCTCAACAAATTGTATGTGTTGCTTTAACATCTGTATCATTCCATTTTGTATCATAACCATTTCTTTGCATATCTGTGTACTCCGCTTGACTGCAAGCATCTTCAGGAGCTTTCTGTCTTAGGTCCCTTTGTTAGCCCTTCAGCACTTCCACAGTACTTTGCTTAATGAAAGTATTCAGTATATTTGGGGAATAAGTCCAGGGCTGTTTCATGTACATATCTTGTTTTCCCAACTATTCCAATATACATGTCTTGCTTTCCCAAATATTCCAAACTTGATATTGAAGTTTTATAAGCCCTCACTCAAGGCTTACAAAAGTTATACCTGATATTCTTTTTATCCTATTCCCAAACAATAGATATTTAATAAATATTGATGACTGAATGACCGTACATGAAGAGGGTTCTAACATCCTCATGAAACCTGAGTAATGGAGCATGATGAACTTTTATCCCATATTCTCCTTAACGTTCCCTTTTGCCACATGCCCTTAGCTCCTATGGCATCAGCCAGCAGCATCAATGACAATGACAGTGCCAAGTATGTGCAAAGCCAGCTGTAGAAGAATTAGGAATCTGATTACAGAAACAAGCACTTTAGAGATAATAAAATATTAATCAGTACTCTACTAAGACTTTGGAAGAAACTGATAAGCTTAGAGAAGAATTAATAACCAGACAATGTTTTCAATATGACAGAAAACAGAGCTATGAGAACAAGGCCCTTCATGCCCTGCATCTGGAAAAACTAAGAATGTTGAAAGAATGGCACTCACTGATGCTTCAATTTCTTCAGAAACATGAAATAACTCCTCCCCTCTACCAAAATCATGGGTAATTATTGATGGTACCACCCTGCAATGTGCAGCACTGCTACAAGATTATTCTTTTCCTTATTTTACATAAAATTATTTTGATTCCACTTTATTTTCTACAGAAAGACTTGTTCTCGTATGTTAGATAATTCAATTAAAATCCAATTTTGAATCACCAACAGTATGATGCTCTCTGATTCTCCAAGATAAATGCCTTCTCTAATTTCCTCCACTGTACTTTGTAGATACAAACTACATTGCTTTTAAGAATTCATTTATATGACTATTCCACAAAATACAGCACATCTCCAATTAGGTTATGAGCAGAAGTTCTACATTAGGTATTTTTGTAAATAGCTAGTATAGTGCCTAGCATATGGCAGGTGTTCAATAAAAACCTGTAGAGTAAATTAATGAATTGAAGGGACAAATGGATGCTCACCAAATTCCAAGGCTCTGGAAGTTTCAAATAAAATATGAGAACTAATGCTTACCTGAAAGAGGCTTACAAGAAAGTTGAAGACAAAGTATATTTAATCGAAAGCCCCATGTTTTCTCTAGCTCTATCTATGGAGACAATTTCCTAACAACAGCACAGATGAATGGAGTCAAGCAGAACACAGTGGTTCTGCTGTGATGGGGAGACAGATATCAGGGTAAGGTTACAGAGGACAGAAGTCTTCAGGGAAGGACACAGAAGATTGACTTGTGTCAGAGTGGATTCCAGAAGTCTGTATGGACGTCCCCATGAGTCCTTTGCCAAATTCTGGGGATACAAATGCACAAGTTGATACTATTTGAGATTTAGCAGCAAGTGACTATTATGGAGATGAAAGCAGAACAGAGAGAATAGAGGCCAGCAGTTATGGGAAACTTTGGAGTTTTATATCATCTTCATGGGCATCCAAGCAAAACACAAAAAATGCATGTATCAGAGGTTAAAACTACACTCTAGCATAAAATCCATTCTAGATATACGTTAACAATGCCTAAAAGTTAACATGTGCAAGATCCACAGAGAAGACAATGTCTGGAGCTTAAGTTCCAACATGTTTAGAGTAATTTCAAATACTGAGTTTTCCAGTGACCTACCCTAATAGAAAAGTATAACACAAGTTCAGGGTGATCACTCAGTAAAAGACATCATTTTAAAGATGTTTTACTTGTTTTATATGTTTATCATATGTGTTATACAACTCTTTTACACAAAAAATATATTATTCAGAGGAATATAATAGAGCACACGGTCCCTTTAATGTACCATTCAAAATGTCCAGTAAGCAATAAAAAATTACTAGATACACAAAGAAACAGGAAAATGAGAACCATATTCAAAAAAAAAGTAAAGAAACAAAAATTTGATTCAAGATAATCTAAACATTGGATTTAGCAGACACTGTCTTAAACAGTACATACATAACATATGTATATATTTTTTAATGTAGGCCAGAGGATAATGAGGTTATGTCTTGAAGAGTGGAATAAACAAATTTATCAAGCACAAGTCTATATTCAACCAAATATTTTTAAAATAAATCTGAAACATAGACATTTTACATGAATTTTAAAAAGTGAAGTAAACTGTCAATAGCAGACATATACTACAAGAAACATTAAAGGATATTCTTTTAGCTGAAGAAAAATTATGACAAATGAAAAATTAAATCTAGAGGAAGGAATTTAATTCCTGGAGCAAAAAATAAAACTTAAAATAAAACTCCACAGTAATAATTAAAAAAATACAGGGCAGTACAGAGAATTCCCATATAACCTCTGCCTGAAACAGGTTCTCACATGAGCATCTTGCATTTAGTGCGGTATACTTGTTAAAATCAATATGATTAATTTTGGACAATTCTCAGCCATTATTGCTTTAAATATTTTTTCTGCTCCTTTTTCTCTTTTTTTCTCCTTCTGGTATTCCCATTACAAGTATGTTATATCTTTTTTATTTGCCTCTTAAACCTCAGATATTCTGTTCTTTTTTTTTTTTTCTTGGCATATCAGTTTGTTATGTTTCTATTGACATGTCTTCAAGTTCATTGATTTCTTCTTTGGTTGTGTCCAATCTGCTGATGAGCCCATCAAAGTCATCCTTCATTTCTGTTAATGTTCTGATTTATAGTACTTCCTTTTGATTTTTATTAGTTTTCATCTTTCTGATTATATTATACATCTATTCTTGCATACTATCTGTTTCCATTGGAACCCTTTACACATTAGTTATTTTAACTTCTCTGGTAATTTTTAAATCTGTGTCAAAATCTAAGCCTGATTCTGATACTTGTTTTGTCTCTTCATAATGGATTTTCCTTACCTTGTAATTTTTTTGATTGATAAATTAATAGGAACTGACTTAATTAGGCTTTTAGTGTGAGGTTTTATGTCAATCTAATTAGGAAGAGCTGAGCTGTGTTTAAGTTTTCTATAGATAGAGGTGCCAGAGGTCTCAGTTTCCTCTAGTTTCCTTGTTTCTTTCTTTCTTTGTTCTTTCTCCCCCTATTGTCTTTGGGTTTCCCTAACAACTCCTTCTTAAGTAGAAACTTTGTCTTGCCGTTTTCTCAGCTGTAATCCACTGTTATTATACCCAAGACCTGTTGATGTGGTGGTAAAATGTTGGGACAGGGAAGCATTCTATAATCTTATGATTGAATCTCAGCTTTTTAGTAGACCTGAGTCCTTGAGCTGTGACCTTTAGAAGCATTTATAAGCCTTTATTACCCTTTCCCCATCTGAGATAGGAGTCTAGAGGGAAAGTAGTTTCCCTTAGAGAACAGGACTTCTTATGAAGAACTCTCTGGGTGTATTTTTTAAAGTTTTTCCAGCTTTATTGATATATAGTTAACATATAACATTGTATAAGTTTAAGTTGCATAATATGATGATTTCATAAACATATATAATGCAAAATTATTATCCAGGTATATTTAAAACTGGTTAATTTTCTTCTTTCCCTGCCTGAAACAGGAGGAACTTTTTTCTCTAATATTTGCTATGAGAACCTGGTGGAACTACTGGAGGTAATACCCATGAAAGCAGGGGAACCTCCCTACAACTGGGCCCCCAGTTTTAATTCTCAAGTTAGTTCATGTTCAGACTTAGCAATTCCTCAAAGTTACTATGCACATGTTCTCACCTCTTTCTGACTCCAGGGGTTTCTGCTTTACATTAGCTGATCTTGGCAGTGGTTTTCTGTATTCAATTTGCTTGTCTCTTAAGATTTCAGAGTGTGGTTTGCCCTGTGACCTCAATTCTCTGATAGATTTAAGAAAATGTATTCATTTTCTTTTTTTTTTATTTTGGCTTTTTAAAAATTATTGTGAAGATAGGAGTGATAACTTCAAGCCCTTTACATGTCAAAGCTTAAACCAAAGAGTCATTGATTTTTTTTCTATTCTCCTAGCATATTTCCAGTGTTCAATATGGTATTATTACATATAGTTACCTTGCCTGCACATTAGATCTCTAGACTTATTCACCCTATATAGTTTCATCTTTGTACCCTTTTCTGAACATCTCCCCGTTTCCCCTCACTCCCCAGCCCCTGGTAACCACTATTCCATTCTCTGTTTCTATGAATTTGACTTTTTATTTTTTGGAGATTCCACATATACATGAGATCATACAATATTTTGACAAAGGTGACAAGGATATTCAACAGGTATGCTTATCATTTGAACAAACAACTAAATAGCCATGTGAAAAATACTTGGAGGTAAACATTTCTAAGAACTCATTGAACACTTCACTTAAAATCTGCATTTTGTTGAATATAAATTAACTTCATTAAAATTGATTTTTAAATGTAGTTTTGCTATATTCTGCCCTGTGTCTAGAGGAATGCCTAGCACATAATAGGTTCTTGATAAATATTTATCAAATGAATAAGTGAACTAACTGGCATATTTAACAAATGTACAAATTAAAAATGTACAAGTAAATATAAAACAACATATAATTCAATTCAGGAATGAACTGCACAGACAATAATTACTGCAGAAAGTCAAAAAAGGGAGAGCTTGGTGAGAGTCTGGAGAGGAAGGGAAAGTAAATCCCACTGGACTTTGAAAGATACGTAAATTATAAGGAAGAAATGGCTCCCTTTTTGAAAAAAGAAAACAAGCATTTGTGAAAATGAGTTTCACTCTCTTTCCCCTTACTCTGCTTTATTTTTCATTGTGAACTTCATATCTCCATGAAAGCACATTGCTTGGTTGTTTATTGGCTTGCTAAATGTCTGAATCTTTCTCTGCCTCTAGAATATAAACTTCATGAGGACAGAACTCTTAATCACTAGTGATTCCTCAAAGTGTTTTTTGAGGGAATGAATGACTATAAAAAAGCCAATCTCCAAAACTTACTAGCTACATGAACCTGGAGAAGTTACTTAAAAGTTCTAACTCTCAGAATCATCATTATTTTAATGAAGATAAAAATAAGACTACTGTTATCCAGGGTTTTATGGGGATTAAATTGGGGAAAAAAACATTTCAATAAATAATAGTAGTTTCCATAGATTGAATGTTTCAAATGTATTTCAGCACCTTAAAAGTTGACAAATGATAACATTCTTTCATTTCTAATATAGGGGGAAAATGTTCCCCGTAATGCTGAAGGCTTTTATTCTCAGAGTCCCCACTGTGGTGCCACTTAAGGATCTGGGAAAGCCCACATGGAAAATTATTAGCAAAGTTCCAGGGCATAGAGCTCCATGTTTTCATTGGTTCAATTTTTAAAGCAGTCTCAACTCACATGCTGTATCTGTAGAACAACCATTTATAGAGTTCACTGATACTGTAATTCCTTGAGGCAAACTGACTATAAACTTGTTTAAGAGAAAATGAAAAAAATGTCACACCTTTCATTTCAGCTCAAGTTATTGGAGTTTTGGTTCCAACATGACACCAAGTATATAAAAATTCGATCTGGAGTGAAGACATTTACAACGCAGTTGGTGAATGCACCATCAGTGGATGAAATATCACATGACCAGGTGGTACAATCACAGCCTCCCAGACCAGGTGATGCAGGGGAACAAACATGGATCATACCCACCACACAGAAAAGTAAGTTTCTAGAAGCACCCCTGTGTTTACTATACATTGTAAAAACACTCTTCAGCTTCAGGTGATAATTCGGAAGGTCATGAGAAAGAAATCCCATTTTCTTGAAGCTTTAAAACATTTTGAAATCTCTATCTCAGCACTATGTATCTCACCTCTGGTCTCTAAAAACAGATTTCATGTGGCCAAAAGTCCTTCAGAGGAATTTTACACAGAAGTCCAGGTGCTCCTCATCTAGTTTCTCCACCACAACTCTAACCTGTCTCTCACATTGCTAGCAGATGAATGTGCCCAAAATGCACCATTTTTTCCTGCCAGTCCTTCACATAGGCACTTACTGGATTCCCCCACTGCTCATGATTTGAAGCTCAAATTCCTGAGGTTATCATCCAAGAGCCTGAATATTTGGCTCCTTACTATCTTTCTAATACTATCTTCTACCACTCCCTTCAATATGCTCTTATTTCTTGATATATATGATCTTACAATTGGTACTTTTCTATTCCTGGGCCTTCCTTGCCTCATTTTCCCTTCTAGATAGATCATTAATTAGACTGCCCTCTGTCCATTGTGAAATACTAATCTACCTTGAGAAGCATTTGGCTTTATTTTTATATTTTACTTCTGACCATTGCAACACACATTTTAGAATTGTTTCTGTGCTTGTGGCATAATTCCAGCTCATCCATTTTATTCATTCCACAAATTTCTACTAGGTGCCAGGTACTGTACTACACTCTGGAGCACCAGTTGAACAAAAACAGACTTGGTTTCTGATCTCAAAGCATTTTTAGCTAGAGGGCCTATAGACATTATTAAATAATGGCAGAAACAAATTAACTATTATAACCATAAAATGAATGACAGGAACAAATACTATGAGAGCTTAAAATAGTAAATTTGACCCAGTCAAGAAGATTAGAGGAGGATTGCCTAACGAAATGACAATTTAGATGATGAAATCTGAAGAATAACTTCAAGTTTACTGGATAAAGAGGGTAGGAAAGGGAGTTTCTGGAAGAGTGACCTGTACTGGGATGGAATAAGGCAACCAAAGAACTGAAAGAAATCAGCTGATGGATCAAAAAAACCAATGCATGGTGTGAAGAAAGGTAAATTGGAAATAAGGTAGTGGTCAGGCTATGGGTAGCCTTCTAGGTTCTCAAACATTTTAGTCTTGGGAAACTTTTGCATTCTAAAAAGTTACTGAGAACACCAAAGAGCTTTTGTTTGTGTATGCAACATATTAACACTTACTATTTTATAAATTAAACCTGAGAAAAATTTTAAATGTTTATTAATTCATTTAAAAATTTAAAAAACCATGAAAGGTAAGTTACAGCTGAAACCAAAGAAATACAAAGGATTATAAGAGATAACTAAGAAAAATGTATGTCAACAAATTGGACAACCTAGAAGAAAAGGATAAATTCCTAGAAATGTTATCTTCCAAGACTGAGCCAGGAAGAAATAGAAAATTTGAATGCACCAATTACAAATAATGTAATTGCATTAATAATTTCAAAACTCTAGGACCAGATGGCTTCCAGGAGAATCTGACCAACCATTTAAAGAAGAGTTAACATCAGCCTTCTCAAACTATTCCAAAAAACTGAAAAGGAAGTAAAGAGAGAGAAAAGGAAAAGTTCATACACTGCTGACAGTATTGCAAATTGGTGCAGCCACTATGGAAAGCAGTATGGAGGTTTCTCAAAAAATTAAATATAGAAATACCATACAACCCAGCAATTTCTCTTCTGGGAATTTACCCAAAGAAAACAAAACCACAAAATTCAAAAAGACATATGCACTCCTATGTTTACTGCAGCATTATATACAGTAGCCAAGATATAGAAACAACTTAAATGTCCATTGACAGATGAATAGGTAAAGAATATTTGGTACATATATACAGTGAAATGTTGCCCAGCCATAAGAATGAATGAAATTTTGTCATTTGCATAAACATGAATGGACATAGGGGGTGTTATGATAAGTAAAATAAGTCAGACAGAGAAAGCAAGTACCATGTGATTTCACTTATACGTGGAATCAAAAAATAAAAACAAAAGAAACAGACTCATAAATTCAGAGAACAGATTGGTGGTTGCCATAGAGGAATAGGGTTGGGGTATGGATGAAATAGGGAAGGCAGAAAAGGTCAGTGATGATGTTTGCTATCTTGAGCTGGGTGATGGTTATATGAGTATACACACATGTCAAAATTCATTCAGCTATACTCTAAGATTTATGCACTTTATTGTATATACCTCAATTGAAAAAAAGTTCAAGCTAAATAAAGCTATTAGAAAGATAAAAAAATACAATAAATTTATTACCTGTTTACATATAACATATTTTTTATTTAAAAAAAAACTATGTATCTCAAAACAAAAAAGAATTAGTGAGGAGTGGCACAGTTTAATGTTTTTGCAGGTCCCTCTATAATTTGTCCTAACACAACTAGATTGTCCCATCTATTTCTGTATTCTGTTGTACTGTCACAGGTCAGATACCATGGAAAACTCCAGTCCACTGAGAGAGAATGAGAATGAAAAAGTTGCATTATTATTAAAAAATTAATTTTGACCTTGTGGAACAGTTGAATAGATCCCTAAATGACACTGAGAATTGCTGTTATACCTTATCTTTGTAGATTTATGTCCTATCCCGTGTGGAGAAAGAAGTAAGAGGAAATGTAGGTAGATGAATACAGTAGCATTTTATGATATCTTAATGACACTGGTAGGCTGGACTAGGGTGTTTCACACTTAAAAAGGAGATGAAAGTGTCAGGTACTAGTTAGGACATTTAATAAACAAAACTTGGTGCTATATTGGATATGAGAAAAGAAAAATCGTTGAAAAGGACAAGTTCTGGTTTCCTGTTTTCTTCTAGCAGGTAGATAAAGTATGCTTTTCGCTGAAAGAGGGAAAAAAAGGAGTCGAACAGTTTTGGGGAGCTCATCATGAATTTAGTTTGACCAACCTGAGTCAGAAGTGTCTCTGAGACATCCCCCAAAATATGAAGCACCTGCCTGTATGCCCAGAGGAAACCCTACAGGACTTGCGCAGAAGTATATATATGTGAGCCATGTGCCTCTGGCTGGTAGGACAGTTACCGGTGTGTGCAAGTTTATGTTTGCTTAGGAGAAAATATAAAGAAACTAGAATGTGGAAGTAACCCTTGGGGAAATTCTAAATGTAAGTTTGAGGTGAGGAAGCCATATAGTAATACAAAAAGAAAAAAACAGGGTAACCACAGAGTTGGAAGAAAAACCAGGAGTGTGTTCTCATAGGTAATAACCAAGGGGGTGACATTCCTGAGAAAGACAGCACCCAGATTAAGTTAAAGTTGTGTTGTTATTGCTGTTAATGTCACCCTGGAAAAAAAAGCACCAGCGACCCAAACATACAATTATGTGAGAATGGGAATAAAACTAAAATATAAATGACTGAGCAGAAACATCAGAAGCTAGAAGCGAGATTTTGAATTGAAAACAGTTCATCTGTCAGTCAGTGCTTGTGTGAAGAGCCATAGATAAAAATGTTATCAAAGACCTGCATAGCTGTTACACCTGATCAGGTAACGTAGGTAACAGAAGTGAGTGCTGCGCTCATTTACTCGATCCTTCAAACAAGTCTTGGGAAGAAAAGCATATGAAGATGTTTCATTTTTGACTAAGCACAGATGTTTTGGGGCTCTACAGAATCGGAGGGCTTGACCATTGCATTTCTATTTATGAAGCTGATAGTGTGTTAAGGTCTTCCTAAATCCCCTTAGAAATTAAGATCCAATATAGGCTGGTATGTTTCCCTCCTGAGACCCTTTTAGTAAGAAAATTGTCTCAGAATGCAAATGTATCTGATCCTCTGTAATAAGCTTCCTTTGGGAATTAATGAATTTAATGTAAGTTATCATCCACAATATTGATCAGGAAGGATAAAAAGCAAAAGAAAGAAAAGTTGGGGAAGCAGACAGCTGAGAATTTCCTTTCTGTACAGCAAAAGAAAACCACAGGGTAACACGAGCTGACTTAGAGCAGCAGATATTTCACCACATCAGCCATGTACCAAGTACCATGGCAGACACAGCAGATAAAAATGTGAAAAAGAAAACATTTATACTCTGGGACTAGGCATGTGTAAATGTATTAAATCCAGTACAATGTGGTTAGTGCCATAATTTTCTTCATCTTTTTCTTTATCTTGGTTGAAGGAAAAGGTACAAGGATTTTAAACTCCCTGAGAGATAATAAGGTATTGAAAAGGCAATAGGAAAAAATCTTCTCCTGGAATTAGAAGAAATTGAGAGACCTAGAACTCAGATTGGATGAAATTACAGTATGGCGTATTTAGGTCCAACCAGAAATCTAAGCTTCAGAGAAAGCTAGGTATGTTGACAACAAATGAAGTCAGCAGAAATAGAAAAGTTGGAGGAAATGTTGCCTGTAGTTTTGACTTAGGTTAATGGAAAAGACCAGACTATTGGTGGTAGCTATGAAAGAGAAATGGAGGCAGCTATTGAAAGGAAGCTAAAGGTATTTGTCACCAACCTGCTTAGGAAGCTGTTCCAGATAGCTTCTTCAAATAATATTTGGGATAAGTCAGTGTTATTGAAAGGAAACACAGTTACCTCAAATTCTAAGGGATAAAATAAACTTGTACAAAATCTATCATTTTAGTCCTCAGTACTTTATTTTCTTATACCTGCCTTAAGTTACATTCTTAAACACTTTTTAAAAAGAGATTCACTTTTTGTTGAAAATATAGGTTTGTGGAAAAAAAGTCACTCATTCATTTAAAAAGTTTTGTTGAGGGGGATTTCACAAGATGATGGTGTGAGTAGGGTGGTGGAAATCTCCTCCCAAAACCATATATATTTTGAAAATATAGCAACTACAACTATTTCTAAAAGAGAGACCAGAAGATACAGTACAATAGCCAGGCTACATGTACATCTGCGAGAACTCAGCATCTCACGAAAAGGGTAAGATACAAAGCCGTGACCCAGCAGGACCCAAGCACTCCCCCAACCCCAACTCACTGGTGGGAGGAAAAGAATTAGAGTGGGAGGGAGTGGAAGCACAGGATGCTAAATAACCAGCCCTAGTAATCTGGACCAGGAGCACAGACACACATTGCATGGTACACTGGATATTAGAGAAACAGAAAAGTAAAATCCAAGACAGAGACTGTGAGCAGATCCCCACAGCCAGCTCCCCTGGGACAAAAGAAAAGTGGGTGCTTTAAAAGTCTTAAGGAACAAGGACTTAACAAGGGGACAAAATCATCCCGGCATACTCAGCCCAGCAGGCTGGAAATTTTAAGGGACTTCAGGGGCCCTAACGCCCTGGGTGGCAATGCAGCCCCAAAGGCCCTCACGGCAATAAGCAGCCTGCCATTCATTATCCCCCACTGACACTGCAAGCAAACCGGCTTACCCGCCATTGCTGCAGAACAGCTGGGGAGTGGCCCCGTCTATGGCAACCACAAAGAGTCTTCTCCCAGCGCACAACTAACCGAGACAGACCCAGAGGCTGATGCCTATGCACAGCTGCCCAGCATAGAGAGAGGAACCTGAAGCAAGGTCCAGAAGGCATGGAGGGGCACCATTCTCACAGGAGAACACATGCCATGCACCTGCAACCCCGGAAGTACTCTAGGCTATCTCAAGGACTGCCCACCTTTGGCAGCTCAGGGGATTATTCCAGAGAGGGCTCCCTGTGTGCAAGTAACTGGCACAGGCAGCGGAGAAGGGCAAGGTGACCAGCAAGCAGGAAGGGATTTGTTCTCCCAGTTGACACATGCACCACTTGCCGGTGATCACTTCTATCACCATGAAGAGGCAGAAGAATCTGGTGCAGTTCAAAATCACCCACATGCGAGAGAGGGCCTGGTGAAACAGATATAACCAATCTTCCAGAAAAAGAATTTAAATAAAAATCATAACAATACTGATGGAGCTGCAGAGAAATATGCAAGAGCTAAGGGATGAAGTCCAGAGGGAAATAATAGAAATGAAACAAACAATGGAAGCACTTAAGAGCACACTGGATGAGGTGCAAGACACTGTTAATGGAATAGAAATCAGAGAACAGGAATACAGAGAAGCTGAGGCAGAGAGAGAGAAAAGGATCTCTAGGAATGAAAGAATATTAAGAGAACTGTGTGACCAATCCAAACAGAATAATATTCACATTATAGGGGTTCCAGAAGAAGAGAGAGAAAAAGGGATAGAAACTGTATTTGAAGAAAAACTTGCTGAAAACTTCCACAAGCTGGGGAAGGAAACAGTCTCTCAGACTATGGAAGCCCGCAGATCTCCCAACACAAGGAACCCAAGGAGGACAACACCAAGACATATAATAATTAAAATGGCAAAGATCAAAGAAAAGGACGGGGTAGTAAAAGCAGCCAAAGAGAAAAAAAATCACCTACAAAGGAAAACCAATCAGGCTGTCATCAGGCTTCTCAACAGAAACCTTAGAGGACAGAAGAGAGTGGCAAGATATATTTAATGCAATGAAACAGAAGGTTCTTGAACCAAGAATACTGTATCCAGCAAGATTATCATTTAAATTTGAAGGAGGGATTAAACAATTTCAGGATAAGCAAAAGCTGAGGGAATTTACCTCCCCCAAACCACCTCTACAGGGTATTTTAAAGGGACTGCTCTAAATGGAAGTACCCCTAACGTTAAAAGAGATGTCACCAGAGAAAATAAAATCACAGCAAAGAAAGCAGACAAACCAAATACTAACTAAAGGCAAAAAATAAAATCAGCTATCGACAAAAGCAGTCAAGAGAAACAAAAAAGAGTACAGAATAAAACACCTAACATATAAGAGTGGAGGAGGAAGAATAAGAAGGGAGAGAAATAAAGAATCATCAGACTGTGTTTATAAAAGCATAGTGAGTTAAAGTTAAAATATTAGATAGTAAAAAAGCTACCTTGAACCATTGGTAACCACAAATCTAAAGCTTGCAATGGCAATAAGTACATATCTATCGATAATCACCCTAAATGTAAATGGACTGAATGCACCAATCAAAAGACACAGAGTAACAGAACGGATAAAAAAACAAGACCCATTTATATGCTGCTTAAAAGAGACTCACTTCAAACCCAAAGACATAAACAGACTAAAAGTGAAGGGATGGAAAAATATATTTCATGCAAACAACAGGGAGAAAAATCAGATGTAGCACTACTTGTATCAGACAAAATAGATTTCCAAACAGAGTAATAAGAGATAAAGAAGGACATTACAAAATGATAAAAGGGTCAGACCAACAAGAGGATATAACCATTATAAATATATATGCACGCAACACAGGAGCATGGACATATGTGAAACAAATACTAACAGAATTAAAGGAGGAAATAGAATGCAGTGCATTCATTATAGGAGACTTCAACACACCACTCACTTCAAAGGACAGATCAACCAGGCAGAAAATAAGTAAGGACACAGAGGCACTAACAACACACTAGAACAGATGGACCTAACAGACATCTACAGAACTCTACACCCAAAATCAGCAGGAAACACATTCTTCTCAAGTGCACATGGAACAATTTCCAGAAGAGACCACATACTAGGCCACAAAAAGAGCCTCAGTAAGTTCAAAAAGATTGAAATTTGACCAACCAACTTCTCAAATCACAAAGGTATAAAACGAGAAATAAATTGTACAAAGAAAACAAAAAGGCTCACAAACACATGGAGGCTTAACAACATGTTCCTAAATAATCAATGGATCAATGACCAAATCAAAACAGAGATCAAGCAATATACTGAGACAAATGAAAACAGCAGCACAAAGCCCCAACTTCTGTGGGATACAGCGAAGGCATCCTCCTAAGAGGAAAGCATATTGCAATCTATGCCTATTTAAAGAAGGAAGAACAATCCCAAATGAACAGTCTAAAGTCACAATTACTGAAACCGGAAAAGAAGAACAAACGAGGTCCAAAGTCAGAAGAAGGAGGGACATCATAAAGATCAGAGAAGAAATAAATAATATTGAGAAGAATAAAACAATAGAAAAAATCAATGAAACCAAGAACGGGTTCTTTGAGAAAATAAACAAAACAGATAAACCCCTAGCCAGACTTATTAAGAGAAAAAGAGAATCTACACACACATAAACAGAATCACAAATGATAAAGGAAAAATCATGAGGGACACCACAGAAATACAAAGAATTATTAGAGAATACTATGAAAATCTATATGTTAACAAGCTGGAAAAACTAGAACACATGAACAACTTTCTAGAAAAATACAACATTCCAAGACTGACCAAGGAAGAAACAGAAAGTTTAAACAGACCAATTACCAGCAACAAAACTGAATCGTTAATCAAAAAATTACCCAAGAACAAAACCCCTGGCCAGATGGATTCATTGCTGAATTTTATCAGACATTTAGAGAAGACAGAATACCCATCCAATGTAAAGTTCTCCAAAAAATAGAAGAGGGAATACTTCCAAACCCATTCTATGAAGCCAGCATCACTCTAATACCAAAACAAGGCAAAGAAACCACCAAAAAAGAAAATTTCAGACCAATATCCCTGATGAACATTAGATGCAAAAATACTCAACAAAATATTAGCAAACCGAATTCAAAAATACATCAAGAGGGCCATACACCATGATCAAGTGGGATTTATCTCAGGCATGCAAGGATGTTACAACATTCAAAAATCCATTAACATCATCCACCACATCAACAAAAAGGACAAAAACTACATGATCATCTCCATAAATGCTGAAAAAGCATTCGACAAAATTCAACATCCATTCATGATAAAAACTCTCAACAAAATTGGTATAGATGGCAAGTCCCTCAACATAATAAGGCCATATATGACAAACCCACAACCAACATCATACTCAACAGTGAGAAGCTGAAAGCTTTTCCTCTAAGATGGGGAACAAAACAAGGATGCCCTCTCTCCCTGCTTTTATTCAACATAGTACTTGAGGTCCTAGCCACAGCAATCAGACAAAACAAAGAAATAAAAGGCATCCAGATTGGTAAGGAAGAGGTCTGTCACTATTTGCAGATGACATGATGTTGTACATTAAAAACGCTAAAGACTCCACTCCAAAACTACTAGAACTAATACCTGAATTCAGCAAAGATGCAGGATGCAAAATTAACACACAAAAATCTGTTGCTTTCCGATACACTAACAATGAAGAGGCAGAAAGGGAAATCAGGAAAACAATTCCATTTACAGTTGCATCAAAAAGAATAAAATACCTAGGAATAAACCTAACCAAGAAAGTGAAAGATCTATACCCTGAAAACTACAAGACGCTCTTAACAGAAATTAAAGAGGACACTAACAAATGAAAATTCATCCCATGTTCTTGGGTAGGAAGAATTAATATTGTCAAAATGGCCATCCTGCCTAAAGCAATCTACAGATTCAATGCAATCCCTATCAAAATACCAACAGCATTCTTCAATGACTGGAACAATAAGTTCTAAAATTCATATGGAATCACAAAAGACCCCAAATAGCCAAAGCAATCCTGAGAAGGAAGAATAAAGTAGGGGGGTTCTCTCTTCCCAACTTCAAGCTCTACTACAAAGCCACAGTAATCAAGACAATTTGGTACTGACACAAGAACAGACCCACACACCAATGTAACATAATAGAGAATCCAGATATTAACCCAAACACATATGGTCAATTAATACATGATAAAGGAGCCATGGATATACAATGGGGAAATGACAGCCTCTTCAACAGCTGGTGTTGGCAAAACTGGACAGCTGCATATAAGAGAATGAAACTGGATCATTGTCTAACCCCATACACAAAAGTAAACCTGAAATGGATCAAAGACCTGAATGTACATCATGAAACCATAAAACTCTTAGAAAAAAACTAAGGCAAAAATCTCTTGGACATAACATGAGCAACTTCTTCATGAACGTATCTCCCCAGGCAAGGTACACAAAAGCAAAAATGAACAAGTGAGACTATATCAAGCTGAAAGGCTTCTGTACAGCAAAGGACACCATCAATAGAACAAAAAGGCATCATACAGTATGGGGGAATATATTCATAAATGACATATCCGATAAAGGGTTGACATCCAAAATATATAAAGAGCTCACGCACCTCAACAAACAAAAATCAAATAATCCAATTAAAAAATGGGCAGAAGATCCGAAGAGACACTTCTCCAAAGAAGAAATTCAGATGGCCAACAAGCACATGAAAAGATGCTCCACATCGCTCATCATCAGAGAAATGCAAATTAAAACCACAATGAGTATCACCTCACACCAGTTAAGATGCCCAACATCCAAAACACAAACAACAAATTTTGGCAAGGATGTGGAGAATGAGGAACCCTGCTACACTGCTGGTGGGAAGGTAAATTAGTTCAACCATTGTAGAAAGCAGTATGGAGGTTCCTCAAAAACTCAAAATAGAAATACCATTTGACCCAGGAATTCCATTCCTAGGAATTTACCCTAAGAATGCAGCAGCCCAGTTTGAAAAAGCATATGTACCCCTATGTTTATCGCAGCACTATTTACAATAGCTAAGAAATGGAAGCAACCTAAGTGTCCATCAGTAGATGAATGGATAAAGAAGATGTGGTACATATACATAATGGAATATTATTCAGCCATAGAGGAAAACAAATCCTACCATTTGCAACAACATGGATGGAGCTAAAGGGTATTCTGCTCAGTGAAATAAGCCAGGCAGAGAAAGACAAGTATCAAATGATTTCACTCATATGTGGAGTATAACAACAAAGAAAAAACTGAAGGAACAAAACAGCAGCAGACTCATGGAACCCATTAATGGACTAACAGTTACCAAAGGGAAAGGGACTGGGAAGGATGGATGGGAAGGGAGGGATAAGGGGGAAAAAGGGGCATTACGATTAGTACACATAATGTAGGAGGGGGGGCACGGAGAAGGCAGTACAACATAGAGAAGACAAGTAGTGATTCTACAGCATCTTACTACACTGATGGACAGTGACTGTGATGTGGTATGTGGTGGGGATTTGATAATGGGGGGAGTCTAGTAACCATAATGTTGCTCATATAATTGTACATTAATGATACCAAAAAAAATGTTTTGTTGAGTCTCTGTGTGATGCTATGTATTATCACCTAATTATGGGATTATAACCAATACAATCCCATAATAAAACATTGTTTAGAACTCTCCACCATTTTGAACTGTTTACAAGGACAGTGAAGACAACCCCTTCATAGAGTTGAAAAATGTTCCAACAGTATCACCCATGATATTGTTAATTATTCAACATTAGAACTTAAGAAATAAATGCAGCCTGCACGTCAGAGATACACCTCTTATGAATAACTTTGGATGACTGTGGTGGATGAGGTACATGTAACTTTTACCAGGTTACCTGGATGGTCAGTTGTGCAGACCTATCCATTCCTATGACCTTTAGCACAACACATTCACAGTGCCAGGAATATGGAAGGAGCCCACAATGTGTGTGGACTCAGTTGATCAAAAAAAAAAAAAAGATTTATGAATCTTAGCCTTTACCTCAAAATTTCAGTTCAAATTTGACCTGTGACCTTGTGACAATTAAGCCATCAAGGACTCAGCCTCGTGTATGCAACAAATAATGTGATGAGACAAAGATGAAAATGGCAACATGTGCGAAGTACTACTGGGGCAAATATATGAAAGCCACAAAATAACCCAGAAAGGGTAACTCCAAAGGGAAATGCTTCAGCTATGTTTTAAACACTGAACAGACATTTGCCAAGAAAAGAACCATGAGCAAGCCACACTAGGTAGAGATCTGACAAAATGATCAAAGGCACCATAGGGTAGAAGCGTGTGGTGTATTTGTGAACCAACAATTATTTGGCATTGACCAAGTAAGAAATCTGGAATGAGCCTGAAAACGGCTGAATGCAGAAGCCCACTTGGGGAAGGTCCTCATATACCATCCAAAGGGGTTTGGGCTTTATGCTATACATTTGCAACAGGAAGATTTTAACACTCACTCCCTATTTTCAAAAACAATATTATTTGTGAAAGTTCAATATGTAAAATGAATACACATGAACAAGGAAATGAGTACCCACACCACATGTAGTCTCCTCAATACCAGAGGAGCTGGAGAAGACAAGGAAGCTGAGAGTCAACCAATGCTAAGGAGGTAAAATTGAGTTGTTCCACCCTCAGACACACCTACCCAGCAAAATTACAACCACAAAACCTGCAGCTGCCTTCCTGTGGGAGTGGAGGGGAGACTTCTATGCCCACACTCCATCGTGACCTTCCTTCTACCCAGCAACATCACCTATCAGCAGCCACCACAGCCTTCTCTTCGTCAAGTTGTTCTTACAGGTTGTTTGGCAGAGTCCCACCTTAAATCATTTCTTACGCTTTCTGTAAGATCTCATCCTCTCTTATGGTTTAACCAAGACTCATATGCCAGCAACTCCCCAAAACATATCTCTAACCATGTTACCTCACCTGAGAGTCCAGCTGGGCTTTTCTACTTGGCCGTCTAACACATCTCCAACTCAGAATGCTAAAACTGTAGCACTCAAAAGGATCTGAAAGATCATCCCTGCTTCTGTCCACATTGTAGATGAGAAACAAAACCCAGGGGTATTTATTGCTCTCCCCAGTCTGTCTTTCTCCTCAGTGACTGAAATGGGAATAGAACCCAAATGACTTGACTACTATTTCTTCTTTCCCCATTATTTAATTTGACATATGCATTTACTCCAATGATGATTTATGCTAGGGAAAAGCACTGAGCTAGGCACTTCAGAGAAAATATAGATGAAAATGATGTTTTGAGCTGCTTATGATCCAGTATAGAGAATAAATATGTACTGTAGCACAAGGCAAAATACAAATGCTCCATGAGAGGTGTAAGTAAAGAGCTATAAAGGATTTAAATAAAAGTCAGTTTGTGTTTTGTTTTGTTTTTATATTTTAATATGTGATACATACTTGTATGTTTCTTTCATGAATTTAGTTACATTCCTAACTACATTTACATACAAAGCATACAGTTGACATGCACATAGATCTCTCCAAAGGAAAGCCACAAATTAACTAGGATCATAGAGGGGGCTTTGTGAATTTTCTCCCCCAAAAGGAGCACAATGTCATTAATGTCTCTGAGTCTGGGGAAAATACGAGGATGGAGACATATACAAAGAGGCAGTAAAGCAATTGAAGCCCAGAGTCGTTGGTTTGTTGCAGAAACTGTGCAATGGATCCTGAGAGAAGTTGTCAGGACTGCTTCCCATGCTGCTGCAAGGCTTCAGTATAGTGTTTGATTCAGAAAACAACCTGTTTGTTTATTTTGGTAGCCATAGGAGAGCCTCAGTCTTGGAACTGCAACATCCACAATAGTTCCTTATGTCTTCTCTTAGATTTCTCTAGGTTCAGAACTCATTGGGAAGCAGAGAGAAATGGAGAGCTCAGTAAAGTGAAGTGCATATCACTAGGAACCTTTTCAATTCAAGTTTGTACAGAGAATACCTATTAGGAAAGATGTTACAGCATGAGATCCCTGAAGTCCTCTTACGGACTGTAAGCGATGATAATAAGGAACAAGAGTTCAGCAAGATCCACAGAGAACCTAAATTTTAATATAGGTCTGATTGGCATTTTCCTAGGTTAAACCCTCTGGCTCAGAAAAAGGAGGAAAGTTATGACAGGGAAAAGCAGCATCAACTCTCCCAGGGTCCTCCATAGCTCCTGAACCTGCAAAATTCAAAGCAGCAGAAAATGATGAGAGATTCATTTCCAGGGTAGTAGGGGAGCTAAAAGAAAAATGCCTTGAGTCATAATGAAAACACTGGAAAATAAACGTCACAGTGGAAAGTAAAGGCAAGAACTCTGAAAAATTATCCCTTGCAACATTAATATATACAACGTAATCAGAAGAAAACAGCATAAAATATAGGACTAAAAATACAGGTAGTATGGTAGAAAAAAGAGCTTTTCAAATCTTAATGAGAATCTGAATCACTCAGAGAACGTGTTAAAATTCAGCTTCTAATT
This sequence comes from Smutsia gigantea, assembly GCA_032199065.1. NCBI lineage: Eukaryota > Metazoa > Chordata > Mammalia > Pholidota > Manidae > Smutsia > Smutsia gigantea. Next base: position 88,254 of record JAVSCE010003115.1, on the reverse strand, counting down.
TGGTTGGTTTGGGGTGGGGCCTGGGATTCTGCATTTTTAACAAGCTTATGGGTGATGACACAGGTCCTGTGGACTCATAGAACACACTATGAACGGCAAGGGGAAGGAAAATTAATCAAATTAGGGGTCAGAAAACCTGAATGGTACTCTCTTCCCCTCTCACCCCACTGTGCGTGCGCGCGCACACACACACACACACACACACACAACCATGTTTCTTACAAACTTCATCATCTGCAGCCAGAAACCGAGCCTCGGTGGGCCTCTCTTCATATAAAATGGGATACTAATAATATGTCTAAAATAGACTCTTAATTGAGAAATAACATACATGAAAATAATTATAAAACAATATATAAATAAACTTTATTGTTATACGAACAAAGGGAAATATGAAATAACTTATTTTAAAAGAGAAGCCGAGTTCCAGGAAGATGACGGTGTGAGCAGGGCGGTGGAAATCTCCTCCCAAACCCATGTATATCTATGAAAATACAGCAAATACAACTATTCCTAAAAGAGAGACCAGAATACACAGGACAACGCACAGCCTGCATCTGAACCTGAGATGACTCGGCACCCCACGAGGTGGGTAAGATATAGAGCTGTGTCCCGGTGGGACCTGAACACTCTCCCACCCCAGCACACTGGCAGGAGGAGAGGATTCAGAGCTGGGAGGGAGTGGAAATACACCCCGTAAAATAACCAGCCCTGGTGATCTGCGCCGGGAGCGCTGACACATTGCGCGGTGTGGTGTCGATTGGAGAAGCAGAAGGTGCAGGTTTTGAGCTGGGAACGTGCCCGGGTCTGTGCTGCCAGCTCCCGGGACAAAATAAAAGCATGCGCTTTTTTCAGCGGTCTTACGATCGTCCCAGCACATTCAGCCCAGCGGGCTGGGAGTCATGAGGAATTTCGGACCCCTTGCCTGGCGACTGGGAAAAAGAAGCTGCACTGAAACTTTGCATGGAAAACAATAGCCTCCCATTCGTTCCCACCCCGGCCAGAGCTGCAAATGGCCCAGCAGAAAGGTGCGGCCGTGGTGGAAGAATAGTGGGGCAACAGCAACAACTACAGCATCCATACAGAATCCACTCCCGGTAGGCTTTTTTTTTCTTTTTTTTCTCTTTTCGTTCTCTTCCTTCTTTTTTTACCTCTTTTCTTTCTCTTCCTATTTTTTTTTAAGTCTTAAAGAGCCCAGCTGCCATACGTGGCACCAGCCAACGACCACTTCTATCGACATGAAAAGACAGAGGAATATGGTACAGACAAAGCTCACCCAGACAACTCCAGAGAGGGAGCATGAAGGGATGGAAATGCATAATTTCCTGAAAAAGAATACAAAATAAAAGTCATAACCGTGCTGATGGATTTACAGAGAAATATGCAAGAGCTGAGGGAGGAAGTAAGGGAAGTCAGGAAAGAATGCAGAAATGAGACAAGCCATCGACAGGCTTAGCAACAGACTGGATGAGATGCAGGAGACTGTTAATGGAATAGAAATCAGAGAACAGGAATACAGAGCAGCTGAGGCAGAGAGAGATAAAAGGATCTCTAGGAATAAAAGAATATTAAGAGAACTGTGTGACCAATGCAAACGGAACAATATTGGCATTATAGGAGTACCAGAGGAAGAAGAGAGAGAAAAAAGGATAGAAAGTGTCTTTGAGGAAATAATTGCTGAAAACTTCTCTCAACACAAGGGACCCAAGGAAGACAACACCAAGACACATAATAATTAAAATGACAAAGATCAAAGATAAGGACAGAGTATTAAAAGCAGCTACAGAGAGAAAAAAGATGACCTACAAAAGAAAAACCATCAGACTATCAGCAGACTTCTCAACAGAAACCCTACAGGCCAGAAGAGAATGGCATGATATTTTTAATGTAATAAAACAGAAGGGCCTCAAACCAAGAATATTGTATCCAGCATGATTATCATTTAAATATAACAGAGGGATTAAACAATTTCCAGACAAGGGAAAGCTGAGAGAATTTGCCTCCCATAAACCACCTCCACAGGACACCCTAAAGGAACTGCTCTAGAGGGAAGCACTCCTAAGGCTAAAAAGATGTTACCAGAGAAAATAAAATCATAGCAAACAAAGCAGACCATACAAATACTAACTAAAGGCAAAGAATAAAACACCTAGTATATAAAGAATGGAGGAGAAAGAATAAGAAGGGAGAGAAATAAACATCAGACGGTGTTTACAACAACTTAACAAGAAGGTTAAGTTAGATTGTTAGGTAGGAGAGAGGAAACCCTTAAACCTTTGGTCAACATGAATATAAAGCCAGCAATGGAAATAAGTACATATCTATCGACAATCACCCTAAATGTAAATGGACTGAATGCACCAATCAAAAGACACAGAGTAACAGAATGGATAAAAAAGCAAGACCCATCTATATGCTGCCTACAAGAAACTCACCTCAAACCCAAAGATATACACAGATATAAGTACAGGGATGGAAAAAGATATTTCATGCAAACAACAAGGAGAAAAAAGCAGGTGGTGCAGAACTTGTATCAGACAAAATAGACTTCAAAACGAAGAAAGTAGTAAGAGATAAAGAAGTACATTCCATAATGATAAAGGGGTCAATCCAACAAGAGGATATAACCATTATAAATATATATGCACCCAACATGGGAGCGCCGGCATATGTGAAACAAATACTAACAGAATTAAAGGAGGAAATAGAAAACAATGCATTCATTTTAGGTGAATTCAACACCCCACTCACTCCAAAGGAGAGTCAAACCAGACAGAAAATAAGTAAAGAGACAGAGGCACTGAACAACACACTAGGACAGATGGACCTAACAGACATCTACAGAACTCGACACCCAAAAGCAACAGGATACACATTCTTCTCAAGTGCACATGGAACATTTTCCAGAACAGACCACATACTAGGCCACAAAAAGAACCTCACTAAAGTCAAAAAGAACGAAATTCTACCAACCAACTCTTCAGATCACAAAGGTATAAAACTAGAAATAAATTTTAGAAAGAAAACAAAAAGGCTCACAAATACATGGAGACTTAACAACATTCTCCTAATTAATCAATGGGTTAACGACCAAATCAAAACAGAAATCAAAGAATATATGGAAACTAGTGACAACAACACACAAAGCCACAGCTTCTGTGGGACACAGCAAAGGCAGTTCTAAGAGGAAAGTATATTGCAATCCAGGCCTATTTAAGGAAGGAACAACATTCCCAAATGAATAGTGTAAAGACACAATTACTGAAATTGAAAAAAGAAGAACAAATGAGACCCAAAGTCACCAGAAGGAGGGACATAATAAAGATTAGAGAAATATATAAAATTGAGAAGAATAAAACAATAGAAAAAATCAATGAAACCAAGAGCTGGTTCTTTGAAAAAAATAAACAAAATAGATAAACCCCTAGCCAGACTCATTAAGAGAAAAAGAGAATCTACACACATAAACAGAATCAGAAAAGAGAAAGGAAAAATAACGACGGACCCCACAGAAACACAAAGAATTATAAGAGAATATTATGAGAATCTATATGCTAACAAGATGGAAAACATAGAAGAAATGGACGACTTCTTAGAAAAATACAACCTTCCAAGACTGACCAAGCAAGAAACAGAAAAACTAAACAGACCAATCACCACCAACGAAATTGAAACGATAATCAAAAACCTACCCAAGAACAAAACCACCAGACCTGATGGATTCACCTCTGAATTCTACCAGACATATAGAGAAGAAATAACACCCATTCTCCTTAAAGTTTTTCAAAAAATAGAAGAGGAGGGAATACTTCCAAACTCATTCTATGAAGCCAGCATCACTCTAATACCAAAACCAGGCAAAGACCTCACCAAAAAAGAAAATTACAGACCAATATCCCTGATAAACGTAGATGCAAAAATACTCAACAAAATATTAGCAAACCGAATTCAAAAATACATCAAGAGGACCATACACCATGATAAGTGGGATTCATCCAAGGGATGCAAGGATGGTATAACATTCGAAAATCCATCAACATCATCCACCACATCAACAATAAGAACAAAAACCACATGATCATCTCCATAGATGCTGAAAAAGCATTTGACAAAATTCAGCATCCATTCCTGATTAAAACTCTCAACAAAATGGGTATAGACGGCAAGTACCTCAACATCATAAAGGCTATATATGACAAACCCACAGCTAAAATCATACTTAACGGCGAGAAGCTGAAAGCTTTTCGTCTAAGATCAGGAACAAGACAGGGATGCCCACTCTCTCCACTGTTATTCAACATGGTACTGGAGGTCCTAGCCACGGCAATCAGACAAAACAAAGACATACAAGGCATTCAGATTGGTAAAGAACAAGTCAAATTGTCACTATTTGCAGATGACATGATATTGCACATTAAAAACCCTAAAGACTCCACTCCAAAACTACTAGATCTAATATCTGAGTTCCGCACAGTTGCAGGATACAAAATTAACACACAGAAATCTGTTGCTTTCCTATACACTAATGATGAACTAACCGAAAGAGAAATCAGAAAAACAATTCCATTCACAATTCCATCAAAAAGAATAAAATACCTAGGAATAAACCTAATGAAGGAAGTGAAAGACCTATACTCTGAAAACTACAAGACACTCCTAAGAGAAATTAAAGAGGACACTAACAAATGGAAATGCATCCCATGCTCTTGGCTAGGAAGAATAAATACTGTCAGAAAGGCTATACTACCTAAAGCAATCTACAGATTCAATGCAATCCCTATCAAACTACCAACAACTTTCTTCAATGAACTGGAACGAATAATTCTAAAATTCATATGGAACCACAAAGGACCCCGAATAGCCAAAGCAATCCTGAGAAGGAGGAACAAAACAAGGGGATTACGCTCCCTGACTTCAAGCTCTACTACAAAGCCACAGTAATCAAGACAATTTGGTATTGGCACAAAAACAGATCCACAGACCAGTGGAACAGAATAGAAAATCCAAACATTAACCCAAACATATGCAGTCAATATTTGATAAAGGAGCCTTGGATCTACAATGGGGAGATGACAGCCTCTTCAGCAGATGGTTTTGGAAAAACTGGACAGCTACATGTAAGAGAATGAAACTGGACTACTGTCTAACCCCATACACAAAAGTCAGCTCAAAATGGATCAAAGACCTGAATATAAGTCATGAAACCATAAAACTCTTAGAAAAAGCACAGGCAAAAATTTCTTGGACATAAACATGAGCAACTTCTGAAAAGCAAAAATGAACAAGTGGGACTATATCAAACCGAAAAGCTTCTGTACAGCAAAGGACACCATCAGTAGGACAAAAAGACATCCCACAGTATGGGAGAATATATTCATAAATGACATATCTGGTAAGGGGTTGACATCCAAAATATATAAAAAACTCACACATGTCAACAAACATAAAGTAAATAACCCAATTAAGAAATGGGCAGAGGACATGAATAGACACTTCTCAAAGAAGAAATTCAGATGGCCAACAGGCACATGAAAAGATGCTCCACATCACTAAACATCAGAGAAATGCAGATTAAAGCCACAATGAGATATCACCTCACACCAGTGAGGATGGCCAACATCCAAAACACAAACAACAACAAATGTTGGTGAGGATGTGGAGAAAAGGGAACCCTCCTACACTGCTGGTTGGAATGCAAATTAGTCCAACCATTGTGGAAAGCAGTATGGAGGTTCCTCAAAAAACTCAAAATAGAAATAGCATTTGACCCAGGAATCCCACTCCTAGGAATTTACCCTAAGGATGCAGCAGCCCAGTTTGAAAAAGACAGATGCAGCCCTATGTTTATCGCAGCACTATTTACAATAGCCAAGAAATGGAAGCAACCTAAGTGTCCATCAGTAGATGCATGGATAAAGAAGAATTGGTATATATAATACACAATGGAATATTATACAGCCGTAAGAAGAAAACAAATCCTACCATTTGCAACAACACGGATGGAGCTAGAGAGTATAATGCTCAGTGAAATAAGCCAAGCCGAAAAAGACAAGTATCAAATGATTTCACTCATATGTGGAGTATAAGAACAAAGAAAAAATACTGAAGGAACAAAACAGCAGCAGACTCACAGAACCCAAGAACGGCCTAATAGTTACCAAAGGGAAAGGGACTGGGGAGGATGGGTGGGAAGGGAGAGACAAGGGAGAAAAAGTGGCATTACGATTAGCAGATGTAATGTTGGGGGGGCACAGGGAGGACTTTACAACTCAGAGAAGACAAGTAGTGACTCTATAACATCTCACTACACTGATGGACAGTGTCTGTAATGGGGTTGGTAGGGTGGACCTGATGAAGGGTGTAGTTTAATCACCATAATATTGCACATGTAATTGCAGATTAATGATCCTAAAATAAATTATAAAAAAATAATAATAATCATAAACCATCATAAAGCTGTACTATAATGCATTTGTTATACCACTGATGATATTTAACTATGGCCAGTTTCCCACCAATAAAATAACACTACAGAGTACAAAAAAATAAATAAATAATAAAAGAAAAGCCACTGAAGGTAATGATGGTTAATATACAAAAATTTCATATTTAGAAAACTGAAGTTAAATGGCTTTCCATGTCTGGTTACAACAGCTCTAAGTATCGGTAACAATAGTTCTCAAACATTGCTGTCTGTTAAAATTACATTAAAAAAACTTAAAACTACTGCTGCCTGGGAATTTTCCATTTTCCCCCAATTCTGATGCAACTGGTCTAAAGGGACAACCAGACACACAAAGTGGTTTTATAAAGAAATTCTTCAAGTAATTCTAACACATAATCAGTGTTAAGAACCGCTGGCCTCTTGAGAGAAATGCTCATTGAGCAGAGCTGACTAGGAAAGTCAGGGGAAGTCAACTGTAGGAAAGATAAAGACCTGGTTAGAAGTTTGTGGCAGTGGCACTGCCCACTGAAGAAAAACTGGTTTCTTCACTGAAAATATATTCAAAGCAACAATGGGCAGTTGGTGAAGGTGATGATAAGGCTTATCTCCCTGCCAGGTGCTAGGATCAAATGAAGCAACATCTGTGAAGGCACTTGAACCTCTGTTAAATGCTATAAAAATAGGTAGTGTTGTTATTACCAGTTTCATCAAACTCTTATACCTAGAATAGAATGAGATGTAGCTATGAGGATTCCTTTAAAGCAGGCTCCTTCAGAATCTGCCTCCTAATGTAAGATCTTACAAACTGATAAAAATTTATGGCGGAATCTGTGGGGAATGAGCTAATTAAAGTCTCTGATTATTGTCTATATTTTGTTGTTCTTCTTGTTCTTGAACTTAAAGATTACTTAATGCTTTACTGACCACATACTCTCAAAATTTCAGTTTTGAAACAAAAACTTCTTGGCAGCCTCCTACAAATAAAGAAAACTAAGTGGCTCACAAACAAAAATAAAGAAAAAAACTAGACAAACAGGTATGTCACATGGACAAATTTTACATAACAAGCAGGCTTTAAAAGTAAAAACCCAACAGAAAAAGAAAACACCCACCCAAAGGAAGGGTGTGAGGAGGAGGTGAGGCAATATTCTCCAGCCTCTACCATTGCACAAGCAAATCATAGCTCTTTGCCCATGGCTATTTAGGAAACCATGGCAGGCCCTTAGTCATGAAACAATCTTGGATGGGAATTCCCTCAGGTGTTTCAGGGACTCTGAAGCACAGAAAATGTAATAGTGTTGAGAAAAAAACTAGCTAGTAGGCCAAATCTCATTGGGGAAAAACAAAAAAAATCAAAAATGTAAAAAATACAGCAATATAAATTTATAAAACTCCATGTGATTGCTTTCTTGTTTGTGGAATTTAGGGATACATGTTTGGTGGTGCAGAATATGCTGTGAACAGCTAATATTTATTGAAACATTGTAAGATGAATGAAAATCCACAGTCACCTGTGATAAAAGGCTACAGCTGAGACATACAATATATAGCCTAAAGCCTAGGAAGAAAGAATGCGGACAGTATTTCTTTGAAAAATTGGCACTTCTAAAAGCACCTGTGTATACTCAGCAATTTAGAAAGGCATGCTGATGCTTGTGGCAGATCATCACATGCTCATACAATATCTGAAAAGACCCTAAGCTTTTACTTTTGGCTGATCTCTAGGCTCAGTACAAGCATGAAGTGGAAGCTAAGACAAAGTTGTAAATGGCCAACTAAGTGTTGAAAAGGTGCCCAGCACACAGCAAATCTTCAAAGACTGGGACAGGTGTTTGTTAGTGTCTGATGCTCAAGAAAATCTCTATCATAAAACTAGCTGAATACAGCCAAAGGAACAGAGACGTCAGTGAGTATACAAGACAAAGAATACAGTTATTGCAAAAATAGTTTGGAAAAGTAGTTGAACAATGATTGCAATCTTCAACAATCAAAAATAGCAAACCTTAAGGAAGGAGAAAAATCTTATTTCCAAAGTTATAATATTCAATTAACTTGTTTTTGACCAAAAAAAAAAATACACTGCATACAAAGGAATAAGAAAGTATAGCCCATTCAAACGAAAAAAGCTAAAGGAATAGAAACACTCTCTGAAGAAGTCCAGACATTGGAATACCAGACAAAGACTTTAAATCAACTGTCAAAAAGTAATGCTTGCACCTATGAAAATTGGTCAATATTCCAGCATTATTTCTAGACAAGAGCTTGAATCATTTTGAGCCAGTGATTGGTTGAAGTTTTCAAGTTCTGCATCACGTTAACATAAAAGTGTTAACCAAGTCCTTAAAAAAGAAGTGTTTGGAGTAGATGGTACCAGCTAAACTGACCATCTCTAAAAAATGTTTTGCTAGATAACTTGATAAACAGAAACATCTTAAAGAACCACCCTTGTGTGTCTGCTTTGATAAGTGATAACTTACTTACAGAATGTTTCCCTAAAGTCCTGAATTTATTTCATTTGTGGAAAGTTGTGCTATGAAATAATTCTGATTCTGCCTATATAGAGAAATAACTATAATTTTCAGGTAGTTAGTATATGCTAGGCAATGTGTTAAACACTTTACATGTTGGTTTTCATAAGAACTTTCTAAAGTAAATATAATTATCATCCCCATTTTACTAATGAGAGAAAACAAGCTTAAGAAGTTAAACAATTAACTAAAAAGCTCAGAGATAGCATGTGAGAGAGTAGAGGTATAAACACTAGTTACCTCCTTAACCGGAGTTTATTCACACTTATCCATTCATGGTGTCTCTTACATGGTGTAGACTAGAGCCACCCAGATAATTCAGAATATTAAAAAAAAAATTCATCTACGCTTGTTAAGTCAGCTTTCTTTTATGTGATATCCAATAAAAATAGATCAAGCCCACAATTTAAAGAAGTCTTCTGGATTTAACATCTTATATTTAACACAGTTACTATCAGACACATTCAATAATAAAGACTATAAATAGCATAATACAAGTCTGCCAACTTAACTAATTTAACCTTACAAATATATGACTCTCTTACTACTCAGTTAACATATACATAATTTTCTCCACTTCTAAAATTAAAGAAAAACCCATGGACTACTGCAATTCCTTGCCCTCCATTTAAAAAGAAAAGAACAAACCTCTCTATTTTGAACAAACTTCTAGTAGTATATATGCCTTTCAGAGAGGTTGGTTTAGCTAAAAGTTTGAATGACCTTTCAGTAATTGACATAATAAAAGTAAAGTAAAAGATATAAAAATATATGGCACATGTATATATCTGATGCACAGTCATTGAAAAAAGTAGAATAGCACAACTGAGTAATAAAAATGAGCACTTGTTACATCTAAGTGATTTGGAAAGTACTTGGCAAGGAATTTGGGGGTAACAGAAATAAGGTTTTCATTCTGAAATTTATTATTCTTGCTTTTCACCTTGATGATTTAAAAGTCCTAAATGAGAGGTTGGATAAAGCTGGTTTTGGGTAGAACCAGAGAAGGAAGTGTGTATACAAAGAAAGAAACATTGAGAAACTGCTGAGGATAGAAGCAAATGTTTACTATACAAATGGAAATTGATCCCAACACAGAATGAGGTGACCCCATTGGAGAGAGCATAATGCACACAGAAGTGAAGAGCAGAGGTGGCTGACAGACAGAATAACCCACCTGATGTTGGACTTTCCTAGCCAACAGCCTTTCTAAATCAGGCATCTTTTGTTGCAATGTCAAGAGAATACAAAGACAGTCTAAATCCAGCAAAGGAAATCATTGATTCAAAAAGAATAGATGAAAACCCATTGATAATGAGCCCCAGAGTAATTCAACCTGGAAAATATTTGGCAGCATAAATTGAATGTGGCTCAGCTCCTTAGGGAATACCAAACCTAGAGATTTGTCCTAGGATTTGATTGTTAGAAATTCTCTTTAATTAGGATGACTTTTATATTGTACTGAGGTCACACTATAAAACTATCCTACCTCGGAAATAAAAGCCAGTATACTGAGGGCCTACTCCCAGTATTCAATCACGGCCTTGGAAGGTCTCACTCACATGTAATATTCAACTCAGCACTTTCTAAACTTTCCAAATGTGCCATGTTGCTTTGGTTTTACCTGTCTTTGTTACCCAAGGGCATTTGGGCAAAGTTATGAATAATCACCTATTCTCAATCCACTATGTGATAGAGAAATTAGAGTCTCTATAGCACAAGATGAGTTTTCAAGCTAACTTAGGAGAGTTTATAATTTTGTTGGTTTCAGCTGAATATTACCTCCTGCTTTCATCTAGACCTTTACTATATAATAAATGTTTTCAGACTGAGAAATGCAATATGTGTGAATTCAAGTTACTTCCCTTTCCCATCCTTTTTGTCCATCACCCTTGAGCTAAAAAAAAAAAGGGTATTTTCTGCAGGGTGAATGAAAACACTTACATGAAGAGTTTACTCTGGAACACAAGTAGAGCAAGGGTTCCATGGTTTGTGCTTGGACTGTTATGCCATCATATTTAATTCCATTGTAAAGTACATATCAGTGCATTCCACAACTTCCAATGTGTCGGTGAAGAAGGCAGGCAAGCACCAAAGAAGGAAGGAACAAAGAAATTTTCTTCACTGTCATCTGAAAAGAAAGTTAAGCAGTTAGCAGATATTAACTTTCTCAAACCTTTGATTAGATACTTTAAATTTGACTTCAGGCAGAACATTTTAATTTCCCAAAATTAGTCAGTTTCTGTTTACTGTCCTAAATCTTGGGGATATAAGATTCTCTGCAGGGAATTTGTTGTGGGAGATGACCACCAGCACTCAGTTTTGGTTGTCTAAACTACAGGCAGTCGAGACCAATGGCTCTTCACTCAGCAGGTGGGGACCATCCCCAAAGTCAGCTTCCCAAGGCCCCAAAGGCCCCTATGTGCAGCGTGGCTGGCCTTCCCGATGACTTCTGTAAATAGCTGACACCGAACCCAAACTACCCAGTGCCCAATAATATGATACCCTTCTAACTGACAAAATTGTTCTTGTGCTGTAAAAGAAGATGCAATGAGTAAAGTCCCTTTCCTGGAACACCAAAGGTGGTTAAGTTGACTTAGTGGATCTGGGGTGTTCCAACGACATACAGTCCAAAGAAAAGTTTGGCCTTTGACTGACTTCTAGAAGGTAACTTTAAAGCCCTTGGAATATCCTGCTTGATAAGAGTGTCCTTGCTTATTTTTATTAAGGCATGCCATATAGTCTATGCCTACAGTATGATGTATGGTTGGGGCCTTGGGCCACATAGTATCCGTTTGACCTCTGTTGTGGCTAGAAACTCATAATGAAGGTCAACCACATGGGTGCTCCTGTTTACATGATCAACACTCAATAAACTTCTGGACCCCAGGGAGATTCAAGATGGTGGCATGAGAGGTGAGACTGAGAATTCCTCCCCAAATCACATATAGTGTGAAAATATAGTTAATACAACTAGCCCTAAAACAGCAACAGGAAAGAAGGCTGCACCAGACTGCATCCAGACCCCACAAACAGAGCAGACCTCACAGGTAAATGTACGAAAGCCTTGATCAGGTGGGACCCAAGCCCTTCCCCCACCTCAGCTCACTAGCGGGAGGAAGAGAAATGGAGAGGGAAGGGGATGGAAGCCTAAGACTGCTGAAAACCCAGCCCTGGAGGTCAGCTTTGGAGCACAAACCTACCTTGTGTGGTGCTCTGGAGGTTGATGGGGCTGGGGAACTAGGACAGGCGGAGCACCTGAGAGAATGATACTCCGGATGTTTGTGGAGGATGGGGATCCACATCAGGCCACTCTGGGACAAAGAAAAGGCGGTGGTCTGAGAGGCTTCCTAGCAGTGAGAGGGCTGCCGAAGATGCGGGGTTTGCATGGAGCTTGCTGCATGGGAGGAGTAAGTGAACAAGGTTGTCTGGCTGCACTCTGCCCAGCAGTTTGGGAACTTTCAGGAGCTTCATTCAGGTGCTCCATTCCCCTGGATGCCTACTCAGCTCTGAGACCGCGCAGTGTGACACACAGCCTGCTGCGGCTTCCTCCTGGCCTGCCAGCACCTGCTCGAAAACTGGCAGTCACTGCGGTGATGTCAGGCCAGTCAGAGGGAGGCTCCATCTACAACAGCTAGAGACGCCAAGCACAGAGGCTTACATCTGTGTGCTCGGCCCACTGGCTCTGATACTGGAGACACACACTGCAGCTGGGAATCAGGAAACAGCTCTACTTCCCCCCAGGCACCAACGCCGCCCCACTATCACCAACCTCACTCTAGGGGCTGAGCAACTCCAGAGACTGGAGCTTCCAGGCAATAGAGGGCACCATACAGAATTATGAAACGTCAAAGAAACCTGGTTCAGACCAAATCTCACAAACCCCAGAAAAAGGGCCAAATGAAACTGAACTCACCAATCTTCTTGAAAGAGAGTTTAAAATAAAAATTATAAACACGGTCATTACAGAAACATATTCAAGAACTCAAGGACCAATTTAAGATGGAGATTCAGTCATTAAGAAATTCCATTTCTAAAATGAAACATACAATGGAGGGATTTAAAAGCAGACTAGATGTCGTAGAAGAGATGGTAAATGGAATAGAAATTACAGAAGAGGAATACAAAGAACCTGAGGCACAGAGAGAAAAAAGGATGTCTAAGAATGAAAGAACACTGAGACAACTGTGTGACCAATCCAAATGGAACAATATCCTCATTACAGGGTTACCAGAAGAAGAGAGAGAAAAAAGGATAGGAAGTGTCATTGAGGAGGTAATTGCTGAAAACTTCCCCAATCTGGAGAAGGAGATAGTCTCTCAAGCCATGGAGGTGCACAGATCTCCCAACACAAGGGACCCAAGGAAGACAACATCAAGACATAATAATTAAAATGGCAAAGATCAAGGATAAAGACAGACTTTTAAAAGCAGCTAGAGAGAGAAAAAACATCACATACAAAGGAAAACCCATCAGGCTATCATCAGATTTCTCAACAGAAACCTTAAAGGCCAGAAGGCAGTGCATGATATATTTAATGCAATGAGGAGCAGGACCTCAAACGAAGAATACACTACCTGGCAAGGTTATCATTTAAATCTGAAGGAGGCATTAAACAATTTTCAGATAAGCAAAAGCTGAGAGAATTTACCTCCCACAAACCACCTCTACAGTGCATTTTGGAGGGACTGCTAAAGATGGAAGTATTCCTAAGACTAAATAGATGTCACCCAAGGGATAGACAAAGAGTACAGAATATGACTCCTAACATATAAAGAATGGAGCAGGAAGAAAAAAGAGGAAAAAAAAAGAAACTTTAGGTTGTGTTTGTAATAACATATGAAGTGAGTTAAATTAGACTGTTAGATAGTAAGGGAATTACCCTTGAACCTTTCGTAACAACAAATCTAAAGCCTGCAGTGGCAATAAGTACATACCTATCGATACTCACCCTAAATATAAATGGACTGAGTGCACCAATCAAAAGACATAGAGTCACTGCATGGATAAAAAAATAATACCCCTCTAAATGGTGCCTACAAGAGACTCATGTCAAACCCAAAGACACACACAGACTGAAACTAAAGGGAAGGAAAAAATTATTTTATGCAACTAATAGGGAGAAAAAAGCAGGAGTTACAGTACTTGTATCAGACAAGACAGACTTCAAAACAAAGAAAGTCACGAGAGATAAAGAAGGACATTACATAATGATAAAGGGGTGAGTCCTACAAAAGGATATAACTATTATAAATATCTATGCACCCAACACAAGATCACCTACATATGTGAAACAAATACTAACAGAATTAAAGGGGGAAATACAATGCAATGCATTCATTTTAGGAGACTTCAACACACCACTCACTCCAAAGGACAGATCAACCAGACAGAAAATAAGTAAAGAAAGAGAGGCAATGAAGAACGAATTACAACAGATGGACCTAATGGACATCTACAGAACACTCCATCATCCAAAAGCAACAGGATACATTCTTCTCAAGGGCACATAGAATATTTTCAAGAATACATCACATGTGAGGCCACAAAAAGAGCCTCAGTAAATTCAAAAAGATTGAAATTGTACCAACAAGCTTCTCAAATCACAAAGGTATGAAACTAGAAATAAATTGCACAAAGAAAATGAAAAAGCCCACAAACACATGGAGGCTTAATACCATTCTCCTAAATAATCAATGGATCAATGACCAAATAAAAACAGAGATCAAGCAATATATGGAGACAGATGACAATAATAATTCAACATCACAAAATCTTGGGACACAGCAAAGGCTGTGATAAGAGGGAAGTATATTGCAATACAGGCCTACCTCAGGAAAGAAGAACAATGCCAAATGAACAGTCTAAACTCAAAATTAATGAAACTCGAAAGGAAGAATAAACGAGGCCCAAAATCAGTAGGAGGGACATAATAAATATTAGAGCAGAAATAAAGAAAATTGAAAAGAATAAAACAATAGAAAGAATCAATGAAGCAGGAGCTGGTTCTCTGAGAAAATAAAATAGACAAATCCCTAGCCAGACTTACCAAGAAAAAAAGAGAGTCGACACACATAAACAGAATCAGAAATGAGAAAGGAAAAATCACTATGGACACCAGAGAAATACAAAGAATTATGAGAGAATACTATGAAAATTATATGCTAACAAACTGGATAACCTTGAAGAAATGGACAACTTTGTAGAAAAATACAATCTTCAAAAGCTGACCCAGGAAGACACAGAAAATCTGAATAGACAAATTACCAGCAAGGAAATTGAATTGCTAATCAAAAAACTACCTAAGAACAAAATGCCTGTACCAGATCGTTTCACTGCTGAATTTTTCAAACATTTAGTGATGAGCTAATGCTCATATTCCTTAAAGTTTTCCAAAAAGTAAAAGAAGAGGGAATACTCCCAAACTCATTCTACAAGGCTAACATCACTCTAATACCAAAACCAGCCAAAGACCTCACCAAAAAAGAAAACTATAGACCAATATACCTGATGAACACAGATGCAAAAATACTCAACAAAATATTAGCAAACCGAATTCAAAAATACATCAAGAAGACATAAACCATGATCAAGTGGGATTCATCTCAGGGATGCAAGGATGGTACAACATTCGAAAATCAATCAACATCATCCACTACATCAACAAAAAGAAGGACAAAAACCACATGATTATCTCCACAGATGCTGAAAAAGCATTCTACAAAATTCAACATCCATTCATGATAAAACCTCTCAAAAAATGGGTATAGAGGGCAAGTAGCTCAACATAATAAAAGCCATATATGACAACCCACAGCCAACATTATACTTAACAGCGAGAAGCTGAAAGCTTTTCCTTTAAGATCGGGAACAGTACAAGGATGCCCACTCTCCACACTTTTATTCAACACAGTTCTGGAGGTCCTAGCCATGGCAATCGGACAACACAAAGAAGAAATAAAAGGCACCAGATTGGCAAAGAAGAAGTAAAACTGTCCCTGTTTGCAGATGACATGATATTGTATATAAAAAACCCTAAAGAATCCACTCCAAAACTACTAGATCTAATATCTGAATTCAGCACAGTTGCAGGATACAAAATTAACACACATAAATCTTTTGCATTCCTATACACTAACGGTGAACTAGCAGAAAGAAAAACCAGGAAAACAATTCTATTCATAATTGCATCAAAAAGAATAAAATACCTAGGAATAAACCTAACCAAGGAAATGAAACACCTATACTCTGAAAACTACAAGACACTCATGAGAGAAATGAAAGAAGATACCAATAAATGGAAACACATCCGTGCTCATGGATAGGAAGAATTAATATTGTCAAAATGGCCATCCTACCTAAACCAATCTACATATTTAATGCAATCCCTATCAAAATACCAACAGTATTCTTCAATGAACTGGAGCAAATAGTTCTAAAATTCATATGGAACTACAAAAGACCCCAAATAGCCAAAGCAATCCTGAGAAGGAAGAATAAAGTGGGTGAATTAAGCTCCCTGACTTCAAGTTCTACTACAAAGCCACAGTAATTAAGACAATTTGGTACTGGCACAAGAACAGACCCATAGACCAATGGAACAGACTAGAGAGCCCAGATATAAACCCAAACATATATAGTCAATTAATATACAATTAAGGAGCCATGGATGTACAATGTGGAAATGACAGCCTCTTCAACAGCTGGCGTTGGCAAAACTGGACAGCTACATGCAAGAGAATGAAACTGGATTATTGTCTAACCCCATACACAAAAGCCAACTCAAAATGGATCAAAGATCTGATTGTAAGTCATGAAACCGTAAAACTCTTAGAAAAAATATAGGCCAAAATCTCTTGGACATTAACATGAGCAACTTCTTCATGAACATATCTCCCTGGGCAAGGGAAACACAAGCAAAAATGAACAAGTGGGACTATATCAAACTATAAAGCTGTACAGCAAAGGACACCATCAGTAGAACAAAATACATCCTACAGTATGGGAGAATATATTCATAAAAATGGGCAGAGGATCTGAACAGACACTTCTCCAAAGAAGAAATTCAGATGGTCAACAGGCACATGAAAAGATGCTCCACATCGCTCATCATCAGAGAAATGCAAATTAAAACAACGAGATATCAGCTCACACCAGTTAGGATGGCCAACATCCAAAACACAAACAACAACAAATGTTTGCGAGGATGTGGAGAAAGGGGAACCCTCCTACTCTGATGGTGGGAATATAAAATAGTTCAACCATTGTGGAAAGCAGTATGGATGTTCCTCAAAAAACTAAAAATAGAAATACCATTTGACCCAGGAATTCTACTCCTAGGTATTTAACCTAAGAATGCAGCAGGCCAGTTTGAAAAAGACATATGCACCCCTATGTTTATTGCAACACTATTTACAATAGCCAAGATAGGGAAACAACCTAAGTGTCCATCAGTAGATGAATGGATAAAGAAGAGGTGGTACATATACACAATGGCATATTATTCAGCCATAAGAAGAAAACAAATCCTACCCTTTGGAGCTAGAGGGTATTATGCTCAGTGAAATAAGCCAGGGGAAGAAAGACAAGTATCAAATGATTTCACTCATCTGTGGAGTATAAGAACAAGAAAAAACTGAAGGGACAAAACAGCAGTAGACTCACCAAACCCAAGAATGGACTAACAGTTTCCAAAGGGAAAGGGGTTGGGGAGGATGGGTGAGAAGCGAGGGATAAGGGGGAAAAGTGGCATGATGATTAGCACGTATAATGTACAGGGGGACATGGGGAAGGCAGTATAACACACAGAAAACAAGTAGTGATTCTATAGCATCTTACTACGTTGATGGACAGTGACTGTAATGGGGTATGTGGTGGGGACTTGATAATAGGGGGAGGCTAGTAACCATAATGTTGCTCATGTAATTATACATTAATGATAGCAAAATAAGAAAAATAAATTCTGGACCCAAAGGATTAGGTGAACCTCTCCAGTGTACAATACTGTATATGTATTGTCACGCATTGCTGAGAGAATTAAACACAGTACAACTACCTGGGAAAGGATGACTAGGAGTCATACCTAGTCTCTTATAGACCCTTCCCTGTGTACCTTTTCCTTTTGCTAATTTTAATATGGATCCTTTCACCATTAAATAAATAGAAAGAAAAGAAAAAACCTTAACAGTAACTATTCCTGCTTTTGTGAGTTCTGTGAGGGCTGATAGCAAACCAATGAACCTGAGAGTGGTCTTAGGGACCCCTGGCCACACTGACCTGCACTGCAGGTCCAGAGTCTGCTGGACCCATATTCGTGAGACCAGCAGGAAGGCTAAATAAAGGACCTTAATCTTCTCTTCTTTAAGAGAAGAGTGTGTAAAGTTTGCTCACAAGTTTCTCTAGTGTTATCTATTTCTCTCTCCACTCCAAATTGTGTGGTGCTATGGAATTCATTGATAGCAGGGGCAGAAATCATGAGTTCTTCTCTATTACACCACACATTGTTAAGATATTTGTGAACAGAGATAAAAGGAATTATATGCTTTTACCTTTTCCATTATTTTGAATTTTTTAATTTGAAAATTTGAACCTGTAACAAAATTGACTTTGATTTCTTTCAGCATTCCAGTACCACTGAGTTACATAAGAGATCCTTTAGTTGCTACCTTATACCAAATTCTCAGACCCACTGTTGGTTAAAATTGCATAAAAATATGAGGCAAACAGAAATAATTCAGAAGGAAAGCTACAGAGTGTCAGCAGAAGGGCTAAAGTAAATAAAATAAATAAGTTAGGCATGCCAAACCTAAAGTTTATTACATTTATTCTAGTAACTTAGGATTCCTATGAAGTTTTTCACTATCCTGTTGTCAGATTACAGGAAGTTATAATCATGCATATGTCAATTTTCTATAAAAGGTCACCATTAAAAAAACAGATAAATCTCAGTTCTCAGACAAAAGTTATACTGATTCACACACTTGAAATTTATATTGTGACCAATATTACAACCTATAAAGAACCTTGGCCACCTACCTGTGTCAGTGTACCAAAGATGGTGCACAGACATTTTCAGGAGTGAAGTAGGCCATTGCTACCCTCACAGGCCAAGGTCAAATTATGAATTCTATGAAGTTTGTCTCCACCTCCAATCTCATGTCTTTTCTTGGCATCTCTTTACTACATAACCACCATTACCCTCCCCCGGCCTTCCAGATATCTGCTCATGTGCACTTGTGAACACTGAATCCACTGTTCTAGAGGTATGAGAAGCTGCCATGTCCAGCACAGAGGCACTTACTGTTGATCAAATGAACAACTCAAAAGTCTTAATTGTATTTATCTCTCTCTGTCTCTCTGTACATTTATATGATGTATACAGAGAAGATGATATATATATATATATGGATGGATATATACCTATCCATATTTATACCTATCTATATACCTTTCAGGGAGGCAATCATTATGACTCAAGATTCAAGGTTCTATTCAACTAACTATACATTCCCTTGTCTAGTTTTGACCTTTCTAGGTAGATAGAATAAATAAATTGTATGTCTTCTATAAGGATTCAATCTTTTTATATCATATATATCAAAATAGACTAATTACATAATTTTCATGTCAAAAATATTTTAAAAGAGACTCTTGCTTTTATCACATTTAGAAGAAGGTTATTTATTCAGTGAATGTGAGTACAATAGACAACTAAGGTAATTTGTTCCTGGCAGAATAAAACCTATTTTTCTCTTACTGCAAGGACTAGTGTTTTAAATCAATCCTCCAGAAGAAATCTCTAACCCAGTGATCCTTTTTCTTTTTATCTTTGTGCCATTTATCACATTCTATCCTATATTAAAATCACCCATGATAGTTTGTTTCCTCTAATGGGTTGTAAATTCCATAGAGAAATTGCCTCATTTCTACGTGATCCTAGAACAGTAACTACACTACTGAGAAGATGATAGCTGCTCAATAAATACTGGTTAAACACACAAGAAAATGAGGACTTCCTAAAGGAACCATTCCCCCTGGTTTTGCTATGTGTGTACATGTGTGTGTTGTGCATGCATGTTTTCTTTTTCCCTTGTATAAAAGCTCCGGTTGAGTATAAACTGATAATCAAATCTAGGCTATGGGGTATGAAAGTTGTACTTTATACTTCTTTGTAGATGAAACAAACCATTACTTCAACGATCACTATACCAAGTAAGCAGTTACCACCAGCAGGTACAACCAAAGATGACCTACACAAACACTGGCTGCCATCACCCCCTTGGTCACCTTGTAATCACCTTGCATTCCTGATTAAGGAGCAAACTTCTGGATCACAGCCCACCATCTGGACTCCTGTCCTCCTCCAAGGTCTGCTTATTCACAAGTATGGGGCTGAAAGCTGGCTCCTGTCTGCACTGGGCCACTGCTCAGTTGTTAATTAGTTACACTGACTAGAGCAAAATGTCCTACTCATGATCACTGCAATTTTTTTTCCAAAAGCAGTAACTGCCGGACATACTTCATCCTGAACTTCATCCTAACTCTGTTTAACAATATGTCATTGTACATTAAGAATAAGTTTTATTAGACATTTGCCTCGACAAATAGTCCTTCTCTAAATTTTAAGGACTGCAGTTTTTAAAGAGACACTGAAAGAGCAAACAAAATCAATAAATGGTTAAGGTTAAGTCTGGAATGTTCCAGACTTGCCAGCCAGGTCCAGCCAACTGCCTGTGACTTTCCACACATCAGCAAGTTCCCATCATAAAAGGTTTACAGCTCAAGCCAGGCCAGCTGCAGACATAGTTAAACCAACACAGTACATAAGTGAGGGGAAAACAGTGTGAGACCAATTAAAACAAATTGGTAATGAAAGGAACAGCTGGATGTCAACATGTTCTGCTCTGTTAATGGCATGTCAACAGGGTGGATGTTAGGGAAACCGGTGCTGTCTGAAGGAAAGGAGAGACCAGCACCCTAATGGGACAGAGCAGACCTGAACTTTGCCAGAGGCATTCTCGCCCACTCACTTGGAAAGGCCACCGGCACAGATGAAAACCCATTTAAGGAACTTTTCTCTCTTCTAAAGGCTCCCACTAAACTGCCACCACAGGGAGTAACATCCCTTTCACCTTAATGCAGAGCTCATTTGACAAATGAGATCATGACAGAGAAGGACAGTCAACAGAGCCCAAAAAGCAATGGGAAGTGAGGGACCTGGGTTTTGAGTCCAGTGCTGTCATTATGATCTTGGCCCCTGCTGCAATGCAAACACCTCCTCTGTAAAGAGAGAAGGATACCTTTTTTTTCTCCCCCTGGCTTACAGGAGTATCTTGAAGATGACATGAGAAATTACATATGATGACAGTTTGGAAACTGCAAACATTGCTCATCAAATAAGGAACTCTTCTTAAATGGCTGGTTGGCATGTTTTTAAAAACCAATTTCATAACTGTTCCAGAGCATGTGAAGCTGAGTTTAGTATTGAACCACCAGCTTCTTCTCATTGCACTGGGTAAGTCCAGGACCACAACATTGCTGAGTAATTGTCGGTCAGATGTAACATCACATGATGGTTGACTGAGGGTGTGTTAAATCTTTTAATCCTCAAATAATTGATGCACTAATTTATATATTACTATAAAACCACTATGTGTATATATGTAACTGACATGTTTATATATGAAACTGATACTTATTGCATTTATTTATGAAACATAATGATGGAGAATTTCTATATTATTGATATCTATATATAAAATGATTAGATATATTCATATATACATATATGTTACATGTAAAATACATATATAATGATATTTATTGATGGAGAAATACTTGATTGCATTGGAGAGGGAAGACTGTTTTAATTAAGACTCAAAATCCAGAAGCCATAAAAGAAAACATCAATAACTTTACATAAAAATCAAAATCTTCAACATCATACAAAATATTATATGAAAAGTCAAAAGAAAAAAATGACAAATAAGAAAAATGTCTGCAAATCATTTTGCAGATACAGGACTAACTTTATTAATATATACATGCACCTAGAAATTGACATAGGATCTAAAAAATAGTTTATATTAAAAGATATTCATACAAAAAGTTGCTCAAATTTACACCATAAAGAAGTATAAATAGTAATTATGATAAATCATTTGTTACTAGCTAGAATAGCAAAAAGCTGAAAGTTCCACATCATACTTTAGCAAGACTGGATTGAATTAAACAATTTTAGATACTGCAAGTATGAGTATAAATTCAAACAGCCCCCACAGAGGCTTACTCAAACTTATAAATTCACTTACCTTTTCCCCAGAAAACCCACTTCAGGAGATTTAGTCATAAATATGCCTGAATCTGTTTAAAATGATATATTTACAAGGTTATTTAGTATAGAATTTTTTTCAATAGCCAAAAATTGTGTCCACCCAAGTCATCACCTGTTGGGATGTATTTAAATATGATAATAGGTCCACAACAGAACACTATAAAGCTGCAGAAGAAGGATGCAAAAAATCCGTTCTAATTACAGTTGCCACACAGCAAACCATCCCAATCTCAGTGATGCAAAACATGTTATTATACTCATGGCTTATATGAGTAAAGAATTCTGAAAGGATACCATAGGTACAGCTTATCTCTCTTCTACCAGACAACAGGGTTTCAACTGGGAAGACTTAAAGGCTGGGAGCAGACTCCTACTGCTTGAGGCTGAAGTACTTGAAAGGTCTGCTTATTCACAAGTATGGGGCTGAAAGCTCGCTTCTGGAATTGCAGCTTGGATTGAAGCTAAAAAACTTACACGTAGCCTCTCCTCTTGATTTCTTAGGCTGGACTCCAAGGGCAGCATTCTAAAAAGGTCAGGACGATGCTGTATTGCTTTTTTGTTCTAGCCTCATCACATAGTGTCACTTCCTCCATGATCACAAGCCTGTTCAGATTCATCAATCCACCTCTTGAGAGAAAGAGTGTCAAAGTCACAGTGGAAGAAAAATATCTGGATGGGAAGCTACAGTTTCCACCATGAGGGGGAAATATAATCTGCCCCACTGGAAAGATTTATAGGATATAGAGTTAAATCAAAAAGCAACATATTGAAAGGCATGGAATATACTTTTATGAAAACAAAAGAGAAGAATTAAACTTGGATAAAGAAATCCTGGAAAAATACACAAGAAACTAATAAAAATAGCTAAATTTTCTGGGGAAAGTTTGAGGGTATCATAAAGAAATGGGTAAGTGAGGTCAGGAGAGAAGGCTTTTACTCCCTTTCTTTTTTCAAACTTAGGAATGTGCGTGCATCCTCTGAAAAAATGTTAAAAATAATGATAACTAGGGGGAGTTCCGGGAAGATGGTGGTATGAGCAGGGCGGTGGAAATCTCCTCCCAAAACCATATATATCTATGAAAATACAGCAAATACAACTATTCCTAAAAGACAGACCAGAATATACAGGATAGCGCATAGCCTGCATATGCACCTTAGATGACGCGGCACCCTGCGAGGCAGGTAAGATACGGAGCTGCGTACTGGTGGGACCCGAGCACTCCCCCACCCCAGCGCACTGGTGGGAGGAGAGGATTCAGAGCTGGGAGGGAGTGGAAGTACAGGCCCACGAAATAACCAGCCCTGGTGATCTGCGCCGGGAGCACTGACACACATTGCATGGTGTATCGGATACTGGAGAGGCAGAAGATGCAGGTTTTGAGCTGGGAACACGCCTGGGTCCATGTAGCAGGCTCCCCAGGACAAAAGAAAAGCGCACGCTATTTTTGGTGGTCTTAAAGAGGAAGGGGCCCAATGGAGGCACACGATCATCCCAGGACACTCAGAAAAGCAGGCTGGGAGACCTGAGGAATTTCAGACCCCTTGGCTGGAGACTAGGAAAAAGTAGCCGCACTGAGACTTCACACAGGAAACAACAGCCTCCCATTAGTTCCCGCCCTGGCCAGAGCTACAAACAGCCCTGCGGAGCTCTGCAGCTGTGTCTGCAGCTGCAGAATAGTGGAGCAACAGCGCCACCTGCAGCATCCTTCCAGAATCTACTCCCAGTGGGCTTTTTTTTTCCTTTCTTTTCTTTTCTTTCTTTTTTTCTCCTTTCTTTATCTTCCTTCTTTTTTTTTTTAAGTCTTAAAGAGTGCAGCTGACATACATGGCAACTACCAGTGACCACTTCTATCGCCATGAAAAGACAGAGGAATATGGTACAGACAAAGCTCACCCAGACCCGGACAAAACCAGAGAGGGAGCCTGAAGGGATGGAAATGCACAATCTTCCTAAAAAAAGAATTCAGAATAAAAGTCATAACCACGCTGATGAATCTACAGAGAAATATGCAAGAGCTGAGGGAGGTAGTGAGTGTAGTGAGGAAAGAAAATGCAGAAATCAGACAAGCCATCGACGGGCTTAACAGCAGACTGGATGAGACGCAAGACTGTTAATGCAATAGAAATCAGAGAACAGGAATACAGAGAAGCTGAGGCAGAGAGAGAGAAAAGGATCTCTAGGAATGAAAGAATATTAAGAGAACTGCGTGACCAATCAAAATGGAACAATATTTGCATTATAGGAGTACCACAGGAAGAAGAGAGAGAAAAAGGGATAGAAAGTGTCTTCGAAGAAATAATTGCTAAAAACGTCTCTGTGCTGGGGAAGGAAATAGTCTCACAGTCCACGGAAGCCCACAGATCTCCCAACACAAGGGACCAAAGGAAGACAACACCAAGACACATAATAATTAAAATGGCAAAGATCAAAGATAAGGACAGAGTACTAAAGGCACCTAGGGAGAGAAAAAAGATCACCTACAAAGGAAAACCCATCAAACTATCATCAGACTTCTCAACAGAAACCTTACAGGCCAGAAGAGAATGGCATGATATATTTAATGTAATGAAACAGAAGGGCCTCGAACCAAGAATATTGTATCCAGCACAATTATCATTTAAATATGACAGGGGGATTAAACAATTTCCAGACAAGCGAAAGCTGAGAGAATTTGCCTCCCATAAACCACCGCTACAGGACATCTTAAAGGAACTGCTCAGGAGGGAAGCACTCCTAAGGCTAAAAAGATGTCACCAGAGAAAATAAAATCATAGCAAAGAAAGCAGACCATACAAATACTAACTAAAGGCAAAGAATAAAACACCTAGTATATAAAGAATGGAGGAGAAAGAATAAGAAGGGAGAGAAATAAAGAAACATCAGGCTGTGTTTACAATAACTTAACAAGAAAGTCAAGTTAGATTGTTAGATAGTAAAGAAGCAACCCTTGAACCCTTGATAACGACGAATCTAAAGCCAGCAATGGCAATCAGTACATATCTATCAATAATCACCCTAAATGTAAATAGACTGAATGCACCAATCAAAAGACACAGAGTAACAGAATGGATAAAAAAGCAAGACCCATCTATATGCTGCTTACAAGAGACTCACCTCAAATCCAAAGATATACACAGACTAAAAGTGAAGGGATGGAAAAAGATATTTCATGCAAACAAACAAGGAGAAAAAAGCAGGTGTTGCAGGACTTGTATCAGACAAAATAGGCTTCAAAATGAAGAAAGAAGCAAGAGAAAAGAAGGACATTACATAATGATAAAGGGGTCAATCCATCAAGAGACATAACCATTATAAATATATATGCACTCAATATGGGAGTGCTGGCATATGTGAAACAAATACTAACAAAATTAAAGGAGTAAATAGACAGCAATGCATTCATTTTAGGTGACTTCAACACACCACTCACTCCAAAGGACAGATCAATCAGACAGAAAATAAGTAAAGACACAGAGGCATCGAAAAACACACGAGAATAGATGGGCCTAACAGACATCTACAGAACTCTACACCCAAAAGCAACAGGATACACATTCTTCTCAAGTGCACATGGAACATTTTCCAGAATAGACCACATACTAGGCCACAAAAAGAACCTCAGTACAGTGAAAAATATTGAAATTCTACCAACCAACTCCTCAGATCACAAAGGTATGAAACTAGAAATAAATTTGAGAAAGCAAACAAAAAGGCTCACAAATACATGGAGACTTAACAACATTCTCCTAGTAATCAATGGGTCAACAACCAAATTAAAACAGAGATCACAGAATATTTGGAGACCAATGACAACAATAAAACAAACCCACAAATTCTGTGGGACACAGCAAAGGCAGTTCTAAGAGGAAAGTATATTGCAGTCCAGGCCTATTTAAAGAAGGAAGAACATTCCCAAATGAATAGTCTAAAGACACAATTACTGAAATTAGAAAAACAAGAACAAATGAGGCCCAAAGTCACCAGAAGGAGGGACATAATAAAGATCACAGAAGAAATAAATAAAATTGAGAAGAATAAAACAACAGAAAATAATCAGTGAAACCAAGAGCTGGTTCTTTGAAAAAATGAACAAAGTAGATAAACCCCTAGCCAGACTTATTAAGAGAAAAAGAGAATCTACACACATAAATAGAATCAAAATGAGAAAGGAAAAATAACAACGGACCCCACAGAAATACAAAGAATTATTGAGAATACTATGAATATCTATATGCTAACAAGCTGGAAAACCTAGAAGAAATGGACAACTTCTTAGAAAAATACAACCTTCCAAGACTGGCCAAGTAAGAAACAGAAAAACTAAACACACCAATCACCAGCAACGAAATTGAAATGATAATCAAAAAATTACCCAGGAACAAAACCACCTGGCCAGATGGATTCACCTGTGAATTCTACCAGACATATAGAGAAGAAATAATACCGATTCTCCTTAAAATTTTCCAAAAAATAGAAGAGGAGGGAATACTTCCAAACTCATTTTATGAAGCCAGCATCACTCTAATACCAAAACCTGGCAAAGATCTCACCAAAAAGAAAATTACAGACCAACATCCCTGATGAACGTAGATGCAAAAATACTCGTCAAAATATTAGCAAACTGAATTCAAAAATACATCAAGAGGATCATACACCATGTTCAAGTGGGATCCATCCCAGGGATGCAAGGATGGTACAACATTCAAAAATCCATCAGCATCATCCACCACATCAACAAAAAGAAGAACAAAAACCACATGATCATCTCCATAGATGCTGAAAAAGCATTTGACAAAATTCAGCATCCATTCATGATTAAAACTCTCAACAAAATGGGTATAGAGGGCAAGTACCTCAACATCATAAAGGCTATATATGACAAACCCACAGCTAACATCATACTTAACGGCGAGAAGCTGAAAGCTTTTCATCTAAGATCGGGAACAAGACAGGGATGCCCACTCTCTCCACTGTTATTCAACATAGTACTGGAGGTCCTAGCCACGGCAATGAGAGAAAACAAAGAAATACAAGGCATACAGATTGGTAAAGAAGAAGTCAAATTGTCACTGTTTGCAGATGACATGATCTTGTACATTAAAAACCCTAAAGACTCCACTCCAAAACTAGTAGAACTAGTACCTGAATTCAGCAAAGTTGCAGTTACAAAATTATCACACAGAAATCTGTTGCTTTCCTATACACTAATGATGAACTAACAGAAAGAGAAATCAGAAAAACAATTCCATTCACAATTGCATCAAAAAGAATAAAATACCTAGGAATAAACCTAACGAAGGAAGTGAAAGACCTGTACTCTGAAAACTACAAGACACTCCTAAGAGAAATTAAAGAGGACACTAACAAATGGAAATGCATCCCATGCTCTTGGCTAGGAAGAATAAATATTGTCAAAATGGCTATACTACCTAAAGCAATCTACAGATTCAATGCAATCCCTATCAAACTACCAACAGCTTTCTTCAATGAACTGGAACAAATAATTCTAAAATTCATATGGAACCACAAAAGACCCCGAATAGCCAAAGCAATCCTGAGAAGGAGGAATAAAACGGGGAATTATGCTCCCTGACTTCAAGCTCTACTACAAAGCCACAGTAATCAAGAAAACTTGGTATTGGCACAAAAACAGACCCACAGACCAGTGAAACAGAATAGAAAATCCAAACATTAACCCAAACATATACAGTCAATTAATATTTGATAAAGGAGCCTTGGATATACAATGGGGAGATGATAGCCTCTTCAGCAGCTGTTGTTGGAAAAACTGGACAGCTGCATGTAAGAGAATGAAACTGGACTACTGTCTAACCGCATACACAAAAGTCAACTCAAGGTGTATGAAAGACCTGAATGTAAGTCATAAAACCATAAAACTCTTAGAAAAAAACATAGGCAAAAATTTCTTGGACATAAACATAAGCGACTTCTTTATGAACATATCTCCCTGAGCAAGGGAAAGAAAAGCAAAAGTGAACAAGTGGGACTATATCAAGTTGAAAAGCTTCTGTACAGCAAAGGACACCATCAGTAGAACAAAAAGACATCCTACAGTATGGGAGAATATATTCATAAATGACGTATCCGGTAAGGGGTTGACATCCAAAATATATAAAGAACTCATGCACCTCAACAAACATAAAGTAAATAATCCAAATAAGAAATGGGCAGAGGACATGAATAGACACTTCTCTAAAGAAGAAATTCAGATGGCCAACAGGCACATGAAAAGATGCTCCACATCGCTAATCATCAGAGAAATGCAGATTAAAACCACAATGAGATATCACCTCACACCAGTGAGGATGGCCAACATCCAAAACACAAACAACAACAAATGTTGGCGAGGATGTGGAGAAAAGGGACCCCTCCTACACTGCTGGTGGGAATGCAAATTAGTTCAACCATTGTGGAAAGCAGTATGGAGGTTCCTCAAGAAACTCAAAATAGAAATACCATTTGACCCAGGAATCCCACTCCTAGGAATTTACCCTAAGAATGCAGCAGCGCAGTTAGGAAAAGACATATGCACCCCTATGTTTATCACAGCACTATTTACAATGACCAAGAAGTGGAAGCAACATAAGTGTCCATCAGTAGATGAATGGATAAAGAAGATGTGGTACATATACACAATGGAATATTATTCAGCCATAAGAAGAAAACAAATCCTACCATTTGCAACAACATGGATGGAGCTAGAGGGTATTATGCTCAGTGAAATAAGCCAAGCCAAAAAAGACAAGTGTCAAATGATTTCACTCATATGTGGAGTATAAGAACAAAGAAAAAAACTGAAGGAACAAAACAGCAGCAGAGTCATAGAATCCAAGAATGGACTAATAGTTACCAAAGGGAAAGGGACTGGGGAGGATGGGTGGGAAGGGAGGGACAAGTGGGAAAAGGGGGCGTTACGATTAGCAGATGTAATGTTGGGAGGGCACAGGGAGGGCTGTACAATTCAGAGAAGACAAGTAGTGACTCTATAGCATCTCAGTACACTGATGGACAGTGACTGTAATGGGTTATGTGGGGGGGACCTGATGAAGGGGGTAGTTTAATAACCATAATATTGCACATGTAATTGTAGATTAATGATACCAAAATAAACTATTAAAAAAATGATAACTAATAAACACACTCACTGACACATACACATATACACCCACATGTATATAATTCTTCTTCTAGAATAATTACGTGGGTTGATTATCTTTTTAAGTTTAAAGGAGTATTTACATATGTAAGCTTGCCCTGGCACCTCTAAGGAAAGAGCATGTTTTTTGGTCTAAAAAAAAAATTACAGAGAATACTCTATACACTTAGAAATAGAAAATTGACTTTTCTGCATTCATACTTTGTGTGGGGGTCAGGACTATTCTTCGGCACTATAAAGCTTGGAATCAATTCTTTTTCATTGCACTTCATTTCTCACTGTGAAGGTTAAGGTCTCAGTTGATTCTGAATGTTTAGTAATTAGATGTCTCTCTCTCTCTTTCTCCTAATAAGCAATATTTATTTAGTGTTATCCTGAGCCTGGCTATTTGCTAATCATTTGAAATGAAATATATAATTTAATCTTCACAATAACATTATGAGGAAGGGATGATTACTTTGCCAGTTTTACAGATGAGTCTGCAAAATGCCAAAATACACACATTGTATATAATGCAGACAGTATCAATAACGGTTTGGTTGACTCCAAAATTTAATCTCTAAACTCAATTTCAAGATCTCATACTCTAACGCCTGGAGTTGACACTCCTCTAGAACCCTTTAACAAACCACGGGATCATTTAGTTGGAGGTAACTCTGAGAATACTTAAAATAACCTTTTCAATTACAGAAAAGGAAATTAAGGTCAGAGAAACAAATTATCACGCAAACCACACACAGCTTCTCCAAGTGGAATCTAGGTCTCTTGACCCTTGGTGCAGTATGCTTCCCTGCAGCATATGCCCTCCTTCAGAAACAGAAGAAGTCACTTGTCACCTAATAACTCTGCCACAACTGCCTGTGACAGGTTGTGTTCAAATCTAATCCATTTTGAGGTCCATTCACAATAGAGCTGCAATAGCTGAGTGGGAGGCTGATAAGTATCACAAAGGGAGAGAAAAGGCTCACTCTCCCTTAACTATAAAAGGAGTTCTAATTATGCTAATGCATTTCGAAAATATTTTTTATAGATGGTAAAGGAGGCTGCTAACAAACAGCCATGGATTGTGAATGGTCCCCAGCCAGGAATGCCTTTCTGCTATGCAGATGAAGGACACTCCCAGAGTCAGGCATTAAAGCTACTCCCACTGTTCAAGGATATCACCAGGCACCATTTTGACTTACTAAGGCCAACTTTGAACATGCCTACTGCCCAGTTTATTCTGTGTGTGAAATGAAGAGGGTGTGCCAGCAACAGCACTTCATTGGCATTAAATACCCTTTGAACATGGAGCGATGGCACCCTGAGGGCGCTCTCTGTGCCCGGCGCCCTCTGCAGGCCACGTATGGAGAGGCAGAGATGAAACGCGCAGTGGCTGACAGCTGCTAACCACCAACAGTGTGGATCAACTCACTTCCCTCCTCAATGCCAATGACAAATGTTAGCTATTTTATAATTCCTTGATTCTTCAATCAAAAATGTTGGATTTTTTCCTCAGCTTTACTGAGATATAATTAACGATTTTTTCTTTTAATTCTCCAGTTGTAATTCTAATATTCCACACACATTATTTGCTCCCATACACTAATCACGGCTGTTGTTGAGAGGCAAAGGGGAAGATTTCCAAAAACTACCTGCACGTTGGAACTAGTGTACCACTTATGTTCAAAGCGTTATAAATCGGAAGGCATTAAACACACACACACACACACACACACACACACACACACACACACACACAAGGAAGGCATGGGAACTAGAAGCTACTTCAGTGGAAATTAACTCCTGGTAGTACAATTCACGGTATTTAAATTACTTATGTCTACCTTATTTTATTGTCCCATGTCAGGTTTTTACCAAGCCAAGTTCATCCGTGACTCCTTCAAAGATGGCTGCCTTAAAAAAAGTCTACCCAAGGTGCTAATTTCTGACGTTAAGGATCAACACCTGGCTGAGCTGTGCAAGTCATAAAAGAACCTGATATTCTACGTATTTCTAACAAACCAGTGCTTAGTAATTCTTATTTCCAAGATCTAAAAACATCACTGTTTGATTCTGTTTTCAACAGACAACATAAAGCTTAAGGACAAAGGGAGAAAAGAACTTCCCCTCTTGCCTAAACTATACAAGAAAATACCCAAGGCTGTCCCGTTGGACTGTTAGATGTACCCCATTCTGCGAGCCTAAACTGATATTCCTGTAGGTAACTCACACATTTTCTTTTTAATGTCTTTTTCATACAACAAGGTGCATAGATTTTTTTTCAGTATGCATTATTGTGATATGACAATGCTCAACATATATAGCTTCTACCATGACTTAACATTCTCCTATCCCCAAAGAATCCAATGCTAGCCCTCTTTGTGTCACTCTGCACTGCCTTTCAAAGTTCATTTAGAATTTCCCTAATTTATTGTCCATCCCTTGTTTTCAGGATCACATCCACAGCTCAAATGAACCATACACTATTACCCTGCAAAATAGCCTACCACAGCTTGGAACGTCAGGGAACTATAATCTTTCAAAAGCCCAATAAAATCCCATGTGTTTTATAATATTCTTATAAATATCATTGGCATGGAGATAAAGTAAACAGCATTCTGTGATATCTGAACCCTCTATTGCTATAACTTTCTAACAATAGTACTAGCTGAGGGGTGTAAATAATTAAGCATACCATGCTTTCCAACCCAAGTAGGTTTGGAAAATTGTAATTTATCAGGCACAATTAATAAACATTTCATGTTAGCTGTAATACAGTTATAAAACCAAGAATCACCATATGTTGCTTTGAAAAAGCACAATCTAAAAGGGAATAATTATTTTAAAAAATATTCAAGAATCCACTGCATTTCATACTCTGCCAGGTAAACTGACAAACAAAGAAGTGTTTAGAACTAGCAAGTATGTCCTTGCAACTGTGCTGGAATGACCATTGGAGCTGGTCATCCCCAAGGCAAGGGGTTGCAAACTTGACCTTTGATAGTTTGATGCCCAAGTAAGGAGGGAAAAAAAGTAAGGAAAAACTAGACCCTTCTTTCCTTGCCCTGGCTGCTGCACTGAAATGAAATAAGAATCATATTTAGTCTCATAATATCTGACCTAAGTTCTTCAGTCACATACTAGCTGAGTGATTTGGCCATTAAATAAACATTTAAATATGTCATTGTACCTATGAATAATGGAGATATAAAAAAAAATCAGTGCCTATTGTATAGGAACAGGTATTCCCAAGGGAAAACTTCCTGTCATAAAAATATAAGCATATCATCAGGTAATATGCTTCAGAGCTTAACCACTAAAAGTCTCACAAGACAAAGAAGGTCTCATCATGACATTAGGGAACTATTCAAACTCTCTGAGCCTTTTTGACCACCACTTTTTTGAAACTCCAATTTAAAAGAAATATATAGTATGAGGTAAGTGTACTAACATCAACAGTCCATAGTAACTTTTATACTAATTTGAAACTCATTCTGAACTGTATACATATTAATCACTCCAACTTTCCCCAAGAGAGAAAAATGGGCTTCTAATGGACAAATTATACTTGAATCTCATTGACAACCCTAAATCTCAATGACAACCTCATTGACAAACTCATAGGCAAAATCACAAAACAAGCCTACTACCTCACCTTTTTTCAATTAGAATCTTCAATGACATATTTATCAAAATCTTGTCTTCATCTTTGTAAATTTTGTAACACGTCACTTTTTCTTTGAATCTAATAATTACATATGTATATATATAAAACATAATGAAATATATATTTTTGACATTTATATCTCAAGGAATACCAGATATATCAAGACTTTATATTATACATATCAAGAAGAAACTCAACAGAAAAATTTCTTCCCTCATGGAGCATACAGAGTAGAGTGCTATAGAACATACGGTAAATGTATAAGAGTGCCTATTATCTCTATGTCCACAGAAATTAATCAAACTCAACCTTCAAGCCCTGGTTTAAATGTTGCCATTTCTGTAAATATTATCCTAATATCTGGCCCAACTGGAAGTGACTCTTTCCTCCTCTCAACTCCCATAGCATTTAATTAATCATTAATCTATCTGTTCCCTCATATATTTAATGAACACCTACTTCTGAACACAAAATAATCAAGAGAAAGTTGTTCAGTGAATGACCCAAGAAGTACATGAATGTTAAATAACAAAGTATGCATCCCCCACTTGGTAAAGACCAAAATTGATGCTAAGAGCCCTACATGCACTTTTTAATTCCACAATAGCCCGGTGCAGTAGACAGAGATTGTTCAGAAGAATGAGAATATAGCAATGAATAAGACAAGAAAGCTCTTTCAAAGCTATTTTACTAGGAGTCAGACAATAAACACATAAAAAACATATGCATATAGTTCACATGAGATACGACTTGGTGTTAAGTTCCATGAAGAAAAGTAAAGTGTGGTGCTGAGATGGGGTAGTGACAGTGGTCTAATTTTAGACAGAGCACTGAATTTGAGTGGAGCTCTGAATGAAGTCAAGGAGTGCAGCAAGGGGCATATCTAAGGGAAGAGAATTGAAGGCAGAGGGAAAAACACATGTAAAATCCCTGAAGCTAGAACATGTGAGTGGGGTGGAAGAGGAGGAGTAAGAGGGTGAGATGGAGAAGTCGGAACAAGAGCTAAAAGACAGGCTTTGTGGTATTTTTGTAGGTCAAGTCATGAAATTTTGTAGGAAATTCATATGATGCTGCCTTAAAATGAAGAATTATTTAAATTTCAAGAAGGCAAATGTAGTATAAAGTGACATAGTAGGAAGAAGGTCATTAAAACTTGCATCCAAACAAACAAAAAACCCTGAAGAGATGTAAACAGTGGATTTCTTCCTCAGAAAAATTACTATAATATCCTGAATCTGTTTTCTGTTTTGTAAAATGAAGACAGAACTGCCTGAAGGCAGTGATGAAAACAATATAGTCCAAAAAGCTGAGTCAAACCTTAAAACTGACGTGAATTATACGAAATCCCTTTTATATGAAAAGTGCCTTAAGGAAGAAAAAGTTTTCCCTATGCCAGTGCAGAAAGGAAAAGAATGTGGCTGCTACAATACTGATAAAAAATCACATATCTCAGGAAAGAATGCATCCTTCAGAAAATGAGTTAGTCAGCAAGGAGCATGAGAAAAAGGAAGGCATGAATTACCAGTACTGCTTCCAGCACTGACTGGGGAACACAGTGTCCTATGAAGATAAAATGAGGCAAACCTGCTCAATCCTGTCAAGACAGATCTATCAGACCATCGGAGCCTGATGCCATTAAACATATGAGTTATCCAGTCAACTCCCTTTGTTTTGATTCCATGCTCACAAGCTGCCTTCTGATAATCTAGTTTCTCAGTATGATTTTCTACCAGGAGACAATGTTCTGGTGTGGCCAGAAAGTTATATTTCTCTCTATAAATTACAGCATTGGCATTCTGTATCCTATACTTTATTCTCCTGTGGGTTTAGTTGATGTGAGTCAGCATGCCTAAGTCCAATAAAACTCTGATAAACTGACATTGCTTTCTGAATCTGAGACTGAGGGGTCAGACCCAGGGTTGTGATGGGCTCAGCAGGCGATGCCCCTCCAGGAGCTGTTGGTGACTAGCCAGCCATACACATTATTTTTTAACTTTTCCAGTGCCTAATTCAAAAGGCTGTGGGGTTTACATGAAATAATGTATTTGAAAGGATTTGGGAAGCTGTGAAGTTCTTTTGAGGAACAATGAAAAGTGCCTAAAAGAGGGTGTAAGAAACAAACTGTGTACTATAGACCTTGACCATCTGGCTATTTGGAACCATCTGCAATACAGAAGAAAAACTTTCCAATCTAGGAATAACAGGTGTTCCTATGAAGAATGTAAAACTCATAGTGACAAGTTCAGATACTGGGTAAGCTATCTTTTCCTGTTTGAATAATTCTCTTCAGGGATAGAAATTCTGGATTTTCCTTTTATGAATACAACACTCCAACACAAAAATCTGGAACCACTGATTTTTTTGTAGCTATAGATATAAATATAGATGTAGATACATAATCCTTATAATATTCCAAGCAACAGGTCCAGCTACACAATTTGTTAGGGCCATGTGCAAAAGGAAAATGCAAAGTTTTTTCTTCAAAAATCAAGAGGAAAATGCTATAAAAGATATTAAAATATAAATATCTTTGTTTTCCTTCACAGTCTATCTCTTCACTTATCATGGCATTCATTTGTTATTTATGTCACTGTGTCCTGTACAACTGCAGTTTACTTGACCATGCAGCCTGCTCTACCAGGAACTGCTTTAAGAATAATTAAACTCTCATATCAACTATATGAAGTTGGCACTATAATTATCCTTCATTTCAGAATGAGGAAACAGGCATAGAGAGGTTAAGTAGCTCATTCAAGTGCTAATAAGGGCTAATAAATGGCAGAGCTGGGATGTGAACCCAGGCTTTTAAGCTCAAGAAACCATGATCTTAACCAATACATAGAGTATTGCTTTCCCTAAAGGCATTGATTTTAAATTCATCCCAACCTTTCCTGGCTCTTTCTTGCTTCCTTACCTTCTAAAAATCTAAAAGACAATTCATAGGCATCATAGAGAAATCCGTAGATATTGCAGGCATTTACTGACTACACTTTATGTTAGCAGGTATAATGAATAACAGTTAACACTGCGTTTTGTATGAGCCTAGCAACTTGATCAGGTGGTTGTAGTCATTGCATGTACTTCAGATGAGGACACAGAAGTCTAAAGAAATTAAACAACCTTTGTCAGAATCAGGTAATAAGTGGAAGAGTCAGGATTTGGCCTCAGACAATTCGGCATCAACAGCTGTGGGCTTACATACTTGGTCATGGCACTGTGATTTTCCCGACGTCCATTTTGATGATGCCAAGGGTAAGTGACTGGGACCAGATTTATACAGATAGAGTGTATTTCTGACAGATTTCTGTTCAATCTCATAGGCTCAACATGAGAGGTATAATTCATCTGCAAGAGTAAAATCTTTGACATTCAAATGTGTACCCCAGTGCAAATTTGCTGTTTTCCTTTAAGAGTTTCTTCCTCTGTTTGAAAACAGTTCAGAGAGATTTAGCCTAGAATGAAATGCTAGAAACAAAAGAAGCCACAAAACTTTAGAAGGCTGCCCTTGGAGAAACTGTGATCCCTGGCTACTAACCTCTAAGTAAATAGAGGTTGTAATTGGATGAGTTCTCTTAACTGAGTCCAACAGAGAAAGGAAACTCAAGTCCTGGTCTTACTTCTGATGTTCTGTTTCTCTAGGATGCCTATGAATTAACATGACATCATTCCTTGGACAACCTTAAGATCAAAAGAGATGGGCATAAAACTGGAACATTCCCAGATCAGTCTCAAAGAGTTTTCTATTTAGAAGCTGCTTCCAGAATAGAATAATTATCACGGTAATCACATAATTAAATAACAAAAGCATAATCAGAATAACCATTCCAAAAACTTACTAAATTAGGTGACATAAAAAAGAAAAGAAAGCCTAAAGAAATAATTTTGGCTTAGGACATAAAATTAACTGAGGAGCTAAGGGACTGTTAAAGTCCAGAAGCCATGAGTAATGATGGAAGGCTT
This sequence comes from Smutsia gigantea, assembly GCA_032199065.1. NCBI lineage: Eukaryota > Metazoa > Chordata > Mammalia > Pholidota > Manidae > Smutsia > Smutsia gigantea. The sequence goes on along the minus strand of JAVSCE010003115.1, from coordinate 51,161 downwards.
TTAAATCCCTGGCAAATTTTCAAGGCACATAAAGGAAAATTAGGACTGCTCTTCCTAACAGATTTTTAATTAAGAGCATTTTATTCAAAAGTAGCAAATTCTTTTACCCGCCATTGTATATTCTGTAGTTAATTGAAGATCCATCACAGAACACTTGGTTCTTCTATTACTGTTCACCTAAGGAAATCAACATACCAGAGACATTTAAAAAATAATGGAAGACCTAATCTCATTTTAAAAAGCAGTAAATAAAGGGATATAAAAATACACTGTCTAGTGTTAAAGCATCCACTCAACTCCCTGTTCCTTTATTGGAACACACAGCTCCTCCCGTTTTTTAAACAGAACCTGTCCTAATTTGAGTTTCTCAAGGAACAGTGCCACAGACAAAGGATAACATGCAATAATTTAGTGGGGAGTTTGATGGAGGTGTCAGGAATGAGACCTGAATTATCTTAGATTTTTGAAAGATGTTTTGTTTTCTGATATACAATACTATTATCATTAAGAAAAAGTTTTATTCTCTCAATGTTTATGTCAGTTCTTTTCTTCCTTCATTTTTTTCTTTTGATAACATTTGTTAGGACCACTTGGTCAATGTTGAATAAGATGAGGAAACCAAACCCTAAGGCTGCTGATAAAGTCGCATGCAGACTGCCAGTCCCCTGACATGATCGTAGGAGGAAGCCTTTCTGCTCCTCAGTCACCTCATACTCCCTGAGCATCATGGATGGGAGGACTCAGCCCAGGGATTCAGCTCCTTGATTCCTGGGTTAAAGAGACTGACACAATCACACAAGACTGAGGTTAATACTCTCCTTTCCTTAAAACCTGCTCCAACCCAGGACCAGATTCATGGGTATGTTTTCTGTGTAGTCACGTAGGCTTGAAATTAGAAGGGTCTCATGCTTGGTTTAATGTTCTCCTACCATTATCTAAAATTCTTAAATCATTTTTGAACAAGAGTTTCAAAATTTTGTTTCACACTGGGCCCCCAAATTATGTAGCTGGTCTGGCTCCCACATATCACTCAGCCAAGCTCTCACAGGAACCTTCTGAGTTCTAATGCTTATCCCCGAACTGTTAGATGTTACTATTCAGCCTCTATCCTCATCTACATCAATTCTCACTAACTGGGTTCCCACGACCCTCAATGCATCACATGCATCCAGGAGAATGTTGTCTTAGGAGCCATGTGACCCACGAGGCTGATGACCAGCATTAGAAGGAAAAGGGTAAAAAAAAAACATGGACACGTCACCATTTTCCTAGAATTCTTTGCTGAATCTTTACTGTGTCAACCTTAGGGTTCAAAATGAGCGGCATTTTACATTCGTATGCAAAAAAGGAACTGAATGATTTAAAAAGTGAAGGCAAACTCCGCTGTCATGATGAAAGAAGGAAATAGGTTCAGTGGAAGTGAATGAGTAGAGGAAATATCAGGACAGAACCAAAGAACTAAAGGATTCATGGTAGATAAGACAGATTCACATTAAACGAGAAAATTATTTTCCTGGTCTCACAGGCTATTCAAAAGAATTGAAGGATGATAGCAAAGTTCAATAATAAAACTCCTACACTAATTGAAAATCTTTAATTATTTGTTACTTATCTGTCCTTAGACAAGTATGTTTAATATATTTTAAGCTTTCTTCAATAAAGTATTTTTAGTATTTTAGCTCATCATTCTGCAACTTCAAGAATCTTTATAGAGCAGTATAGCTATAGAAGACATACAATATTGAATTTTATGTTACTGAACACCATGACATATCCTGGGAGTTGTATGTGTAACACAGAAACTACAACATCAACAAATATTTTGAAGGTTTGCAACTTGCCAGGCAGCATAGGCTTTTTAATGGACTTATATTATTTAATCCTCAAAATAACCCTATTAATTAAGCACTATTATAAAAATAATGAAACCAAACCTCAAAGAGATTGCATGACTTGTTTAAGGTCACATGGGAACAAGAGTTCAAATTCAGAAAATGCATAATAATCCCTCTCTTAAAGATACACTACTTAAACAAAGTCCCTTTGATCTAACAATCTGGTAGCAGTCTAGCTTTTTTACCTTTCACTCGATAACTTAGATTATCAGGATAATTTAGAAATCTAAATGTCAAGAGACTTTGACACTGTTTTCTGATCCAGAGAAAGGGAACATTTTCCTAAGTGTATAGATGAGAACAAATTACTAGTGTGTGTCTCCCCATACGTGCATATTAAGTTTGTGAGTGTGGCGTGGTGTGTGTGTATGTGTGGTGTGGTGTGTGTGTAAGGATGGTGTGGTGTGTGTGTGTAGGGATGGTGTGGTGTGTGTGTAAGTGTGGTGTGGTGTGTGTGTGTAAGGATGGTGCGATGGTGGTAGTGATGGGTTCTTTGGGAGTGAAGGACACGGGCATATGATCCTTCACTACCTATGCTGCTACCAGAATGAAAATGTTTCTGTTGGGGAAAAATATGGTTTTCTAAGATCTCTAACTACCAATAAGCATAGCTGATAGATCTGGGACAAATCAAGCCTGGAGATCAGGAGTCTCCACTGCAGAATGTCCACACTCTTTGAGAATCCCTCTAGGGAAGCTTACTTGCAGAGAAGTGTATGATTTTCTCCAGACAAGGGAAAGATTACTTCCTTGGAAACCATATTTCTGATGTCTGGCCTCAGCAACTCTTCTCACTGAATGCTTAATAGCATAAATGACACAAGATTCTCCTAAATAAACTAGCATAGGGACTTCCCCATCTTTCTTATTCCATCTACCTAATCATCTGATGATTCTGATTCAGTTACTTCATGATCAGTCTTTAGCATCTTAGTTTCAAATGGTCACAGACTATAATTATAACCATCAAAAATCCTTTCAGCCAATTAAAAATATCCTCTGATGAATGGAAATTTAATTTCAAGAGATCAGGATATGATAGGAGGAAGCTTCACGTTTGGGTGCACTGGGGACACTACAATAGATTCGCCGTCTTGTCACTTAAGTTGAGAAGTTCCTTAGCTGCGAAAGGAAGGAGGAGGAAGAAGAGAAGGAGGAAAACGAGAGAAAAGAGAAAGAGGGTAAAGGAAGGGAACTGAGAAGAAATAGTGAGGTATGACAGTGAGGTTTTAATCAGAAAATCAGAAACCATTTTAAGTATTTATGTCAGAGGGAATTTAATTCAGGGAATTGGTTACATAGGTCATGGAGGAGCTGAGAAGTCAAGATAGTCCCAGGATCAGCAAAAGCAAAAACCACTATACTGTAGAGCAGGAGAGACAAAGGGGGAAAGAGGCAGTGTTACCCGAACTGCTGGGCCAGGGACACCCGACAGGAACTATAGGCACGACAGACCTATCAGGAGGGAGCTGAGGTCGTGGAGGGACCCAGCCTGTTAAGAGACACTGAGTGCACAATGGGAGGAGTTCTTTCTCCTCACATTCCACATTTCCACCAAAACTTATTTTGGGTGAACAGAGTTGGAGCCAGTTGACACGCAGGGGTCAGCTTCCCTGTGACACAGAAAAGTTTGTGAGAAAAGCAAAAACTGCACCTGAGGAATGTACCTGACAGGTTCAGTCACTGTAGGTAAAATCAGAAGCCTAGTTGGTTGGAGTGGCACCAACCACATTACCCTCGTGGCTGAGGTGCATGACTGACAGCTGGGGCCCAGACAGTGAACTAGAAGGAAAGTGACAAAGTAGCTACTGAAAAGCAAATTCTACTTGTAAACGTACATCCACAAAATAGAGACGAAGGTAAAAGATTCATCAGTACCCATGAGGGGAGTTGTATGGAAACAATGAAATACCAGTAAGTAAGTGAACACAAGCCCCTGGGAAACTGCTGCGTGCAGGTGGGTGATGAAAAGCGAAGAGCGCAAAGCTAAGCTGGCAATGACCCATGGGAGGTGGAGGTGACCAGGTAAAAACTCATTGTTGGAGAAGAATTAGCTGCCTTCTGAGTTGGCTGAATTGTCCTGGGGACAAGAAATGACTGAGCTCCTAGGGAAGAGCAGGAAAAATGGTGCTTTTTGTTTTGTCTTATTTAGTCCTAAATTCTCAGTTGCTCCACAGTCACGAACACGCCCCATGAATACCAAGTCTGAAAGATAAATGAGTAGAAGGATTTAACCAGTCATGGTTAACCGCTGCTGACACAACTAAAACTTCCCTCTGCATTAACTTGTAACTGCTTTGAACTTGATGCCTTTCATTAATTCCATCTACCTCAGGTTCCTACCCTTCCTGTTAGACTGCAAACCAAAGGGCAATTTATCTCTATTTTATTGGTTTCAGATTGTGTACAGCTTTGACAGTGTTTACATCAGCATTACCTGAGATACTTATATTCTTTTTTGTTTTGTTTTTATTGACAATCACTGGTGGTGAGACACAAGATTCTTCATTTTTAATATACCACAACTGATAGCCATTTATACTTCAACCTGAGAATGACTGTATTTGCAAGCATTCTGGGAAGAGATAAAGAACAAGAAATAGAACAACAAAAATATAAAGTTTCACATCTCCACCCTTCTCCCCATAGTTTTACGTATCAGTTTTCCATTGAGATTTCATTGGAAGAATTTATTTTCTGTCAAAAAAGAAAAAAGAGGAAAAAAAATATGTAAATGATATGTATTAAAGGAAATGAAAGATCATGGATCTACAGAACATTTTCCTTTAATATGGGCCCACTGCCATGACTTCTCACATCCTGCCACTTGCCTGAGGTCTCCTTCTCCGTTATTCTAGGTCAGACTCGGCTTCATCCTGAGAGCTGCCAAAGCCGTTACAGCAACTCTCTTTGAAAAAGAAATCAGAAGAATAGAAGTTGAAATTGAAAAACTGACCTGTCTCTTAGTCATTTGTAAACATTAGATAGCTTCTCTACAGAGTAGTTCTAGACCATTCTTTTTTAATCTTATGGCAAATATCTTTAAAATTTTTATACTGCTTTGACATTATTTTGTATTTTAAACTTTTGAAAACAGTTCTCATACTTTTTCATGTCCCAGCTTTGTTATATGCCACTCATTCTCTCTTTTGTGCATGCCCTATGAATAAATGTGTCCCACATAAATGTTTATTTGTGCCAGATCATCATATGCTAGTATTGGCAATTCAGTAATAAAAAGATATCACCATTTCCCAACTTTCCACAACAAATATAAACTAATGTCACCAAGGATATATAACTTTGATATATTTTAAGCTAAGAAAGACATCAGAAAATAGACATTTTTGAAAGATTTTTTAATCCTCCAAGGAGAGAGGAAAGCCATGGGCTTTAAAAAACAAAATAAAGATTTCCTTTTGCAGAAATGACCCATGTGAGAACATAAATAGAAAGAGACAAAAGTAAAAGAATTTGAACAGAATTCAAGTAAATCAAGAAACAATGAAAAGGAATCTATGTAGATCAGATTATAGAATTGAGGGGGGGGGAAAAAGGCCAGTAGTGGGTTTAAGAGAAAAAGATTACAGAACATGTTATCCCCTAATTAAAAAGAAGGAATTAAAATAATACATGTATTTTTAGACCTGTCTCAGGAACAAAGAAAGTTAGAGAGACAGGATAAGAGATGTGAGCTATGCCAGGCCACCAATCCGAGAATGAAGAGGGAATTGTGGTATGGAGTCAGAAAGCCTGGGTTTAATACAAACTTCCTCACTTATAAGCTATGTGGCTTTGCACCAGTCATTTAATGTTTCTTAAGCATCTCAACTTCTGCATTTGTACAGTGGAAATTATGCCTGCCTAATGGTGTCTGGTGAGGATCACACAAGGATAATACAGATAAGTTTTATAGACTTCAAAGACCTTCTGAATATGCAGGTCAACAACTCATAAAAACAATTATTTTAAAATCAGACCTTGCAGCACCAAATGTTAGCAGGTTGTTCATGAAGTATAATTCATGAAGCATTGATTCAACCAACATTAGTTGAGCACATACTGTATGTCTGTGAATGTGCTAAGTGCTGGGGATGTGAAGATGAGCCATAAATAGCTATGCATAATGATAAATGAAAACTTTGAGGAAAAAACAAAGTAGCATAATGTATGGTCAGGCCAGTTTCAGGGAGAAAACAACACTTAAAACTGGGTTGTTGAAGCCCCTCTAAATGGATCTTTATTACTGTAACCAATGGAGTTTGTAAAAAGCTGAAATAACTCACACAGAAGTAAGAAACAGTAACTATGGAAAGAAGTGTTAATAGAGTGAATAAATAATATTTGAAAGTTAGATATGGAGTTTAGACAACTGGCATTTCTAAAGATGGATTACAGGTTGGTTTCTTTTTAAATTCTTGCCCCAAAGCCTGTTTAGAATTTCACAGAACAGAATGCATATACAGAAATGGCTGGTCAGTTAGTAGACCACTTAATGGACTTAACAGCAATGATACATTGACTGAGGGAAAGTAGGTACATATTATGAAATTCTTAAAGTACATATTAATAAAGCAAACCATTGTATTTTCTTTTAAATCAGACACCGAAAGAAAAAAACTATTTAAATATGAGATATATAATATCTTATCATGCCAATGATGAGAAGGGTGGGATTGAAATTAAGTTGACAAAAGGAATATATCAAGATTGTTTATTTATCCCCTGAAGGCATGTGATCTGTAGAAAATATTAAGTTCAGGAGAAGCTTTAGGTTAAGATGATTAAAGAAGCTTTAGGTTAAGCTTTTGGTTTGAGGATGGGCAAACCAAGCTCAGAGTCATAATTCATATAGTCTGTATCACACAGATCTCAGTAGAAAAGACTCTAAATACCTCAAGATATCTCTAAATAAGCTGAAATTGGAATCAGTCAACCAAAGTCAAAACATCAAAACAAATAGGGAGGACAGAACAGCATTAATAACATAAAGATGGAAGGTGGACCAGTGAAAACTGTTACTACACACTTTATAGAGGAAATATTTGCCCCTGAAAAAAGGAGGATTAAAAGAATCAATAAAAGAATTAAACTTGTACTAACTTTGAAGTTACCCATAGTAGAACCTTATTGTTTTACTCTACCAGCCTCAGCACCCTACCCCACCTGGTAATTGCATGTTGATTTTCCTTGGATACCCTCCTTCTCCAACTCTGACCCCATATTTGTTTGGATTCCTGCATTCAAGGATGTTTTCTTAGGCTGGGTTCTCCCAGAAGCCGATCCTGAGCTGTGGATTTGAGTGCAAATGACTTATTAAGAAAGTGCGTCCCAGATAAATCAGCAAAGTGGGAGAAGCAAGATCCAAAAGGGGAGGAAGTCAAACAAGTGTATGATTTGATTTCATGTGATCCAGCATCAGTCTGATGCCAGAGAAAACTCTGGAGTATAAATTGAAAATCAGAATTTGTTTTGCCTCATGGTGAGAGAACTGAGTTTTTATATACCATACCCATCTAGTCAATGACTCTGGGCTACCCTAGGACTGACACAAGATTCCAGACATCTGACTTCCTACAGTGTGTCTCTTTCTCTGTGGGCCAGGGCAGCCCAGGGCAATCCTCTTAAGATTGTAGTGCCAAGGCAATCATAGCAAAGAAACAGACAGGAAGGATGAGGTCAAAGAACCTGTAAAGTAAATCTGAGGGGATCTTTTCAGGGCACCAGCAGTCTCCACCACAGGTGGACGCAGGAAGTAAGTCTGACCGATAGCGTGTTCCTTGCCCCTGGACATAATGGATGCTTTTGTAATAGCATGTGGACAGAGGTGTCTAATCAGGCAGTTGAGAGGCACTCAAAAAAAAATACAGAGAGATTAAATGTAAGTCAGAAGCTTCTGGCAGTCATCTCTCCACCATAAAGAGAACACCTGCCCGAGATGGGAACGAACGGAGTGGGAATCAGAGTGAAGGAGTGGTGAGTACAAGGCTGTACATGGTGACATTTGAATCACTCTATCACCTGGTTTCACATCTAAACCAGAGATTTTGTAAGACTATTAATAAATTTCCTCTTTAAACCTGAGCCAGTTTGAGTTGGGCTTTTCTTACTTGCAATGAAAACAGTCATATTTGAATAACTATTAACAAGGTAACACTCTGGAATCATTTTTTGAAGCCTGAATCCACATACATTTACTCTGAAATCTGTCTGATGTTAAACATCTCCATGTGTATTCCTATTGAAGGGAGCTATTAGCTTGGCCCTGTGAAAGAAAAGAGGCAGCTCCGAAGGCACACCATGCATCCTTCACAGGCAGGAGGACTAGCTATGATCAACACAGAACTGTCTTAAAATTTAATATTTTCATTTTAGTCTATAAAGGTTAAAAGAGAAAAATTAATGATGGCCAATCAGTGAATTCTACCTCTCCATACTGAAAGACAGTGGTCAGGAAAAGCTCCAGAAAATGCATAGAGTGATGATGCTATGAAGGGAAAATGCTGACACCTGCCCACTGCCCCCCCCAAAAACTGAGAAAAAAGTATGAAAAAAGAAATACACACATAAAATTGGGAGCTCAAGATTAACAGAATTTAAAAGACCAAAATATAGATAAAAGATAAAGTAGAAATCTCCTTATGGTGTATTTTCATTCAATCCTATACTTATTTATTCATTCTTTAAGTAAATATTAATTAGAGTGATTGGCTATATCCCGGACATTCTATTAGGTACTAGGGATACAGAAAATGTCCCTGTCTTCATGAAGCAATGAACTTTCTTCCCCTCCTTCCTCTTCTCATCCTTTTCTTCTTCTATTTTTAATAAACTGCTCCCAAACAGCATCTGGCACATAACAACTGCTCAATAAATGTTTGAATGAAGAAATCAATAACTGAGGGCTAAAAACTTTTTAAAAGAACAAAACCAAATTTTAAACAAACAGATGAAAAGAATAAGAGAAGGACTTTCAAGACAAATAGGTAAGGAGAAGAATAATGAAAGGGCTCATTTTTTACTTAATAAACATTTTTTAAAGTATCTACTTTGTGACTCACACTGGAGTAAGAGCTATTCACAAGAATTGTACGTTGGTTCTTTTAAAGTTTCTATTCATTTTCTGAGATACTGTAGCCTTTCATACAGTACAAGCATATGTTTCTTTACATTCTTAAACAGAGTCATAAAAGTTGCTTGAAAATACTTGTCTAATTCCAGCACTGTGGCCATCTTGGAGTCAATCTCCACTGATTGTCTTTTCTCTTCAGAATGGATCATGTTTTTCTAATTCTCAAGTATTAAAAAAGTTTTGGATTGTGCCATGAACACTGTTGCTTAGAGTTGATTCTATTATACCCTTCCAAACAGGGCTGTTGTATGTTCGCTTTAACAGACAATTAATTTGCACTCAAGCTGTAAGCTCTACCTTTTGAGAGATCACTCAGTTTAATTTTTTATCTTTCACTTCAGAGCCTGGAGACTACCCTGTGCATGCATGGTTGACAAAAATGGATAAAAACTCACTGAATTAAAAATGTTTTTTAAAATGTGTCTATACTGATCAAAATAACTAATAAGTGACCGAATTGAAAGTTTGATGAAGAATAGGATATTAATACAGCTCACAGTGCCATCCAATGATATACTTATTATCTACATAGGGGGCAAGGTAAGTGGAAAAGCACAACAGACACCTCCAGAATCAAGTGATCAAAGTTCACATCACTAGTTTTGAGCAAATCAAACTGTGTACCATTTGATAAGATGATTAAAGAAAAACATAGCATCATTTCCATAATATTCTTCTAAAGATGCATGACCTGAATCTGGTCATAATAAAAAGGCTAAATAAACTAAATGGCATTCTACTAAAAAACAACTGGCCTATCATATTCAAAATTATCAAGGTCATTAAAGTCAAGGAAAGACTGTTCTAGACCTAAGGAGAATAAAGAGATATAACAATCAAATGAAACACAGGATCCTGAAGTGGATCATTCTACTGTAAAGAGCATTATGGGAACAGCTGATGACATATGAATAAGGACTGAGGATTAGATGATATTGGAGTCACAATGTCTGAATAATACATCCTTCCATACACTAAATGCACACTAAAATATTCAGGAGGGTTTGGGCAACAAGTCACCAGCTTGCTCACTAATGGTTCAGGAAAAAGAAAAAGATATTTACAATGTACTTAAAACTTTTCTGTAAATGTGTGATTTTTTCAAAATAAAAATATATATTTTTAGAAAAACAATGTAACTTTCTACAAGGGTTTGTGAGGGACAGTGAAGATGTATAAACTCACTGCATCCCAGCCATTCCCTTTGTGTTCTCTGCAGAGATCAGGCTGATGAGCTCACAATAAAATGTGTCTATAAGTCATCTGGAAATTCTTTCTTCTGCCCTCCTACAGAACCCACTGTCTGCAGCACATCTTCACCTTATACCCTCTAGTGTTTATATAAAATATAAGCAATATGCATGTTTTCATTGAATTGCTAATAAATTAATCACTAACATCAATTTATGCATTGGAAAATAAAGTTACTGCACTTGCATATATATTAATAAAAAACATACTCTACCAGGACAAAAATACTTAAAGAAAATAAAAGCAAAATTGTGGAGTAAAGTCTTTAGAGAACCACAAAAAAATTGCATTAGAAAACTGAGTATCTTTCTATTCAAGTTAATGTAGCAAAGCTAGCTTATTGTTCACAAACTCTTCCCTTTCCTCCTGGGCTCACAGACAGACTTCATTTCACAGAGCACTTATCCACCTGGATTCAATGGTCATGTGGAGTAGAGCCCTCCTCCCCCATCACCACTTCATCTTTAAAGGAGAAAATCCAAGTTTCTACTTTTTGAGCCACCGAGATTTTTTATTCCTGCTATAGCATCATTACCATTACCTAAACCAGGGAATTCACTTATTCTCAGATGAGTTGTGGACACCACAGCTGATTAAATCTCTTAGCTTCCTTAGAGAGAAACATTTATAGGACAAACTAGCCATTCTCTTGCTAATATTAGCTGCCTCTTACATGATACAACTCCTCTTCACTATGCTGATGAAATCATTTATTTTTCTCCCATCTATCTATCAAAAGGCCTGCTTCCAGGAAGGAAGTTCGGAGGACAAAAGAGCAACCTGCCACATTTACATCACCACCTGTCCACCTTAATATCTATGTACCAGAGCCTGTCATATATACTAGGGCCAGAAGGTCAGATATAGTACATGAGAAAACACAAAGTATAATTTTATCACTCCAGATGATTCTAGTGATGTATGGTGAACCTAAGAAAGCAGAACACTTGGAGTGTCATGGCAGCAAAGAGCAAAAGCCTTAATCTGGTGTAGGAATGACTAAGGCTTCCCAGAAAATGTGTCAACAACGATGTCTGAATCCCTCTGCACAGGCTGCTTTCCTGGCTTTATTCTCAGTGGTACTGACAACCAGCCATTTAATTCTACTTTCTGTTGTCTTCCTTGGTTCAAACCACCTTCAGTTTTCCCATCTGTAAAATGGAGATAGAAATACATACTTCACAGATGTATTATGAGGCTAAAGACATAGATGTAGAAGGAAGTGCCTAGCATACTAATTACCTTGTAAGAAACAAACAATAAACTGCAATATTATACCTTGAGGTCAGACTTCTTCAATGTCATAATCTAGCTAACAGACATATGTATCTTATTCCTCATCCACTTTGGGAGTTTATGTTGAATTTTTGTCATATACCTCAATATTACAGCTATCCCTTACTGAATTTTTACTATGTATCAAGCATGTTCTAGGAACACAATGCTATTTTTTTGCCCCATCCCCCATAATGCTTTTTTGTTAATCCTCATAAAACTCTAGAATAGTTTACAATATTTACATTTTAAGAATGAATGTATTGAAGCTTACAGTGGTTGAATACTTTGCCCAGGGTCACATGACTAGTTGGTACCAGAAATAGGATTCAATTTGAGGTCTGTTTGCCTCCAACATATATATTTTCAACTATAGAAGGTGCCTTCCCATACGAACTTTCAAAATGTTCTCTTGTAACCTTTCTGATTGCCACAGTCAGGGAGGCATTTGATGTACTCAGTTAATGTATCAGTGGATCATCAGCTACATTATATCAAAATACCATGTACCTGGGACTTGCAGATACCATCAGAAAAAAAGCAACATAAAAGTCTAAAATACAAAGACTGAATGAAAACATACCATTTTGGAAATTGCAGTGTGGTATCATGTAATGAAAGATTTTAGCAATTAAAAAACAAACAGAGCACTAACAAATGTACCTGTGTAAACTTCAGCGCTGATCAGGGTAAAGAACATTTGACTAGTACTTATTTTCTGATTTGTTTACCTGGCTATAGCCCTAAAAAAAAAATGTATTGTGCTATCATTAACTGGTCATACTATCTGTTAAAATTAATTTCTCATTCTATCGCTCTTCTTCCTAGTCTTAACTCACTGGCGACTGGAAGAAAACATGCTAATCAGTTGAATCAGATGTCTTGGTCCGCTTAACTGATTTTGCAAACTGAGTGTGTACTCTGTGAAAGGCACTCTAAAGGGAATTCTATTTCTGGACATAAGCAATTATCTGACTGAAAAGTTAAGTCTCCTCCATTTGGCTCAGCGTGTCCACAAACTGCAACTCCAAGGAATAAGCAAAATGGATTCCCAAGGCCGCAAAGCTGAGAACCAACAGAGGTGAAGAAAGTCCCATCTGCAAGCTACTGTCAGCATCAAGGCACAGCTATTGCTCTTCCAGAAGAAGAAGGCTGAATCAGATATACAACTACCTTCCGACCAGGGAGGGAGGTTAAATGGGCAGTAGAACTCAATGCCTCTTTTAATAGCATTCTTGATTAATCATTTAAAGATTTGCCTTCCAATCGTTAGGGCTACCTGTTGCAAACGATTTTATTTTATAGATCCTTAAACTATATCCTTCTAGCTTTGGTTTATTTGGAAGGGAGAGCTCGCTTCTTTGTTTTGATTTTGACAGTAGCCTCCACAAGCCTCTGGAACTCCTCATGGTCCTCTTGAGGAAACATAGCGTAACTGTCCTCACAACCTGACTTTATCAGTTTGGCCTGTGATGAAATACTTGAGCACACATTGCTCTAACTCAGCCAACCCTGGGGAATGGAGTAATTGTATGAATTACTACTCTCGAGCTCATTCACTGTGGCCAAATTTGCTGCAACTTGGACACAAGTCGTTCAAAAAATGACTGAAGAAAATCAGAGAAAAGTAGCAAGTAGGCACAAGGATATTTATAAAATACTGTTAAATCTCATAAATTTCCATTAGGATAGATTATCTAGAGATCACCCTCAGGCAGAAATTTATTGAAATTACACGATAAATATAGCTCTCTGACATTCAAAGAAATTATTACTGGAAATAGAAACATTCCTTTTGTGTGTGTCAGTATCTTTCCCTATCATCAAACATGCATATTTATTTAAATTGTGGACTCAAACCTTTCTTATATTATACCTTAAACAAAATATTTCAATGCATATTTGAAGAGCAACTCATTGATTCCTGTGCGCATTGCTTATGCTACTTACTTATCTGTCCATCTGTTAATAAGGACTATGCTCCTGATAACATATAGGACTGAGGTGAACATAATTAATGAGATGCAATCACTACTCTAAAGATATTAAATGTCTATCATTTCTTTCTCTTGAAAAATTATAAAATCTGACAGAATCAGAATTTCTAAGATCCAAAAGATCTAATATTAATGTTGAGAATATTATTAAATGTATAGTTTGCAGGGGTTTCTATTTTTCAAAAAGTCAAATTCCCTCCCCCCAGTAATCATTTGGCATTAAGCACTGCTCATTATAATTTGTTCTTTGATGATGCAGAATTCCTTATATCCTTTCTATGTATCAACATGATTCAACAAATATGTATTGGATCTTAACTACATATAAGGCTCAGGAATGGGGGCTAGAAAACCTACATGTAAGTAGTCAGATCTGTGCCCTTGAGTATCTCTTATTTTTTTTAAATAACAGGTTTGACTGTATGTAGATAATGAGGAATGTCATGGCTTTAAAGATTTCCAGATGGCAGGGGGTTTATCCTGCTAGGAAACAAGAGGATCTCATAGGGGGTTAAAATTAGAACATTCTGCCTTCTTCCTTAATATAGTTTGCCCTCTGTCATGATAGTCAATTACCTGAAAAACTGGTAGGATCCTTTATCCTATGCAAACATCTACAGTATAAAATTCAAATGTCTTAATGTGGCATGCAAGGTCTTCACTATCTGGACATCCCTACATTTTCACTCCAGTTACTTGAACTCATGGCTGATACTAAAAACCAGCAAGACCCAGGCAGCTACCACCAGAAACAAATGGCAGTGGCCCTGGAACACATTTGGATGCCTCCTTCAGTGCTGAGCAATTTTCAGGTTAGTCTTTAGATTTGGGGAACATTTAAGGGAATGAGGCAAGTCAGCCAGTTTGTCAATGGGAGCATCATGTACAGGCTCTGGGTGGCAATTTAATAGTCAAATGGAAGTATTTCAGCATTTTAGCCAACAGTAAAACCTGTTCCAGTAGCCCATCAGCTCTGCTCCAGCCACCCCTCAACAAGGACCTTTCACTCTTGCTAAACTAAACCAGGTAGTAGTCCTGAAATATTTCATGTTTAACCAGCTAACATCCTCTAAATATTTCACACCCAAGTAGTTAACATTCCAGACATGTTTCCTTGTCAGGAAGTCCCTCTGCCTGAAGTATCTTTCCCTCTCACCCCTCATCACCTAGATAAATATGTTTCAAGACTTCAGTCTTCAGAGTAAAGATAATGCTCAAAAACTGCACCCATTCTGCTTCCCCACCCATTCCTCAAACCACATTAAAGATGCCCTCTCTGTGCTTGGTTCCTAGACTTGAGGGCATCTTGGCACGTATTTGATGTCTTCCTCCATTACTGGACTGTTAGCTCCTAGAGTAAAGAATGTTGTCTATTCCTGGCTCCAAGCAGTATATAAATCCTCCCTCACATAATAGCTCCTCACTAAATGGCAGGACAATGAAATTGGAATCTCTTCCTTTAAGCTTTTCCCAACTGCTAAGTAAATTAATCCAGATGCAGAGTTTGTTCAATGTTATTCGATTGGTGATTCTCAGATGTTATCATGCATCAGTTCTATGAATAACTTCATAAACTACAGGTTACTAGGTGCTGTCCCCCGAGTTTCTGATTCATGTGGTCTGACAATAGCAGTGGTTCTCAGGCCAAGAGCACTGGCATTATCTGAGAACTTACCAGAAATGAAAATTCTTAGACCCTATTCTAGAGCTATTAAATCTGAGACTGTGGAATGGAACCAAGCAAGTAATCTGTGCTTTAACAGGCCCTCTAGTGCCTGGTACTATATGTATACTAAACTTTGAGTACCAATGGAGTATTAGATCCTCAAGAACAAGGATGAATAAAGGAAACCTTATTTACAATGGAGTCAGGAGCACACAAAGAGGAGCTCTCATATCCTACCACTCATTGTCAATTACAGACCCCAACAAGAGGACATTAGCCTTGCATTCTCAACAAGCAGCAGCCTACTTTACTGAAACAGGAGGAAAGAAGAATTTCTCCTTGCCCAGCAACAAGCTAAGCCATTAAGAAAGTACCATATCTCAGCCAATGAGAAAGCATCACCACCCTGAAATCTCACTTTCCTCCAATGGACTTTCATTCAAAGCATTCCTCCCAACTTCCTCCTTTTCTCTGTAAAGTGACATTCTTTCCCTCTGATCTCCTTGCTGACAAAATAACTGGCTGTATTGCTTTTAAGGTTGATAATACCACAGAGTATGTTTTGAATATGGTAGTGTTTCTTCAGTTTTAGTTAGTTTTGTTTGTTTTAATAGTAACTGATATTCTTACATAAGAAGTAGAAGAAAAAATTATCATCCAAAGATTCCTCCCCAACTTTTCCAGTGAAATTCTTGCACCTGGACACCACTATTTATCACACATGAGACTGACGTACATTCGTTCATTTCTTCCTTCCTCTCCCTCACTTACTCTTTCCTTCCTTCTATTTTTATTGTAGTTGATGTACAATGTTATATTAGTTTCAAATATACAACAGAGTGGTTCAACAGTTGTCCACATTATTAAATCCTTACCCCAAATACTGCAGTTATTCTGTCAATATAGAAAGATGGTACAGAATCATTGGCGATATTCTTCATGGTGTGCTACCATCCCCATGAACAACTTATACTGAGAATGTTTGTGCCTCTTTAATCCACTCACCATCTCCACCCATCCACCCATCCACCCCAATCCCTCCCCCATAGTAACCACCAGTCACTTCTCAGTGTGTATGAGTCTACTGCTATTTTGTTCATTTTGTGTGTTTTGTTTTTAGATTCCATATATAAGTGAAGTCATTATGGTATTTCTCTACCTGGCTTATTCACTGAGCATAATACCCTCTAGGCCCATCCATGTTGTCCCAAATGGCAGGATTTCCTTCTTATGACTGAATAATATTCCAGTGTGTATATATATCCCCTCTTCTTTATCCATTCATCTATTGGTGGGCACTTAGTTTGCTTCCATATCTTGGCTACTGTGAATAATGTAGCAATAAACATAGGGCTGCATATATCTTTTTGAATCAGGGATTTTGTTTTCTTTGGGTAAATCCTTGGAAGTGGAATTACTGGGTTGTATAGTATTTCTATTTTTAGATTTCAGATGCCCCATACTGCATTCCACAGGGGCTGTATGAATGAAACCTCAGACTGCTTTCCACAGTGGATGCACCAATTTACATTCCCACCAACAGTATAGGAGGGTTCCCTTTCCTCCACATCCTTACCACCACTTGTTATTTCTTGTCTTGGATAGTGGCCATCCTAACTTGTGTGAGGTGATATCTCACTGTGATTTTGATTTGCATTTCCCTGATGATTAGCGAAGTGGAACATCTTTTCATGTGCCTGTTGGCTATCTTTTCTCCGCCCATTTTTTAATCAGGTTATTTGTTGTTGTTGTTGTTTTGGTTTTGAGGCATTTGAGTTCTTTATATTTTTTTATGTTAACCCCTATTGGATAAATCATTTCTGATTATATGCTCCCATACTATAGGCTGCATTTTTGTTCTGTTGATGGTATCATCAAAAAGGTATACAAAAAAGATAAGCTTTTTAGTTTGATGTAGTCCCACCATCCATTTTTTATTTTGTTTCCCTTTCCCAGAGAAATGCGTCCAGAAAAAAACTGCTTATTGTGTTCAAGAGATTTTTGCCTATCTTTTCTTCTAAGTTTTATGGTTTCATGTCTTACATTTAGCTCTTTAATCCATTTTGAGTTTACCTTTGTGTTTGGGGTTAGACAATAATCCAGTTTCAGTCTCTTACATGTAGCTGTCCAGTTTTCCCAACACCAATTATTGAAGAGGCTGTCTTTTCCCCCATTGTATACATTCATGGCTTTTTTATCATATATTGATTGACCATATATGTATGGGTTTACATCTTGGCTTTCTATTCTGTTCCACTGATCTATCAGTCTGTTCTTGTGTCAGTACCATACTGTTTTAATTACTGTAGTTTTGCAGTATAGCTTGAACTCAGGAAGCATAATACCCCCAAGTTTGTTTTTCTTTCTTAGGATGGCTTTGGTTTTTTGGTGTCTTTTGTGGTTCCATATGGATTTTTAGGGTTATTTGCTCTATTACATTGAAAACTGTCATTGGTATTTTGATAGGGATTGAACTGAATCTGTAAATTGCTTTGGGCAGTATGGCCATTTTGACAATATTAATTCTTCTATCCATGAGCATGGGATAGGATTCCATTTATTTGTATCATCTTTAATTTCTCATCAGTGTCACAGTTTTCAGAATACAGGTCTTTTGCTTCCTTAGTTAGGTTTATTCCTAGGTATTTTATTCTTTTTGATACAACTGTAAATGAGATTGTTTTCCTTATTTCTCTGTGGGTTTGTTGTTAGTATATAGGAATGCAACAGATTTCTGTGTATTAATTTTGTATCCTGAAACTTTACTGAATCCAGTAATTAGCTCTAGTAGGTTTTTGGTGGAGTCTTTAGTTTTCTATATATAGTATCATGTTATCTGCAAATAGTGACAGTTTAACTTCTTCCTTACCAATGTGGATGCCTTTTATCTCTTTATATTGTTTGATTGCCATGGCTAGAATATCCATTTATTTATGATGTTAAATAAAAGTGGTGAGAGTGGGCATCTATGTCTTGTTCCTGATCTTAGAGGGAAGGCTTTCAGCTTTTCACACTGAGTATGATGTTAGCTGTGGGTTTGTTGTATATGACCTTATTATGTTGAAGTATGTTCCTCTATAACATTTTGTTGAGAGTGTTTATCATGAGTGGATGTTGAATTTTGTCAAATGCTTTTTCAGCATCTATTGAGACAATCATATGGCTTTATCCTTCTTTTTGTTAATGTGGTATATGATGTTGATTGATAGATGGGTACAATCCTTGCATCCCTGGAATAAATCCCACTTGGTTATGATAGATGATCCTTTTGAGGTATTTTCAAATTCAGTTTGTTGAGGATTTTTGCATCTATGTTCATCAGGGATATTGGTCTATAATTTTCTTTTCCTGTGGTGTCTTTGTCTGGTTTTGGTTGCTGGCCTCATAGAATGAGTTTGGAAGTACTCCCTCCTCTTCTGCTTTTGGAATACCTTAAGAAGGATGGGTATTAGCTCTTCTTTAAATGTTTGGTAGAGTTCATCTGTGAAGCTGTCTGGCCTTGGAATTTTGTTTGTTGGGAATTTTTTATTACCAATTCAATTTTATTGCTGGTAACTGGTCTGCTCAGATGTCCTGCCCATTGCTGGGTTAGTCTTCAAAGGTTGCACATTTCTAGGAATTTGTCCATTTTTTCTAAGTTGTCAAATTTATTGGCATGCAATTTGTCATAGAATTCTCTAAAAACTCTTCATATTTCTATGGTGCTTGTTACTATTCCTTCTTGTTTCTGATTGTATTTGCATCCTCCTTCTTTCTTGATAAGTTTGGCTACAGGTTTGTCTAAGAACTAGCTCTTGGTTTCATTGTTTTTTTTCCCACTGTTTTATTATTCCCTATTTTATTTCTTCTCTGATCTTTATCATGTTCCTCCTACTAACTTGGGTTTTACATGTTCCTTTTCTAGTGTCTTCAGTTGTGAGTTTAGACTGTTTATTTGGGATTGTTCTTTCTTGAGATAGGCTTGGATTGTTATGTACTTCTGTCTTAGAACCACTTTTGAGGCATCCCACAAATTTTGGAGTTGTGTCTTTGTTTTTATTTGTCTCCACATACTGTTTGATTTCTTCTTTGATATGTTCCTTGATCCACTGATTGAATATTTAGATGCATGTTATTTAGCTTCCATGTGTTTGTGGGGTTTGTTTTCTTCATGTAATTTATTACTAGTTTCATACCACTGTGATTTCAAAAGATGCTTGATACAGTTTCAGTCTTTTTTAATTTATTGAGGCTCTTTTTGTATCCTAATATGTTATCTATTCTGGAGAATGTTCCATGTGCACTTGAGAAAAATATGTATCCTACTGGTCTTGGGTGGAATGTTCTGTAGATATCTATTAAGTCCATCTGATCTAGTGCATTGTTCAGTGCCTCTGTTTCCATATTTATTTTCTGTCTGGTTGATCTGTCCATAAATGGTTTGTTAAAGGCCCCTAATGATTGAGTTGCAGTCTATTTCTCCCTTTAGCTCTGTATTTGTTTTATATATTTAAGTGCTCCTGTGTTGGGTGCACAGATATTTATAATGGTTAAATCCCTTTTTTGGATGATCCCTTTATCATTACATAATGTCCTTCTTTGTCTCTTGTTAATTTGTTTTGAAATCCATTTTGTCTGGTACAAATAGTGCTACTCCTGCTTTTTTCTCCCTATTATTTGCATGAAATATATTTTCCATCCCTTCACTTTCAGTCTGTGTATGTCTTTAGGTCTGAAATGAGTCTCCCAGCATATCAATGGGACCATTTCTTTATCCAACTGCCACCCTGTGTCTTTTGATTGGTGGATTCAGTCCTTATACATTTAAGGTAGTTATTGATAGGTATCTCTTCATTGCCATTTTATTAACTGTTTACTGGATGTTTCTGTAGTTCCTTTCTAATCCTTTCTTCCTCCTTATACTCTTGATATTCTTAATATTCTTTCCCTGCTTAAACCCATCAATAGACTTTCATCTGAAAATCAGGTTCTTCCAGGGAAATGTAATTTGTAACATACCCCCTTTTTTTTTCTCACAATATCTCAACCCCTAGCATCTTCCATCATGAAAGCTAGATAAGAAAACAGGGATGTGTTTGTGAAAAAAACAGCAGGACCTTAAATGGTAGTTTTACAAAACGTCACATTCTTAGTACTGCAGAGGATTAGTGACCCACAGTATTTCATAGCATTTGCTTTCAGAGACAAACTCAATTCTTTAATAATTACATGCTGTCAACAAAATTCAGAAGTATTGTCAGATTAGTGCCACAAATTAAACTGGCTTGCTCAAATATAATACAGATGTGTTATGATGGTAATGTAGATAACGTAGGTGATTTTATTTGCATTATTTTCACTGCTTTTTCCTAAAGTTATGTGGAATATAATTTTGGAATATATGTTATGTGGTATTTTGGAATGTGGAATGTAAGTTATGTGGTATTTTTCTGCGCTCAAAAGATTCTCTTCTGAATTGTTTTCTTCCAATGATGCTTGGTAATTATTATAGGTCTAGTTTATTTGTATTAAATGCTTTTCAATAAAGGTTACTCAGTAATTAAATTCTACAGACCTAGTTTTCACTTCCCTGGTCTGTAATCCATTTCATCTCCTAAGTTCATAATAAGTAATTACACAGATAAATGATAAAATAGCAACAGAAGAGAGTAGAAAAATCAAAGGGTCCAAATAAATCACATAGTTGATCATCAGTCACAGGATGTCTAAGGAATAGTTGTAATTTGAGCATGAGGGACACTCTCTGAATGCAATTACAACACTACCAGATACCACATTTTCTGCTCATTAGTACACACCAGCCCTTTGTAGAGACATGCTGTACTGTTTCATATTCAAGGCTTCCTTTGAAATTTCTTCACTAATGAGATACAGTGGGTTGTTGCATTTCTCTAAAACACTTTTCAAAACTTAGTTGTGCTGCTAATGAAGAGAGCTGCTTCAATCTAAAAAATATGGGCCTGAGTCTATTGCTTAGAGCAATCATTCTTAGATGCCCAACTCTCCGTTTAGCTACAATTGTTGTCAAGAGTCTTTTTAAAAAAATTAGTTCATTCATCGAATATTTATTAAACCCTAAGCACTGTTTTGGGTAGTTAGGACAAAGGGGTAAACAATGCAGCCTTTCTCATGGAATTCCTCCAAAGCTGTGCTGTAAGACATGGTAGCCACATGTAACTGTTGGGTACTCGAAATGTGACTTGACCAAATTGAAATGTGTTGTAAGTGAAAACACACACATGTCAAAGACTCGCCACAAAATATAAAATATTTCATTTTTTTATGTATTACATACGAAAATTATATTTTGGATATGTTGGGTTAGATAAAATATAGTCTTAAAATTCAGTTCACCTGTTTCTTTTTGCTTTTGTTAACATGGCTATTAGAAAATGTAAAGTTACATAAGGGATTCACATTTGTGTCCTGCTTTTGATTTATACTGGACTGTGTCTCTAAAATCTCCAGGGTGATATACGACCCAATAAGTATTTACAAGAACAGGTAATGTGGATATAGATGCAAAAAATATTAGAATGTAGAGGTAGTGGGAGCCTTGAGTCCTGGTCAGATATTAGGATCCTTTTCCTGACTAGATTCTCATCTGTGGAATTACAGATTTGAATTGCTACCTAGGCTAAATTAATAGATTCTTCTTTTCCTATCCCTGGTACACTGAATGTACTATGTTATCACTTAGGACATTGTATTTCAAGTATTTTAATTCAATAACAACTACTTATCAACTAAATACTCTCTTACTTGTCTTGGTATCCCTAGTACATGTCAATGTTTCTAATACGTTGTGTGCAGTAACCAATGGAAAATGCCTCTGGGAGAGCCATCAGCCAAAGTATGGGGATGTCTTTGCATATAAGCAATACTATCAGTCACTGGTAGGCTGCCCTCCCTGCCCAAGAACACATTTTTTTTTTGGTATCGTTAATATACAATCACTTGAACATGATGGTTACTAGACCCCCTATTATCAAGTCCCCCCTACATACCCCACTACAGTCACTGTCCATCAGCATAGTAAGATGCTATAGAATCATTACTTGTCTTCTCTGTAAATACTGCCTTTCCTGTGTCCCCCAAACCGCTACATTATGTGTGCTAATTATAATGCCCCTTTTCACCCCTTAGCCCTCGCTTCCCACCCATCCTCCCCAGTCCCTTTCCCTTTGGTAACTATTAGTCCATTCTTGGGTTCTGTGAGTCTGCTGCTGTTTTGTTCCTTCAGTTTTTCCTTTGTTCTTATACTTCACAGATGAGTGAAATCATTCGATGCTTGTCTTTCTCCGCCTGGCTTATTTCACTGAGCATAATAACCTCTAGCTCCATCCATGTTGTTGCAAATGGTAGGATTCGTTTTCTTCTTACAGCTGAATAATATTCCATTGAGTATATGTACCACATCTTCTTTATCCATTCATATACTGATGGACACTTAGGTTGCTTCCATTTCTTAGCTATTGTAAATAGTGCTGTGATAAACATACGGGTGCATATGTCTTTTTCAAATTGGGCTGCTGCATTCTTAGAGTAAATTCCTAGGAGTGGAATTCCTGGGTCAAATGGTATTTCTATTTGGAGTTTTTTGAGGAACCTCCATACTGCTTTCCACAGTGGTTGACCTATTTTACATTCCCACCAGCAGTGTAGGAGGTTCCCCTTTCTCCACATCCTTGCCAACATTTGTTGTTGTTTGTGTTTAGGATGTTGGCCATCCTTACTGGTGTGAGGTAATATCTCATTGTGGTTTTAATTTGCATTTCTCTGATGATTAGCAATGTGGAGCATCTTTTCATGTGCCTGTTGGCCATCTGAATTTCTTCTTGGAGAAGTGTCTGTTCAGCTCCTCTGCCCATTTTCTAATTGGCTTATTTTCTTTTTGTTTGTTGAGCTGCGTGAGCTCTTTATATAATTTGGATGTCAACCCCTTATCAGATATGTCATTTATGAATATATTCTCCCATACTGTGGGATGTCTTTTTGTTCTACTGATGGTGTCCTTTGCTGTACAGAAGATTTTTAGTTTGTTATAGTCCCACTTGTTCATTTTTGCTTTTGTTTCCCTTGCCTGGGGAGATACGTTCATGAAGAAGTTGCTCATATTTATGTCCATGAGATTTTTGTCTATGTTGTCTTCTAAGAATTTTATGGTTTCATGACTTACATTCAGGTCTTTGATCCATTTTGAGTTTACTTTTGTGTATGGGGTTAGACAGTAATCCAGTTTCATTCTCTTACCTGTAGCTGTCCAGTTTTGCCACAAACACAAACATTTTATTCTTCACTCACTACAGATATCCAGCCTGGCAGAACTGATTTTTCATGATACTATTTTCAACACCTAATGATCAATTGCTTCCTAGATCCTTGCATTTAGAAACAGTCTGCCTTCTGCTGTGAAACATCGTGGGACAGTGGTTTTGCTAGAAGTTATGCTCCAATAACAGATCCAGTTTCACATCCATAAAGAAAATTGGATACCACTGCTGCATGGTAGACCTTCCCTCCAGTCTTAGGTGTGATGTGTCTTTGACTGACAGACTACCACTGGCTTCCCAAACATGGTTTATGTCCTCACCTCACACTGGATTACCTTGTGTGCTGCTCAGATGGGAAAAAAATCAATCACTGCAGTTAGTCTGTATTTCAAAAACTCCAAGTTTGTCTCACAGAAATTCATATAAGTTCTCTTGTCTTCCCCTTGCTATTACTCGGCCAGTTTTATGAAAGGAACACCATCTTCCTCAGATGCTTCTGAGCAGGCCCCTAAAAATGCAGTGATCAATGTAAACAGCCTCATTCGACGATTTCAAAATATTTGATGGAATCTTTCAGGTTATATCTATCCAGGCCCTGTGAATAATTTTATTTTTTTATTTTTTAAGTAATTAATGGGGAAAGTGGGCCTCTGAAAAATAAATTATGAAGCCAAATAACCAATTTTAATATTTTAAGTGCTAACTTGACAACCTACTGGTTATTCTGTGTCAAATAAACAATGTTGCAATCAATGATTAAATTAATCAAGCTTAATTGTTGAGCCTCCAGCACTCTGCCAATATTAAAGTGCATTAAAAGATTTAAGGTGTGTTTTTTGCCCTTACTGGCATTAAAAACTAAAACAAATCAAAAGAATATCGAGTTACACAATACAGTGATACCTTCTGTAATCTTTTGTGTTGTCAGAGATCAGAGAAGAAAGTGAACAGTGGGAATGATTCAGAATGTAGATCATTTTGCTTCAGTCGTACCTCGATGGAGTTTCAATACCTCACTCTCCAAAATTACTGATGGGTTTCATATTTAGAATTCAGTATGAAGAAGCACTTCTGCTTCTTGTAGTATGACAGGCAGGTTATCCTGAATGGCCATCACCATATATCTAGATGCTAAATAAATTGCAAGAAACACAAATCAAAATGATTCTGAGATTACAAGGAAGCAGCAGAAATTTCCAAGAGGCAGGAGTTGGGGAAAAAGACTAGGTTTTGAAAAATCCCTGAATCACAGGATGTAGGATACCTATGAGTAAGCCATAAATAGGTGTACTGGAAACCTGGATACTACTTGCAAGCCATGGGAATTAACACTAGGGTTATATCTGTGTAACACTGTAATCAAGGTTCAGGTGCAGAAGAGGTGGGTTAGAATAACACAAAAGGCAAGTACCCAGGAGTTATGGGCTCTTGATCACCAGACATGTGTCCTTCTCAGCTCTGAGTACTCTACCAGGAGAAAGAGATGGCAAGGGTGTCCTTGGTCAAAATAAAGCTGTCAGGTTTCAGGTACCCTTTTATGTAATTGCTTTGTTTTACTGGTATGGTGGGCCAAGGTCCTGAAACTGAAATCATTAAGAACAAGTCATAAAAGGAGTTAAGGAAGACAACTGGAACCTCTAGAGAAGTCTAGAAAATCTCTGCATTGTTAGTACAGAAGTATCAGAAGGCCAGGGCAGCATCTTTGGGGACCAGAAGGAGAAGCCCCATCGACATGCAGGACAAATGTGAGAGAACCCAGAGAGTGAGGAAGAGTGGTGCTGATGGCCATGGTGATGGCACCTTCAGGGTGCTCTGACTTGGAGAAGGAATCTGGACCTTGGAGGACTGGAGAATTCACATTGTTGAAGAGTTTCATTGGAGCCTCAATCCAACCCTTGAGGCTGGCTATGATGCGGCAGGGGTTCAAACCATCTGTGGATCCAGAGAAGTGACAAATACAAAGCAGATAAAGGAAACAAAGATGTTTCCAGAGCCTCTGTTTAAGGCTCTGAATTTGGCATGAACATACAATGAAGAAGTTGTTTTCAAACTCCATTGTTCTCACTCTTTTGAAAAGTTAAAAAATCTGGAACTACTCACCAAGTTAATACACATTTAATACCAGGGGCCTGTGCTGGCTCCTGCTATTTGCAAAACTCCATCCAGCTCCTGGACTTTGATGTCATAGGTTAATATCAGAGTTTAATGGCTGTTGCAAATTATGCAAATAGCAGAGTTTCATTCTTGTAGCTGATCTTCATATATTGAAATCTTTGTTAGCTTCTTCTCTTGGTTCTTTTATGATATTAGAGTTTGTTTTCTGTGCCTAAGTTTCCATGAACTGCTTCATTGTGTAAGAGTACTACATTATCAATTTATTTTAAAACAAGTTCTGATTATTTTCTAGTATGCTGTGATACACATTTCAACAATTTCACTTTTGAAATGTTATCTATTTTAGTTCTTTTGTTTTACCAATATAATAAAACATAAGCTGAAAACTGCATAGCAGCTACTCTTCAATCTACAAACCTTGCAAACACACACATAAACACACAAAGGCATATCTAACTTTTATCAAATAACTATACAAAATGAGTCTTAAGAACGGGTAGTGCGGTATTGCATATTTGGAGCAATTCATGTAAATGGGTTGATCATTCCAAATAGCATGTACTTTTACTGGAAGTAGGTACATACAAAGAGAACAGAAGGCAGTTAAGAAAACAACATATTTTTATACAAATAAGAAAAATGCAAGATGACATCAGACACAGTCTTTGTGCAAGCCTGGCAGCTTTAGCATAGCCAAATATTCTATATGAAAGTCGTGCTTCTGTTTGAGAAGCAAACATGCATAAACAGAACAGTAAGCAAAAACCTTAAGAAGCAGAGCTTTGGAGACAGACAACACAAAATCAGATTCCAATTCACAATCTACCACATATGAAACTCGTGGCATCAAGGTTTCATCTGTAAATCTGAGACTATAAAACCTTTCCAGAAGAGCTATTACAAAGATGGCATAGAGATGTTTCTGACATAGCTGGTTCTCTAACACTGACCAGTATTCCACCTCAAGCCACACCCTACTCAGGCACACACATACACACAGCACAGCTATTTACATTCCTATCTGATCTTTTTTTTTTCCCACACAAGAGATTTTAATGGCTGAAAGAGAGAATGGCTACTTCTGAGCAGAGAGCAGCCTATCTGATCATTATTTACTTGCTTTGAAAAGTAAGGAAGTAGAAAATAGGAAAACTTTTTAAATTATAGACAACCAGGATAAGAATCATCTGACATTACACAAGATATAAACATTTAGAGCCTTTAGTAACTGGCCTCATTTTTAGGCAAATATCTGGCCTTGCATTTACTAAACTAGTAGCTCTTGGGGAAAAATGCTGAGAAGATGATAGTAAATTTCACCTTGGTGCTTTTAAGACCAAATCTTGTTGGTATTATTTAGTTTCAAGATCAGGGCTAATATGCCTCAGTTCTTTTCAAACTGGAACATAACAAAAGAAAGATGGAATCAAGAATTACTTGTTAGTTGCATTGCAAATTTCAGACCTCATGAATAAGAGATTTAGAAAGAATATTAGCAACTTCTTCCCTTCTATAATAGATAAGATAATAGGTAAGTTCAGACTTTGGAGAAACCTATGGCAAAAAAGCTCAGTCATTCATTTTCAGTATTGTTCATTAAGATGGTCCCATGAGTGGAGGCACTAGAATTTCAGGGGTTCATCTCATAAAAGCCACACAGTAAATTGAAATAAGAGCTTCTTTCTGTTACCCCACCTAGAAGAAAATGTAGTCTATTATTCAGTTATGTAATTAACTGAATGTTAATTGTTGCCCGTATTGCTTTAAATCAATTTAACATGCTTTTAATTAAAAGTTAACCCTTTAATGTTTAATATCTATATTTTAATGGAAGAGTTGACATAGTATCATTGGTTTGATTTGCATATTACTAATCTGCTTTGCATTCTCTGGGAACAGAGAGCTTAGAAGAAAGAATCCTCGTTTTTTAGAGATAAGAAAATACAACAAATAGTTGATTGTTTTATTTTTCTCTATTTTATTTATTTCTGCCCTGATTTTATTATGTCCCTCCATCTAATAACCTTGAGTTTCATTTGTTCTTCTTTTTTTAGTTTCTTTAGTTGTAAGCTTAGACTCTTTATTTGGGATTGTTCTTGTTTCTGGAGGTAGGCCTATATTGCTATGTAATTCCCTTTTAGAACCATTTCTGTGGCATCCCACATATTTTGAACTGCTGTATTTTTGTTTTCATTTGTTTCCATATATTGCTTGATTTCTTCTTTGATATGTTCATTGATCCACTGATTATTTCAAAGCATGTTGTTTAGCCTCCAAGTGTTTGTGGGTGGTTTTTTGTTGTTGTTTTCTTCTAGTAATTTATTTCTAGTTTCATACCATTGTGATCTCAAATGATTCTTGATACAATTTCAAACTTTTTGAATTTATTGAGGCTCTTTTTGTGTGCTGATATTGTTCCAAGTACACTTGAGAAAAATGTATATCCTGCTGGTTTTGGATGGAATATTCTGTGTATATCTGTTAAGTTCATCTGGTCTAATCTGTAGTTTAATACCTTTGTTTCCTAATTTATATTCTGTCTGGATAATCTTTCCATTGATGTAAGTGGGGTGTTGAAGTTCCCTAACCTGATTGTATTGCTGTCTATATCCCCCTTTAGGTCTGTTGGTATTTGTTTTATATATTTAGGTGCTCCTATGTTGGGTGCATAGATATTTAAAATAGTCATACCCTCTTATTGGACTGATCATTTTATCACTATGTAATGTCCTTCTCTGTCTCTTGTTACTTTGTTTTAAAGTCCGTTTTGCATAAAATATCTTTTCCATCCCTTCACTTTCAGTCATGTATGTCTTTAGGTCTGAAATGAATCTGTTGTAGACAACACATATATATTTCTGTTTCTTTATCCATTCTGCTGCCCTATGTCTTTTTATTGGTGCATTTAATCCATTTACATTTAAGATAATTATTGATAGGTATGTACTTATTCTCTTCAGCCAATTTTTAAACAGTAATTTTTATTTATTTTTAAGTTTTCATTGAACAATAGCTAGATCCCACTCACTGAAACTGCATGGGGCAAAACATGTATAATGGGGCTCTCAGCCCTCCCTCCTCTTTGTTGAATTATATCTGTAGATGAAACTACTGGCAGACACCTCCTTTCTCCTCAGGCATTAAATTATTCCTATTAATGGAGTGTGTTAGATACTTGAGGAGAAGTGCTAGAACTTTAATAGGAATTGTCTGGTGTTCAACAGGTCTAATTAGCTTAGTCATATAATTAAGAGAATAAATAAGAACAAGATAGCATAGATCTTATAGGTATGTTAGCTCAGCCATCTCACTGATGTAGGCAGTAAGTCCCACATTGTATAAAAGGGTGTGATGGTCTAAGATTGTATGTAACGCAAAACTGTAGCAACACAGCTCAATTTCTCTGCTAATCATTTGTCATGGTGCAGTCTGAATCTTCTGATCATGGACTACCAGACTGGAAAGTGTTTCAGAGCTTACCCCTTCATTTTACAGATGAGAATTTGAGGCGCAGAAAGGTGATGTCGTTTATCTAAGCTCAGAAAACATATACGTATGGAAGTTGTGTGTATAACAAAATTCAGAATAACTCAAAAGTGGGGTTAAAAGTGGATTTGATGTGTTAGATACAAACTAAAGATATCAAGTAAGTGTTTAAGCTAAAACAGTTGTTTTACCCCATCCAAGTGGAAATACATACTCTGGAAAAAGCACAGATTTCAATGTCAGAGGGACCTAGGCTCCTTGTGGCTGAAAGCACCCTCCTGTCAGCAACATTTTTGAAAACTGAAAATGTGATTTAATACTGAAGAGTAAGGGGATTCAAAGACTAGATGAGCTGTCTTCCAAAGACCATAATGTGGGTTCCAAGTAACAATTAACCACCTTCCAAATTCTTCAGGCATTATATCCAATATCCTTATAAAAAAGAACTTCTCTGACCTTCACATGTAAGGTGCTTGGCATCTGTAACACCATTATTCCCACAGAGTGGCACTTTTCCCCTTCCCACATATATTATAGCAATCTGTTCTACTCCCTCACTCTGCACATGTACAGAAGAGAACATATGGGTTTTATGATTAATATAATGAAAATTTACTAAATCTAAGGAGAATTCATGTTTCTTGCTATAGTCTGCTTGACTAATGTCATTAGAAACCCGATCCTAAAACTTTTAGTGAGCCTTTATGGGAGATTAACATCTATGGAAATACAATCCTGAGGAAAGGGTATGTCTTCCCTTAAAAAGGAAAAGGTCATAAAGAGAAATTAAAAGATACAAAGAAAATAAGAGATGGAGTCAATGGGTGTAGAGAAGTGCATTAACTACAATTTAGCAAGGAAGGAAAAAAATAGACAACTGTTGAGCTTTTTCCACAAAGAAACAGTTTTATATAACATTAAATTTCATTTCCTTTAAAAACATTTCTCTATGTAAGTGACTAAAAGCCAATCCCTGTATTCCCATAATTATACAGCTGGAGGCACAGCTGGCCGAGAGCTTCACAGTTTTCCCCCTAAGCCTCATCAAGTAGAGCCGTATTTTTAACAGTAGGGATGAGCGAGGAATTAATCTCGCTGCTGAAGCCCAATATTCCCTTTGTTTCTGAGGTGAGCCTTTGGGTATCCAAGCCACAGTTACCAGTCACCAGATCACATTCACCACTTACCAAGCCACAGTCATCCTTAACCAAGTCTTAGTTATCAGTCATCAGATCACACTAACCAGTCACCAAGCCATTGTCACCAGTTCACAGTCACTAATCACCAAGCCACATCACTTATAACCAAGTCACAGTCACGAGTCACCATGTCACACTTACCAGTCACCAACTGTCAGTCACCTATAACCAAACCATAGTCACCAATCAACAAGCTAGTCACTTCTAACCAAGCCACAGTCGCCAGTCACCAAGCCACAGCCTGTTGTTGTCATGCCATCACTATGTCACCACCTCAGCCACCAATCCATCCATGTTTCCTCAGTTTGACTGACAAGACCAGAGGCTGGCAAACTTTTTCTGTAAAAGGCCAAATAATAGTTTAGTTTCCCAACATCCACAACCTCCCTGCCAGACCCCACTGCTGAGGTCCCAACATAATTCACAGATAATTCCCTTCAGGTCAGAGCAATAACTGATGCACTATGGCAGGAATCTGCCATCCTGATTTGCTGTCATTAAGATACCAGGTTCCAAGGATAATGACCAAGGGCACAGCAAGTTCTCTGAGCTAAAATAGCATCATAGCTCTGGAGTGTATAGGGCCAAGACTGACATGTCCAGTAGAAGAAAAGCAGTATTATTCTCCAGTCTGAAGATCACTCAGCTCCACACCCTTCCTGTCCCATCTGGCTCAGGCCTCTGGACAGATACGCGCTTCCCATGAGTTTATTTGACCCCACAATTTTTTCAACATGATGCAGTTCAGGACATTTAAAAAATCAGAGAATTTCCCATAAAAGTACAGACTTATAGCTTTTCCTGAAGAGTAAGCCTAAATACAAGGAAACAAAAGCAATAAGAAAACAAATAAAACCTAGCTGTGGCTAAGCAGCAGCTGTCACTTTTCCACGGCACACGTCCTATCTAGTTCGCTGATGGACCACCACGGGCCTTCCTGTTTCACTTACCATACTGCTTGTCTGGCCCAGGAAAGTATTTTACCATGAGGACTCCCCCACAGAGTATATAAGCACTAACAGAAGAGTAAAATCAGCCTGAGAACATATTACATTCCCCTGGTATCCAGGTGGGTCACTGATTTAAGAGTGTCCCTTCCCCTACCAGCAGAAACAGATCTACCTTTGCTGATTCTCACTAAAAATTTTTATCTAGCTCCCTAGAAGAGTCTTAAGATTCAAAGTGAATAGGGAGAAGTGATAATTTGATTGATTTCAGTTCATCCATTGTATGAAGACCCAGAACATGGTTTAAGCAATGAAAAAAAAAATCCTCTGATTCTAAATGATTTGATTCTACTTTTATACTTCTTTGTTTACTGATAACCTGTTTGATCTTAAATTTGCCTTTTACCTATAAACTTTATTGGATCCTCTGATGGTTTTAATATATCTTAATGATTTTTTTAAAAAAGCTAATCTACAAAAGAAAATTCACAAGGCATTTTTGGCCACATCCCCAGAAGTGAAATTGTCTCACCAAACAGAACTTAAGCATATCACCATTCTGTACCACCTCTAGTTTTCTCCAATTTACAAGTTACCTGTATTTGTTAACTGTAGGTATGAGGTACACATTGCCATGTAATTTGGGGTATAATTAATTATGCCATTCTATGTCCAAAAATATGTTAAACATTTTCTGTTAAAACAGAGATTATCCATCCTTACAATGAGTAAAAGTGTGTATCTATCTTAATTATAAGCCTGAATCCCTGTTCCTCTCTCATCTTAGAAATAAAAATGGCATGAAACTGCCTTTAAGTAGTTGTGAATTCTTTGCGTAATCTTGCCTCCACCATTTTCCAGAGTACTCTCTCCTTTCCCTCTTCACACACATATTCTTATCTCAAAATTTTCATTTAACAGGAAGTCTTATATGTACTAGATATCAGCATGACAATAGAAACAAGATATATAAAGAAAAATAAAACACCATATATTCCTAAAGAAGCTCATAATCTGGTAGAAGAGGTATTTTAAGTCAAAATATTTTGTGCGTTATTTGTTCTCTCAACAACAAATAACTGAGTGCATAAGACATATCTGTCATTGGCTAGACATGAGGTAAAAAGAATAATCAATTTGACACCATGTCACTTACAGTCTAGTTGGGGTGGGGGGATGATAACAACAAATACACAGAAGTAATATATAATTAAAATTGAGTCAAGTTTTATGAAGGTGAATAGGATCCTCTAAAGGCACTAAAGTGAGAGACACACTCAGACATGGACATCAAAAGAGGTCAAGAAGGGGCAGAAAAACCAAAAGAAAATCAGGAGGAGCCGAGAGGAGAGAGTTTCAGTAAAGAAGAGAGATCAGTTCTGGCAAACAGTACTTGGCCTAATTCAGGAGTAGTTTTTCACATGTCTAGCTGGACTGGAGATGGGTGAGTATCACGAACGACTTTTCAGAGAAAGCTACTCTTGCATGGAATCTTAACGCACAGATAAGAATTTGCCCAGATGCACAATAGAGATGTGACCTATTTCCAGAAAAGAGGATAGATAGCAAAAGCATGCACGTATGAAAGAGAGTGACACATCTTTAGGTGCTAGAAATTCTTCCCATGGAGCTGGAACATAAGTTCTTTTGTATATCGAGGCAGCATCTGAAATAATGACAATAGATCATGAGGGCCTTGTATGCCATGGTGAAGAGTTTGAACTTTACCTGGTAGATGAAAAATAATTTCATTTTACATGGAAAAAGGATGTAACCAATCTATAGAAGGAATAATGAATGGGAAGGTTAAGAATTTAGGTAAAGGAAAATAGGAGGATGATGCAATTATAATCTAGTAACAATATGCAGAATGCCAAAAGTCTGAGTGTGATCCACTAGAGTGATTCATATATGGATTCATGAAGTTCAGAGTTGCGGTGACAGCTAGACCAGAAGGAAACAAAAGCACAATAGATGTAATTCTGGAACATGCTCAAGGAGTTGATAACAGACTATACAGAAAAATTAAACAAATACAGGAAAATGTTCAAAAATCAAATGGCCATAGAAAAAGAAATTAATCAGATAAAATGAAAGGACTTTAGCAAACTGTCACATCTGTACAAACAGAGCATTTTCTATATGAGCAATGCAGAAATTTATAACATCAAATTCCTGGTGGAGATACATCCATTACAGATCCCAAAGATATGCTTTATTTCATGATGCATATCAGGTTTTGGGATAGTATCTAATAAATATATATCTTTACACTAAATTTAAATTTTTGCCTATTAAATTTTACCATGGAAGGGAAATGATCCTGTATAGAGTAGAAAGATCCCCTCACTAAGCCTTTACTTACTAATTCCCAGAGATGGAAGAGGTCAATCTGAAGAACACACCCTCCTAAGATGCTTCTTGATGCCATTCATTTTACACCAGTTTATTTTGTCTTCATAATAAATCATTTGCCTTTTTACATCATCCTCTAATCATTAGTTGTAAGGATAAATCAGTTAGGAAAAAAAATTTTCCATTCTGATTTGAATGTATCTCTTTCCATTAAATATCATTTGTCAAAATACAAGTGTAGCATACACACAGTTTACACTAAAAGAGGACTATATTCAGTGAGCATAATGGATGAATTTTATGGCTACTAACTCACTTCCAAGAAATGCACCCTAGGTCTTGTTTTCATACAAAACAAAGAGCACATAAGATAATTGTTCTCTAGATAGCACGGTACACTTCATTATGAGTTTTACCAAATTATAAAGGTGAAAATGGGATTAGGCTGGTTACCTTTTTCCTTTTTCTCTATCTCAGACTAAATAATCTCCTTTTTTATGTCTTTTACTACCATAATATTTTAATCTTCCTAGTATGCCTCATGTCTAAATTTCTTAAATCTTTAGAATCATGGTGACAAACTGGACAGAACTTCAATGACAGGTGTTTGTTAAGTGCTGACCTGGAGAGGTCACAGCACTGTGAGCGCATGCTGTTCTCAAGTCGATGAATCCCAAGGTTATACTCTCTTGTAGAAGAAAGGAATGCAAGAATTCCTACTTCTTCTAGTAGGAAGGAAAATCAATGAAAATATTTCAGAATCTCTTTGCTTCCTTAACAGCCTGAAATAAAATGTTTGCCTTACCAATAATTATAAAAAGCACTGTCATTTTAGAAAGTGCATGTACAAACATAAAAAACATAAACCCTCCCAGGCCAGAACCATATGCCTATAGCACAGGACATTTTGCACATTGATTTTAGGGCACTGTATTAAAGACTAATTTAGTATTTTGATCATAACGGTTCAGCTCTTATGATAGTTAACAGGAGAGGGAAAAGCAAATACTCAATGAGTCATTCTGATATATTCTGAGAAACACGTTTAACTCGCTAAAAGAAAAATATTATTTTGGTACATATAAAATATTACTTGGAAAGCACTGAGAATGAAAACAATCATATATAGCCAAAAATAAAGTTGGGGGATAAGAAAATAAATATAATACATGAATAAATAAAATACATCTTTTTACCTATCATCTGTAAGCTGGGTCTAACAAAAGGTAGTAATCCAATTAAGAAAACAAATTATTGTTTTAATAAGGCATGGTTATTGACTTGTGAGTGCCCAAATTTGACACTCTATGACTCAGTGTAAGTAATGCTTTGGGGAAAAAAGAACCTTACACTGCTTCATGAGAATTTGACCTTTGGTGAACGCTCTTGCTTCGTTTCCCTAGAGATCACATAAAGAAAGAATGTCAACTCTGTTACTAGGAAATATGGATTATAGTAGAAATGATCCCTGATTGGTAGATATCACCTCAACTAGGAGGATCTACTAAGAAATGATTGTTCCTGATGCGGACACTCCACAAGGACGTATGATTTGGGCTTTCCTGTTTATGGAAACTCTTACATCCAGACATGGCACTTTAATTGCCCCTGGAAGCAATGCTTATGGAGATAATACAAAATATTTTGGCCCTTGTAGAACATGAGATTTCTAAGTAAGGAGGATCTGGCACTTACCCAATGTGAATCCCATCTCCTCCTGTCTGAGCTATCACCTGGGAGAAGGTAACTCCCGTTGGCTCCATGAAATGCTGCAAGAACTCCTTTAGAAGAGGAATGTCTAACTCTGTTCTATTAGCAGAATATGGTTTCTTTCCTGTATTCTTTTTATTAGATTGGTGTCAAATGTGGTCTGTAGTGGTCTTGTGAGTCTGAAAGTTCATCTGAGCAATCCTTAAAATATACCTACACATGTAGTTATTACACATTGAAATATGTTATCAATATAATGTGCTCAAGTCTCCAGCGTTAATTAAAAACACTATTTTAAAAGATCTGCTATATCTCTACTCTGTGTTTATACAACTTGTCACCAGTAACATAACAACGGTGAATGCATTGTCTTTTAAAAATAAAAATACAGTGATAAAATCAGCTAAAACTGGTTTGCTTTTTATGATCACCATGTGAACACAATTCTAAACAATGTCCATGAGAAAATAATCTTCCCCACAGGGACAAACTACTCCTACTTCCATACCTTTAGAAAATGAAACGGCATTCAACTTTCAAGGGGATTTAATTACATCCAATGAGAGTCAGAATCTAAGGCCCTATGTAGGCTTCATGAATTGACAAGTGATTAGGAACCAAAAGAATGATTACTAGAAGAGTCATTTCCTTTTTGACAATTGTGTGCTTTTCTCCTTTCATCCTTTCGCATGAAGCAATTCCCAAGGAGTCTAAAACAACTGCAAAGTACAGTGACTTCCCACATCACCATCACGACCACCAATGCTCGATGTTACAGCTGAAGGGAGCCAGAGGAGACCAGCAGATGTGGCTTGAGCAGGTAGGCACAAACCATGTAGGATTTTAAAAAAGCAAGTATTCTGAGTTTCCAATATGTTTTGGTCTATACTTGCTATTTAATTAAAATCACAAAAAATTGTACAAATGTTATGTAACCCAAAAGCCACCTTAAGTAGGCATGGGCAAGCATGGTGTAAATGTAAAGTTCCAGGAATTTTAACTGAGACCTGTGTGTTGTCTGCCACTAAAGCTCTAACCTTGAGCTCTCTTCAATTCTAATGTAGACAGAGCAGGAAAATCAAAACAACATATATTAATTAGAGAAATGGGGTTCACTCAAAAACTCTCCAAAGAGGAAGGAAAAACACAGATGTTTGCAATTTAAAACAAAACCTTTTTATGTCCACGCAAATCAGTTTGACCACACTGCCAGTGAGGTATAGATACCTGTCTCCAGGCCAATATCTATGAAACTCAGTGGTGCTAGGTCTAAATGATCTTAAGATCCCTCCTTGTCTCTAAAAGTCTCTGGCTTTTTAAGTCATTTGAATTGTTGGCTATAAGTAGAACCTGGAAAAATAAGGAACTCATTAGTTAACTCATCCTTATTCCTGGAAAAACAAATCACAAATCATGCCATAGTTTGGTAAGCAATTGTTTTCCTAACCATCTTTAAAATGCCTCTTGTATTGTAACTGTGTCTTCTCCAAGCTTGGTTATTCTTCATGATCATTGTTTTAAGAAGTCACTGAAATCTCTTAATTATGGCTCTTCAAGCAATATAATTAGGTTAGAAATCACTTTCCCTCCATTTGACTTATCAAAAGTTACTTCTTTAATAAAGATCCCCAGTGCTACAGTAAGCAGCTTTATGAATCTGAGAAAAGTTGAAAAGAAGAATTGAAGCATTTTTAATCAGCAAAAGACATCGTCAGTAAGAGTCAGACTGGTAGAATTGCTTTAAATCTTGGATAAATTAAGGTAAGACCACATAATTTCACATACTATAAATAATTCCCTACTGGGATGAACTCTCTTGAAAACAAGATCAGAGATCAATGACAACCAGCTACTTTAAATACAATGCATTCCTTTCTCATTAAATATTCCTATAAATGCCTACTCAGCAATGGAATAAATTAGTTTCTAGGCGACACTAATTCCACATGTAAATGTTTGTTTAAAGTATAACCTCTTTTATTTATAATTTTTAACACCTGTAAGAATTTTATATTCCTGAGAGGAAATATTACTTGATCTACTATGCTTTCAGTGTCTTAAAAAATATAAGCAACCAGCTCAACTGGGAGAAAACACACACACACACACACTCTGGAACAAGATTATGTATTAATGTACAGTCACCAAAAAGAAAGTGCCATTTTAACATTCAAGAAAAACATGTAATTATCATACATTAGCAGCAGGACTGAAGTGTGTAGTACAGCAAAAATGATTTTATATGCATGTGATAGGATATTTGTACTACTGTGAGCTTGATGGGAAGGAAAAGGAGGAATGGGAATTGTGCCTGAAAAATGATAAAAGTCAATGAAGAAAACTTGATTTTTATTAAAAAAAAAAAGAACTCCAAGATGAAATTGAAATAAAGGAACATAGTGCAGGAAAGGAACTCTGAGCCCTGCCTTTACCTGAATACCTGGTGTCCAGAATACACTGGCAGCCTCCGTGAAATGGTACTGATGAAAAACACTTTGCATTATTAGTAACATAGTTCATTTGAGCTTATTATTCATTCCTGCCCTAATGTGAATGTATCTAGGATAGCAGAAAGCATATGGGCTATGGAACCAGGCAGAAAGAGTTTAAATCAAGTCTCCAGCATTAACTATGAATGAGAACATACACAATCTCTTAACTTCTCTGGGCTTTTGACCGTTTTTCAATTTCAGAATTAATTTCATTCACTGAGTGTCAAGACAGGATTAAAGACGATGGTATATTCAAAATTTATATGAAGGGGCCTATATTAAATGCCTAGGGCAGTCACAACTGGCTGGCTTAAACAACAAAATCTATTTTCTCACAGTACTGGAGGTTAGAAGTCCAAAATCAAGGCACCAGCCAGGCGGTGCCCCTCCAGGGACTCCAGGCCTTTCAGCTCCTGGCGGCTTCAGGAATCCCTAGGCTTGTGGCTGCATCACCCTGATTTCTGCCTCCATCTTCACCTGGTCTTCTACTCTGTTTCCCCTCTTATCGCTTATGAGGCCATCTGTGACTACACTGAGGCCCTAAATAATCCAGGATGATCCCATCTTGACAGCCTTCACTGTGTCTGCAATGACCTTAATTCAAAATAAGGTCACACTTACAGGTCTGGGACATGGACATATCTTTTGGGGGCCCACCCTTCAACCCACCATGAGATCTAAAACATAAAAATGCTCTATAAACCCACTATGATATCTAAAACATAAATGCTCCAATTTTTCCTAAAAGAACATAAAATGCATATACTTACAGAATGCCTAAGAAAGACAGGGAGAGGTGAACAGTGATGGATTGGACACAGATATTTAAATTTTTCCTCAGGTAATTAACATCATCATTTTTCTAAGGTTAAAACATGTATAATTGCTGTAATTTTCTTACACCGACCTGTTTAAATTCACTATTGTACTAGAATAGTTCTAGAGAGAAGGAGTCATGCC
The DNA here is from genome assembly GCA_032199065.1 of Smutsia gigantea. NCBI lineage: Eukaryota > Metazoa > Chordata > Mammalia > Pholidota > Manidae > Smutsia > Smutsia gigantea. Next base: position 12,408 of record JAVSCE010003115.1, on the reverse strand, counting down.
CTCCCATTTACTACTACATCTCAAAGCCCTAACCCAGTGCCTGGCATTTAGTAGGAACTCGGTCAATATTAATTATTAAGTAAATGAATAAATAGAAAGAAACCAATGCACAAGTCTCACAACTAGTTGGGGTAGACCCAGATTACAAACTAGTTATTCTAATTACCATTACCATCATTGAGACACTGTTTTGTTGTTGTTTGTTTTTAATACAAGCAAAATGAACCACACATTAGCATCTTAAGAAAGTACCCAGAGGACTTTACTCTGTGGTTTGTCTTAGAACTACTATGTGGCTGATCCGCCATTCAGGGAGACTGATCCCTGACAAAGCTGTGTGGTTCTGATTAGTTATAACGAATTAAATAAAAAATTCCTTGCAGGATAATGTTGGTGTTCAAAATATGTCATGAGCCACCAGAGCCAGGATTATTGTTAAAAATGGAGCTTATGTGGTAAATTGGAAGAACACTAGACAAGGTTCCTACCAGAATGCATCTTCTACTTTCTCAAAGTTTCACTGGAATTTAGTTCTTTAGATTAAGAAGACATTACATCTTTAAGAAAAAAAATCTCCTAATAAAATGCAAATTCCTGGCTCCTTGGGAAGGAATCCTATTTTAAGTTATTTATCAGGCTATGCAAATACATGCAACACATACTGTGTTTGGTATTGAGCTACCTGTTGTAAAGTCTGTGGTGATACAGGCAAGATCTACATGGCCAGGAATTATATTCCAAAATAAAATTACCTACTGTTAGAGGAACATGAAGAGAAACTATTAATTCTGACTGAAAGGACTAGAAGGTGGTAGGATTTGAACCACATTTTGAAAAATGGGAGGGTTTTGACAAAGAAAAACAAAGGAAAGTCATTTTGCCAAAAGAGGCTGAGCAAAGTAGGAAGACACAATGCTGCCAATAGCGGAGGAAAACAGCAGACAGGGAAAACAGTAGAGGGCAGGAAGGACAGTGCCAAGTTTTCTAGAAACTATCTCAAGAATTCATCATGCTTTCAGCATTGCCTATAATTTCAGGGGGATTCCAGAGGGTCAGATGAGAATAGGGATGTTGAATCTGGGGTTGGATGGAGATCCCTGAGGGATATAGTCAGAGACAGAACATTTGGAAGAGAGTGTTACAGGGAGACCAAGTGAAAGCTGAATATTGTACCTGGGAAAGGAATCCTCTGAACGCTTTCTCATTCTTCCCCAGACTTCTAAATTCATCTCAGAAGCCACTTGAACCATAGGACCTGGCCAGGGTGCTTCTAAGCCTTCCAGAGTTGTCCTGCAATACAGAGATATGCACTCTCTACTGAGAAGCTTCTCCTTAGCCAACCAGCTCAGAATCTCACCTAGCCTCTCCTCTCTGTTCTCATGGCTACCTATTCTCTTGAAAGATGCACCTCCAAGCCATTCTCCAGCTCCAGACCTCCCACTCTGAGTTTTTCTCTCTTTCTCATTTTTTGCCCTTCTTCGTGCAATGGCTCAAGTTATTTACCTTTGTTCTTTGTTTTCCTTGATATTTTTGTGCTGAAGCTGGTAGATCTGCACGTGGTCCTACAGATAAGACAGCACTAATAAAAGTCCTTAATAAAAGACCAGTTAGTTGCTCCCAAATATTTACATAGGAAAAATTGTATTTAGGGGACTTGGTGAGGGAAAAAAATTATGTTTGCTTAACTGGGGAAATTGCTTCTTTAGTGCAATGCATTTCCATGACCTAATAAAGGATTAACAGCACACCTACCATGGAGGCACCTCTTAAAAGCCTCAACCTATGCCTATAAACCCAAAATTGCTGTATTCAAGTGTATACTTCCTGCTGAGCTGTTTTTATTCCTTTCACGAAGCTTCCCTGATCAGTTATGATTGCTGCATGCTTCTAATTTTCCTGAGCATACAGTCATTTCTAAGGATGACTTCATATATCTTATATAAGGCTTTTAAAACCATTTGAGAAGGAAAAGTGGGTATTTAACAGCAAAATGCATTTCTAAAGGTCTCCGGTAATGGGAGTGATCTCTTAATTAGACATTTCCTTCACTATGTGGGATAAAATGTGTATTTTTTAAGCCTGGCATTTTCCATGTTTGTAGTCAAAGATGAAGACTAGTGATTTCTTGAAGATTCATGTTGTCCCTGTTTAAAATACATTTAAAACAAGGTGCATTTTGGGTCACTGTCATTTCACATATCCTCTGGGCAATATGAGGACATTGATATTAGTGTAACAATAAGTTTACTTTTTCCAGTTCCTGAACACTTCAAATAACTATATATAGAAGATTATAATTTTCCTACCCTAAAAGAAGGCTTATTTTTCTTTTCCTCTGGAAGAGTTCTGGGTAACCAAAAACCTCCTTCATCCTCATCTTTAGAGTCTCTTTTTCCTAATAATTTTCATTAATTAATGACATCAGAATAACTTTTTTAATCCCTATTTTTGTACAACGAATGATGGAATTAAGAATAGCTTCTACATTTTATTTTCTTTTGTTTCAAAGATGTAATAATTAGAACTGCCTCTGTCATTATATTTCATATTGCAATTTATGTTTTAATGCTTTGTTAAGCTTCTCCTGGATGGGAGAATTGAAACTACAATGCCTGTTTACATGCAGCTTGGGAGGGATCTTACAGGAATGATCACTTCCCGTTGTTTATATCATACTCTAAATTTCATTCTTGAAAATGAAATCCCAAAATGATTAGCAAATAGAAGCTTTCTTTCCAGCCATAAGCCTTGGGTTAGGCTTATCCAGTATTAATGCCTTCCTAAGAAGAATTTAAATAGAAATGGCTACCTCACTGACCTTTCACGATCTGTGTCACTTCACAAACCCAGTCACTTGCCCCACTGATGAATGAGTGAATTTTGCCTAATCTATAGTCCTAGCTAGAATAGGCCAAAAGTAATAAAGAATCATACGGCACAACCATTTCTGTCCCTGTGTGGGGTTATAGCTGAGGCTTCTGAATTTTTATTTCTCCTAAATTAAATAACCAGAGATTAAAATACTGCAAGGGAATGACAAAGGCGATGAAGCAGTCAGGTACTGGCCTAGGCCGGTTTAGGGTAAACATTTATTCCTTGTACTCTCACAGAAAATGCACCTGGTGCTTGAACTCCCTGAGCCATGTGGGCCGGGCCATCTCAACAAGCTGCTTTAGTCCTAAGGTTCACCACTTAACCTGATTACACCTTTAGGCTAATTTCTTTTTAATGTGGTTACAGAAGAGGCTTTGGGGAAAATGAGACCATTTGTTGGCCACTAAGTACAGAGGATGTCCACTGGCAGAGGTAGGAGACGGGACCAGGGCGTTCCAAGATTGGTTTTGCCACATACCATGTCTGTGACCTTGGGAAAGACAATTTAAAAGTCACATGCTGTAGTTATTTCATGGTATTCTATGCATTGCTAAAGATCCCAAATACTGAATTCCATCCAAGTCATTTAACTATTCAGTGTACCGAAAATAATAATGCTTAGAGTTGTGAGAATCAAATAGAAAAGAATAGGCAAGAAAGTGACTGTAAAGTATACTGGAGCACATGTATGGTTCAGTATGCTGGTTATTCTGACCATAACAAACACATTTCACACAAAAAATCATTCTATCCATCTCAATAACATAACAAGCATAGTCTTAAACATGTGTTTGGGGCCCCATTAGGGACTTCTTCTTAGAGCAAATCGTTTTTTTTACAATCGGACAAATGCCTCCCTATCACTCAAGCTATTAAAATGGGCATGTGTGGCACAGAGGTACACATGCCACATCTTTGCTGTGTGACTTCGCGGCACCTCCCACTACACTGGAAAGAGTGTATTTCCCACTCCAATGACTCTAGGTTTGGCTGTATTTTCTGCTTTGGAAATAACACACTGTTCCAATTTCCAATTTATATTCCCTCCAACTATACATGAGAGCACTTGTTTCCCCGTTCCCTCACCAACTCTGAATATATCACATTCACTAATTTCAACAAATCTGGTAAGTGGAAAATCAGGTTACTTTAACTTGCCTTGATTTTCATGTACTTACTGAACATTTGTATTTATGCTCCCATAAATATGTTTTTCCTATCATTTTCCCTATATCACAGTAGATGCAATCTTTTTGTTCATATACACAAAAATTACATTTTAAATACCCTTTATTCCAACTCAACTGTCAGCAATTTACTCCTTAAAAATTATGTTCTCAAGAATGTAAGGATACATGTACAAGCTGTACACAGCAGTAGAATTTAAAGTAATTCACAAAAAAGTGTTTGGAGGAAGAAGGGAAGTTCTATATTTTCTGGTGTTTTCTTATTACTAGGATAAAATGTCTTTACCAATTTTTTAGACCTCAAAATACAGACTGGCAAAAGAAGAAAACTAAAACAACACAATTAGGAAAACCACTATTAGCAATTCCATTGATGAATAGCCTTTCTATTATATACCTATGTGTATCAGTATACATTTTTTATATTGTATTGTTTTGTAAACTAACAGTTTTCATTAATAATATATGATGAAAAATTTTCCGATGTTAATAAATATTCTTCTACAATATCATTTTTGATATCTATAAAAACTTTCCCTTATACTGTAATGCATTTAGCTAATCCTTTTGGGGGGGCACTTATATTTTTTCTACTTTTTCTCTTATAATCAATACTGCTTTAAAAATATATATGTATGCCATATCTTTGTGTACATTCTTAATTCTTATTTTTCCTAACCCTTACTTTCAAATGTATTTTTGTTAATATTAGAATCATCAAAACTTCATCCACAACAATATTAATTGTGTCCTTGGTATTTTGGGTACAAAACTGTCAACAGAATGATTTTTGGATGCTCTATTCACTATAGGAAAAAAGTTAAGGCAAAAAAAAAAAATTAGTGCAAACTTCTTAGGACTGCATCCACATTATCATACAAAGAGCCTTTCCAAATCAGGCAAGCAAGGTTATTATTAAATAAAAATTCAAAAACATGTTTGAGCTGACATATTGGTTGTGGCCAAATTTATTACCTACCAAAATTCTGCTTTTGCGAGCTTCATATGTATTATATATAACAGGTTAAACCAGAGGAAATTGTTATTGTTTGACAATTACAGACCTATAAAATGAAAATAGATTGTTGGCTCTAATATACTATATAATGATCTACTTCTTTTTCTAAGAATGAAAAGTCAACTATTAAATATTTATAATGATGGCTATTTATCCCTGCTTTTGTTTTGGGTATGATTCATAGGTTTATAAGTTTCTAAGATCTGGATAATAAACATGATTTCCAACTACAATATTGTTTATGGGAAAACATGTTCAACAGTATTATTGATTTCTAGGAACACATTCCAACAAAATGGTCATTTTAGAAGTTATAAAAGAAGGAAATGATCAAAATTGGACCATTTTCCTTATTTGGTAAAACTGAAAAAAATTGACGAATTACAGCACATAGGATACATGGTATCCTTTATAAAATAAGATTCAGGAGGAACTGCCTAAATACTTACTGCTATAACTATTATATTTCATCTATGAGCTTTTTTCATTGTACAGGAAAAAATAATTAATGGAACTAAGATATTTATCTTGACTGGGTATTCTGTTTATTCACCAGAATTCTGAGATAGGAAAACAAACTTCCCCTTTTGGCTTCACCTGCTCATATTGATAAAAAAGCATATTTAACTGCTGTTTTCAGAATATTCTTTTATACATAAGAATGATTTTTTAAAAAATATATGCTGTACTTGCACCTTACAGTTACCAAGATATAGACAGCTCCTGGGGTTTTAATCAAAAGAAGGACTAAAAAGAATGGATCCTGGAAAGAGGACCCCAAAGCAACATCACTTGGGTTCCCAAAGCATTACCGTCCAAGGGTAGTAAGAGGGCTTCATGACACCACCAGAACTTGTTGGGGCAGACTTTACCAGCTTCCTGCAGAGATGCAGCAGAAACCCAGCCCTGAGTTAATGCTCATGCCAGAGCCTTGCTCATACTGTTCCTAAGGCCAGGGCCTCAGTATCACCTCTTGCTGAGATCAGAGTACCCTACAATTAACAGCATGACCAATTCACCTGACCCAGGCATCTTCCAATTACTTTCGTGGTGGCCCAGTTTCCATTACAGGTCCCTTCCAATTTTTCCCCAAGCCACATTAGGTCTTCAAGTTGGCAGAGATGCCACATCTTGCCAGTGTTTTCCTTAGGGGGAGTCTGCTTCAAACTTAGCCAGGACTCCAGTTATTACACCAGAATCCCATAATATATATGATGGAGTTGGAACTTAACATCAAGGCACCAGCTGAAAATCACATATGGTCTTTCAATATTAGTTCTTTCCTCCAGTGGTGAGGTTCTCACATTATGGGAAGCATATGTGAACCAACTCCAAAAAGGAACAAAAGATAGTATTTCACCTCACTCTGAGGTACATGCTCTTTGAAATTCAGTGATAGCAACTCTAGAAAGATCCATACAAATTAAATTGTAATTTTGACTTTCTAGTTTCTATCATGTATATGTAGTTGAATCTGAGAGTTAATTTTTATATTAAGCAAGCCCCTTGTCCTAGGGACACATCTCTGGGTCACAATTTGCTGCCAGGCTGGCTAGGCTGGATTAGGGTTCCAGTGTCTGCTGCTTAACAGATTATGAGCTATTCAGTATCCTCAACCTCGGGTCCTCGATGCAAGAATCAACCCTGACTTGGATTCCTGTTCCTCTCACAACAGATTCCCCTCAGGAATGGTCTGGTAAAAAACACTCCAGTCCACAAGACTAGTTTTAACAAATTTAAATATCAGAGGAGAAGTCCCAGATCTTTCATGTAAATTTGTGGGTAGAAATAGAAGGGTGCAATTGCTATACTTTAATCCGTCCAGGATCATTCAAGCTCCTCATAGAAAAGAATATGATTCCACTTAGATCTAGAGTCTCCACCTGGGTCCTTCTGCTCTCCATGGAGACAGCACCTGCTATATAGTAGATGTTCAATAAATGTCATTGCATTCATTTCCTTCCTCTGGGCACTGTCAGGAGAAGGCATGAAAATCTGAATAGGAACATGTCTGATATACCTAGAGGAGGAAGCTGTCTTAGCATTAAGCACCACTATTTCTTCTTGACATTCATATTTCCAATATACAAATCTGTACAAAAAAAATGATTGGAATCATTCCTAAAAGGCTTCTTGCCCTACTACGCCCACCTCCTCAAGAAACAACAACAAAAGCAAAATAAAGTTCCCCCAAAGTTACTCTCTTTAATTTAAAAACAACCTGTATTAAACTATTTCAATTCCTTTGGAGGCTCATGTTAAGTGGTGTGTGGGCTAAATGCAGGTTTTCACCCAAAATTCCCAGAATTTCCTGCCTGGCCATAGTCCGTTTGTATACTAATGGATGTTTACCAGAGCAGACACTCCCAGTCAATCTGGGGCAATGGGTGGAGAGAAAATGGCCATTCTCTCTTCCCCTCCATTCCTGGTACTTAATTGGTCTGGTGTTTGCTAGTCACCAGGGACCTGCCACGGAGTTCCTGCCAGAAGGGGCGGGTGGGGGAAAGAGAGAATTAGCCACAGCATGAGGGGACAGATGGTGCAGGGCCTGGCTAGCAAACTCAGACAAGCTGTGAGAAATAAACTTCTTTAACCCAACCTGTCCTTCCCCTTGTCTTCGGTTTCATCGGATTCAGAGAACTTGTCCTGGGTGGTGAACACCCCTTCCCATCGGAGCTACATGGTGATAATTCTCATGTAGAGAAATCAAAAAATGTTTGTTAGTAGAAACATTTAGATTGTCTTCTGACAATGGTCATTATTTTTTATCATTTTAGTAATTGAAACAATAATTCAACCATCTTGCCTATGATAATGACAATCTCAAAGCCATTTCTCACGCATACCAGGTCATTTTTCAATCTTAGGGAATTCTTTAAAGAAAATGAAAAAGACATGTAATTTTGTGCTACAATTATATAATCTTCAGCTATTTAGGACTTCGGCTATTCATAGGTATTGAAACTAGACATATCTTTTAAAATGCATCTTAGGGATATTTCTACATATTTATTCATCAGCAGGTATTCATTAGCAGAGTCCATCTCTGTAACCTAAGTAACCTCTAGGAAAGCAAGGAGTTAGAAAGTCATATCATATCATCACTAAGCTAAAATTGTTCAGGATGTCAGTTTCAAATAAAAAACCTCAAAGAATATTCAAAGAATCAATAAAACATAAAGTACTAGAATTTTGGAACTTCAAGGAGCCTCACATTTTTCTCTTCGGAGAAAATTTTTCAGAACAGAAAAATGTGAAAGCACTTAGTAAACTATAAAGTGCCATACAAATCTATAAAATGTGTACTGTCCCCATCTATGTAGAGCTCCTCATTTTACAAGTAACAAAATAGAGAGATTTAAAAGATTCTTCAAAAGCCTCTACAATGCTTTCCAAAAATCATTAGGACTATCAACATGCACACCCAGGCAAATTCCCATTAACTTTAGACCACAATTACCAGTCAAACTTCAGCCATTTTTCTAGTTATTCTCATGTAACTCAACAGCTGCATGTATCACTAAACTAGCCCAGAGAATATAAGAACATGCATGTTATAGGTATTTTCCAAATTCCCTACAACTGCATATTTATCACAAAGGAAAGAGAATACTATGTTTCTTAATCTGGCTGATCAAATTCTTTTAGTCCTAATATATTATTTTCTTTTGTAAATTACAGCAGTTAGCTATTTAAACATGCAGATCCAAGATTAACCTCTCACCCTACAAGCTATTAAAAGAAGCTGCTCAGAGACAAAAAAGAAGCAGCAAATTTTACCTTAAGAGCTCAACAAAAAATGATGATTAAGTAGTGAATGAAATTGTTACAATACTCCTTGGAGCAGTAGTTTTCAAATGTATTATTCATAGATTTCTTTCTTTAAAAGAAGGTTTTTCATAAAGCCAAGGTTTTCTATAAAGCTCCTGTTCAAGGAGCTTCTATGATTAAAATATGAGTGGACCCCCTTACCAGTTGGGGTCCCTGATAGGGGTTCCACTGATTACACTTTGAAAATCATCCTAGAAGAAAAAGCCCAAATTCCCCAAACCAATCTAAATTTTGGCCCACTCTAATCTAACTTCAACCTTTATTTTCAAATATGAGATTTAATAAATAAGGAGTACTCTTAATTAGGATATGACAGCAAGGTTTTTCAGTCTGTAAACAGGCAAATTAGCATATTAGAAATGTACAAATGCAATTGGGTGGCAAGGAGGAATGGTAACAAGAAAGCTGTGTTAAGGACCAGAAGATTTTGTTTCTAGTTTATTCTATGTGACCTAGAGTGTCTCTAAATTTCTGGACCTCAGTGAACTATTTATCAAACACAAGGAGGGTACTATACTTTTACCAAGGGGCTGGACAAAATCATTCCTTAGTATTTCTTCATACCCTAAAATATATGATTCAATCTGTCAAGTATTTTTTGCGTGATTGTCTCGTGCTAAGACACAAAAGATAAAATGATAAATAAGACAGATAGTCTTTACATTCAAAGACAGTAAAGTCTAATGAAAGAAACACAATTGCTATTATTTTGTTCTTTTTCCTAACAACTGATACTTGATAATTCACTTATGTTAGGATTGCTAATTCTGTTTGTCGACAATCTGAAATCAGAACCCTGTACAGAATAGGCCCTTTTCTATACATTGAGAACATATATGGGAGAAACTGAATTTCCATATATTATGTTGATTTTGGTGATATTTTGGTCTCTGGCCCAGAGAACAATATCTGGCCCAAAAGGACCAATATCTATGGTCTTTGATATTTAAGTTACAAAGGCACCGCTGCAGTAGGAATGGATCAGTTGAGTGTGCTGAAGTTGACTGTCCCACCAGGGAATAAGGATGTTAACCAAATAAATATATAATCCATAGGCAGCTAATTAAGACTATAAAGCCTGTCTGGAAGAAGTGATATCTAAGCTAAAACCTAAAGTATAAGAAGGAGGTAGCCAAATTGTGGTGGGGGGAAGTCATAGTGGGGCAAGGAGAAGAGTCTTTCATTCCAGACATAGGAAATAGTTTCAGCAAAGACCCTAAAGTGAGAAAAGAGGAGCATGTGGTAGGAGATGAGGTTAAAGAAGAGAGCAGAGACAAGGTTATTCAGACCTCTGTGTACCTTGTTAAAGACAGAGGAGAGGTAACAGTGAGAATGGAAAGGTTTTAAGCAAGGACAATATTCAATTAGATTTGCATTTTTTAAATATAGTTCTGTATTTAGCGTACATAATAGGAATGAAGAAGATATAGTGTAGGCAGTAAAGCTCAGGATAGAAGGCTAATGCACTAACACAGTATTATGCAAGGAGCTCTGGGGTTAGAGAAAAGGGGTAAGACCCAAGTTGTGTAGGAAATAGTACCCAGAGGACTCAGACTTTGACTGGATGTGGAAGTGGTGAGGGAGGGACGGAGGAGAATGCTGAGATTTCTAGCATGAAACACTGGATGAAAGTGGTGACATTTGGAAAGCTAGAAAACACCAAGGGAATAAACTTTTAATAATAACAATACACACTTCCGGGAAGATGGCGGTGTGAGCAGGGCGGCAGAAATCTCCTCCCAACACCATATTTACCTACGAAAACACAGAAAATACATCTATTCCTAAAAGAGAAACGAGAATACACAGGAAAGCGCACAGCGTGCAGCTACACCCGAGAGGACTCGGCACCACAAGAGGCGGGTAAGATCCGGAGCCGCGACCCAGCGGGACCCGAGCCCTCCCCCACCCCAGCGCACCGGCGGGAGGAGAGGATCCAGAGCCGGGAGGGAGTGGAAGTGCACCCCGTGAAATAGCCAGCCCTGGTGATCTGCGCGGGGAGCGCTGACCCACATTGCGCAGTGCAGCAGAGATTGCAGAGACAGAGGGGCAGGATCTGAGCGGGGAACGCGCCAGGGAGCTTGCAGCCGGCTCCCGGGAAGGAAAAAAAAAACGTGCGCGCTTTCCTCAGCGGTCTTAAAGAGACAGGAGCCCAGCGGAGGAGCCGGATCGCCCCAGCACACTCAGCCCAGCAGGCTGGGAGTCCTGGGGAGTTTCAGACGCCGTAGCTGGCGACTGAGGAAGCGTAGCCATACTTAACACTTCTCACTGAGATCAACAGCCTCCTATTCGTTCCCACCCCTGCCAGAGTGATAAAGGGCCCTGTGGAGCGGCACAGTCACAGCTGTGGAATAGTGGGGCAATAGCGCCACCTAGAGCATTCCCACAGAATCTACGTCCGGTGGGCATTTTTTTTGTTTTTTTGTTTTGTTTTGTTTTTGTTTTTTCTTTTCTTTCTTTTTTTCTTTTTTTCTTTCTTTCCTTTTTCTCTTTTTTTCTTTTTTTCCCTTTTTTTTCTTCTTTAAAGTCTTAAAGAGCCCAGCTGACATACGTGGCACTATCAGTGACCAAATTATACAGCCATGAAAAGACAGAGGAATATGGTTCAGACCAAAAATCAACCAGACAACCCCAGAGAGGGAGCCTGAAGGGATGGAAATGCACAGCCTCCCCTGGAAAGAATTCAAATAAAAGTCATAAATCCATGCTGATGGACCTACAGAGAAATGTGCAAGAGCTGAGGGAGGAAGTGAGGGAACTGAGGAAAGACAATACAGAAATCAGACAAGCGACGACGGGCTTAACAGCAGAAATGGATGAGATGCGAGAGACTGTTAATGGAATAGAAAACAGAGAACAGGAGCACAGCAGCTGAGGCAGAGAGAGATAAAAGGATTTCTAGGAATGAAAGAATATTAAGAGAACTGTGTGACCAATCCAAACGGAACAATATTCGCATTATAGGAGTACCAGAGGAAGAAGAGAGAGAAAAAGGGATAGAAAGTGTCTTTGAAGAAATAATTGCTGAAAACTTTCCCTCGCTGGGGAAGGAAGTAGTCTCACAGTCCACCGAAGCTCATAGACCTCCCAACACAAGGGACCCAAGGAAGACAACACCAAGACACATAATAATTAAGATGGCAAAGATCAAAGATAAACACAGGGTATTAAAGGCAGCTAGAGAGAGAAAGATCACCTACAAAGGAAAACCCATCAGACTATCATCAGACTTCTCAACAGAAACCTTACAGGCCAGAAGAGAATGGCATGATATATTTAACGTTATGAAACAGAAGGGCCTCAAACCAAGAATATTGTATCCAGCACAATTATCATTTAAATATGATGGAGGGATTAACAATTTCCAGATAAACGAAAGTTAAGAGAGTTTGCCTCTCATAAACCACCACTACAGGATATCTTAAATGGACTGCTCTAGAGGGAAGCACACCTAAGGCTAAAAAGATGTCACCAGAGGAAAAAAAAAATCATAGCAAA